>JAHLJT010009436.1:132487574-132827574 GCA_031308135.1 Acheta domesticus | reverse complement strand
CAAAACTAATCTCATACCTTGCTACTAATAAAAAACAAAAAATACTGCATCGAAATCGGGCGTAAAAAAATATTTGTTACAGAACAACGACCTTCTAATACTTTGTAGGATTACTATTTGTATGGAATATGTACGCACGTAGAATGGTTGACATGCTTTTCACGAGTTGTCACATATTTGGATTGAAATGAATATTCCGATTCAACTTCAGATCCTGTTTGTTTCAATTTTTCTTTTCCGAATACGTGTTTCCGGAAAGATTCATAAATGTTCAATAGTTTTATGATCCGGTGATTTAGGAAGGAATAGAGTGCAGTTGTTTTGGCATATTGTCGAAGACCTGAAATTTTCTCCTAAAAGCGGTATGCTTATGGTCATTTTCGTGCTTAAAAATTTAGTTTCCCAAATTCATATTAACATTACCTGCTCGCAAATTTGACTTTAGAATGTCAGTGTAAATGAATTGATTCTTTACTCCATCTATAAACTGTAATTGCCACACATCACGAGTACCCACATGGACATCAAACCATCTCCGGATTTGAGGATGGGAATTAAATTTCGTGGCTCCAGCTCCGAATTTTTCTTTCTCCATATCGCGCGTCGTCCATCTGACACAAAAACGACAAATTTCTCACGTCCAAAAATACGAACTTCCTCCAAAATTCACAACCAAAATTCACACAAGCGATAGGTATTTCTGCCTGTCCACTTTACACATTCAAAACTTCCTTAGGACAATGCGTCCATTGTAGGCAAAAGTTAGGAAAATGCGAAATTATGTGGTGTAATAGCGTCACTAGTTTCAATGCGACTGAAGTTCTTGTTACAGCAAAAATGTGTGGCTACTAAAAATTATTTTATTGATTTCTCAAAATTGATTTTTCGCAGCTTTGCGTAACTTTTTCTACACTATGTACATATTATTCCTTATAAGTGTATTATTACATATACGTATGTATACGAGAAAGTAAAAACGTTTCAAAATAGATTTTTAACGTGGAGCAGCCAAAGACAACGTTTCGATTTTTTCTGAGATTTCTAATAGAGGAACAGAAATTTACACTAATCTTATTAAATTATCTTATTAGAGATCTACTGCTACTCAAATCAAACCAGTTAGCCTGCAAACTGAAAGAAAAACATTTATGTATGGATGTAAAACATTAATGTTTTTCTTTCAGTCTCGATGATAACAGTTTTGATTTGTTAGAGAAGATGTTGGAGAGGAATCTTCGTATTTCCCATTGGAGAACGAGAAGCAAAGATGTCAAGCAATGTTTTTCCTTAGATGGTGCAATGGTGTTCTGAAACGATGTATATCCTCTCTTCAGGGAACTGTAGCAACAGCAGAGACCCTCAGAATAGCGCCTATTAATTGACACATCCAAACACAATTTGAAGGCGGTCTTCCCAAGATAGTTTGAACATTGGCAACGCAAAGCCTTCTAACACTTTACTCACTCTCTTCATTTGAAAGAAATGTATGAAAATGTACATGCCCTACTAGAAGCAATTCAGTGCAATCCCTATTAACCCTCCGGCGAGCGCGTCCCGTCTTTTCCCACTAGCAGGCGCGTGCGGTACTCCGTTCCGCACCTTTACCTTTTTCGTTTTTCGCCTCAGTAGTTATTACTTTTTTTGCGAATGTGAAGTAAATATTCTTTATTTATGTTTTTATTAATATTATTTCATAATAAATAACTACATGCCAAAAGAAATAACAATACTCATAAGAGTCTGATCCATCCTTTGCTCCCTCGTGTCTTGGCACGTGTTACATGTCGGGGAATGAATAAGGTGCAAACGTGCATTCTAACGTTTCTTCGGGAACAACGCGTCTAAATTTGAATTAGTAGTTAGTATTCCAAAATTTGTGTCATAAAGCTCAATAAAAAACTGCAGTAAGAAATCTAATGCATAAAATAAGCAAATATTATACTTACATGACAAAGCGCGTGCCCATGCGGAGTGCCGCAACCGTTACAGAGTTCTCATTACTAACAAATAACGGTCTATCGACAGTGTCTAAAATCGTTATTGAGTGTCATCTGGTTGAAAATACAATGAACGAAGAATAACAATGAGGTCAATAATACGGCATCAATTGTTTGTACGAAATCAACAAAAATGTGAGAATGCGACATTGAGTACCGCTACGCACCCGCCGGAAGGTTGATGAAAGATCTATAGAGGTTTAAAAGTTGGTTAAAAGTATGTTGTTGGGTTCACAAGGACGGTCTACTCTCTTGTATCCTCTGCTTGTGGGACAGTTGAGTTACAGTTCAACATTGTATCAGATGTGACTGGAAGACGAGAAGATCCTTCAACCCGCACGAAGCAAAATTGCAGCTTGTGTTGCATTTGAAAGGGCGAAAAATCAATTTGTCAGAATTGCCACCAAGAATGTTGAATCTAAAGTGGCACAAATTTAATTAATCAATGATTTATGGTCGCCAGCCACAGGAGTGGCACATTTAACTATCACTTTTATTGATACTCTTGCCTCTCAATACTCAATAGTGAGTTAGAGGTAGAGATCTGACCCGTGTACCGAACGGAAGATTGCGGAGTCAGCAAGAAACCTCCTAGGCAATCGAACCCATCCTCGGACTTTAAGAGTCAAAATTACTCTGATTCAGGTACGTACAAAACGGTCATCTAACGAAAGGAGAGGATCCCTATTCAGGAGGAGATCACACATCAGAAATATGACTTCAATATAAGAATTACATTCATTCAATCAAAACAATGCCGAAGCATGTACAATATATTGAAGTTAAAACCTGCAAATACAAAAAATATAATACGTTTTACATGGTTGATCAATAATTGCTCTCAGGAAACAAACATCTGAAAGCAATGACACAGAATTACAATAAACTTTGAAAAAATGACCAAATTACAATAGAGTATAACCGACGTATTCAAATGAACAACCTACAAAATGATTGTTTACACAGTAATTAATATTGCTGAACGTAAGTCAAAATTTAGCTCATTTTAGGGTAGAAGCTCACGCTGCAATAAACAATTTAAACCTTGTAAAGGTGGGCCTTTTGCCAAGCACCTTCTTTAAACAATCAAAAAACAAATTGAGTGATAAACTGTATTGAAAAACCTTTACATAAATTGGAAAAAACCCTCTTGGAGAAAAAACCTTTACACTTTAAAAACATTAAATACCAAATAATATTAACAATTTCAACTAACAGTGCAAAAAGTGGCTCTCTCTCTCATAAACATTAATATTCAACACATTTTCAACCTCACATGAGTATTGGCAATGATATTTCAGTGTTACCTGGGCAAAATTGCCCCTTTGGCAATATTTAAACAATAGCCTTTCAGGCATCGCTGCAGCACACAATGCCCGCTCTTCCTGACAAGACAGACTTCAACAACCACAGACAAACCTGAACCTGAACCTTGGCTCAACGGAACCTTTGTCCGCCACGGAGCCCATTGTGGGCAGACCTGCTTCAATACGACCACCGTCGAAAATGGCACGGACCGCACAGGCTGCCACTTTTAACCCGTAACCTCGTTACGGATTCACAATAATATTGGACGCCCCGCCCGGTGCCTCTGCCAACGGGCCTACTGATAGTCCGAGATGCGCCGAATGGCGACTTGTCAATTTTGCGTGTATGAGAACACGACTTCCTTACACAAGTCCACCCGCAGGTGAGAACGGCCAGGCTGTCAACATACAAAGAATAATATTAGAAAGGTAACACTCATAAAAATCAAACATAAAATATCACTGCCAATACATGCAAATTCAAAGTGTCCAACATGGACATGTAGAGAGAGAGAGAGAGACCACTGAGAGAGTAAACATTAAAACCTTACGACTCGCGGGCCGGGCTAACTTGCAGCAGATAATTTAGAATTACGTAGACCAAAGCGACAGGGTTACATCTCGAATACAAGTAGGAATGCACGGGAGCGCTCGGCCCCTTTTTATACCATTTGACACATTAGTGAGCTTCCGCGTGTACTAGATCATGCAGCGGAGTAATGCCAGCACACAGTGAATAGCCAACCAGAAGCTTTACAAAGTATCCGCATGAACACTCCTTGCCTTAACGAAAGGCGTACAAATGTACCAGGTGCGTTGATAGCCTCCGATTAGGGCGTTATCTAGGAGCGGCCAGTGGAACTATAGATATGATAAGCATGACATAAAATAATTTCTGGTTTTGACATTTTACAAGTTCCAGAGACTGTACCTTTCAAGTTTATAATCAAAAATTCAATTTACATTATTAACTCAGTATTTTAACACATAAAACAACCAGTTTAAAGGCTGCATTACAAAGTTATTGGAAAAAGAAAAGTTACTGAATTAAAAATTCTGTGCAATACGGAAAAATACTAAAAAAATGCAAATATTTAAGCAATCTTAAAGTTAATACATGGTTACGAAGTGTTTTGTGTGGCCACACATAGTACAATAAACATGGATACCTTAGGTCTTATAGTATATTTACAATAATTGATTTTAGATGAAAAAATATAATATTCTTGGTACAATGTTTCCTCATATTTCAGGCTTTTCTTGATGTGTTGAAGCTTACAAAATATGATTGTTTTACAAACAGAGGTCGAGTTGATTGAAAACAATTAACAGAAATAATAAAACGGTTGTCTTGAGCTTCCTTGAGATGACTTCTTGGCCTGAAATATGACAGCTTATGCCATTGGTTGCTACTGCCACCACCGCATATTAAGCTTGGCTTGGTTAAAACCTTCGTAAGACGCTTGCCAACATAAAGTTTTGGTTTCCTGCACTAAGGAAAACGCCGTGCTAAATATCTCTTGCCAAAGTAAACATCTCTGTGTGGGACCGCAGGTCAAGGAGCTATTGAAGCCCCCGATATTTGATGAACGACGGAGTGATATTAAAAAAAAGGGAAAAGAAAAGTTTTCAGTGCCTTTGGCATGTTTTAGAGGGTAATAAAATGACTTCTGATTTTTAAGAAGGGGTGCAAGAATTACTACAGGAGTAGCAAAACATGGCATGCCGCATGTCACTGAAACTTCATTTTCTGCATTCACATTTGTACTTTTCCCATTTACCCTAGATAATAATAGTGACCTAGGTAATAATAGTGACGACGGGGGAGAGGTTGCACCAGGACTTTAAAGTAACAGAGGAGAAGTCCAAATTAAAAATTAAAGAAAAATTGGAACTCTTTTGAGAAAATAATTCTTTAAAAATTGCCAAATTTTCAAGCAAATATTAAGCAAAAACCACTCTTATTTTTGAATAATTGTAATCAACCTTATTGCAAGATGTATTTCAACAACAGGTGTTATTAAGAACAAGAATCTCTTTCTTCAATATTGTAGCTGTAGGAAACGGTGATGAATTTTGGACTTTTGATAATTTATAAAAGTTATGGATTTCAACGTTAATGCGACCCGCACCATTTTTTGAAGATTTCTTTATGCTATCCCCTTGGACAAAGTTAAATACAAAATTTGGAGTTATTTCTCAGAAAATTTTGAAAATGTTTAAGGTTACTCTTCAAAATTAACCCGTGCATTTCAACATTGCAGGGATTCTAGGTTTGTCAGATCAATTGGGAGAAATTTTCAAGAAAATCATAGGAACGGCTTTGGCTAACCAACCAGCCAGCCAGACGGACGAACAGGCACAAACGTTTGCCATCATTCGATTTTTCAGAATCAAGAACCTCCATGAAACATGAATACCTATTACATAACATGTCAGAGAGAGCAATTTTTTATTATAGAACCACGATTCTTCGGAAATAAGACGGTAAGATACAATGAAAGTGAAAAACGTAATTTACTACAATTACATGAAATGCACCTGCTTTGAAATTGGTTTAAATTATTGTAGCTGTCTAGACTTGAAAGACCTCTTCAAGCTCACTGAGTGGTCAACATGTTTTGACTTCGTAGTGTTTTTCTAAGAAATGTTCCATAAAACAAATTCTTCGTGGAGTTTAACAATCACAAGAGTCACGGATCTGCATATTGCCAAAAAAATCATTTCCTCCTTTATTCAGTAGCAGCGTATGATAATGGAGAGTTCTGCAATATACGTAATGTTGGACGTTCAGGTATTTTTCCGGAACTTGTCAAGAAGTAATAAAAATGAACCATATAAATGAAGCTAACATCAAAGAGAGTATAGTTCAAACCGATTTTCGAAGAATGTGAAGAATAGGTTTTGGTGTGATTTTTCCTCTACAAGAAGACAGTATGAACGATGCAACTTTTTAAAGAGACTTTTGATCGGGATGAGTAAGAGGTTAGAAACTCTATAGAAACATACGACTAACACAGATATTAATTACAAATTTGCTTGATGAGCACTTGCTATTTTTTCTCTACTTTGGTTTAATAAACATCATTCTGGAGAAAGAATTTATTGGTGTGCATGTGTGGTTCTTTCACAGGTTTCCTTGTAACTTTACTCTGATCTGTAAGAACAAGTTTTCAAAAAAAAATATTTGAAAATACAAGTAAATCGTATATGTTGTTTAATAGATATTTTGCCAATAAAGTAAAAACAAGTAAAATAAATTGAAAAATGTACTTAATAAACGTAGTCAGAACGTTATTACACGAAAGATCTGCGAACTTGACGTGTGCTAGTTATATACGAAATGAGTGTCGGCGGAGTGTATTACAATAAGTGAGTGGATAATCACCAAACGAAGTCATGAGATTGAGGGTTATAAACAATTGAGTATTGTAATAAGTTGTTACAATAGGAATACAGTAGAACGTTTTTTTTCCACTTTGTACAAATTCCAGTGAAGTAAACTTTTCGTGTATATTTGACAATTCATTCTGGGAAACATGACCGACTGATGTTGATAACAGTTCATAAGAGATCAGGGATTATTAGAACACGTGATGTGCTCCTATATCTCTTCTATTCTTGTAGCAGCATGCGCTCCTTTCTTGTGAAGAATGCGTATTAAGCTATCCGATAGATGGTCAGCAGTTCATGAGTTAGCCTGTGCTGTTAACGCCCGTGACCACTGGACAACTTGTGTCCTTTCAATCGTTGGACTGCTGACCAAGTTAGCATGCTTTTTTGGCCACTTTTGGGATCTAATCATTTAGGCATGGTTTCTGATGTCTAATCTACACCCAATCCCCAAGCATTTGATAGAATCGTAAATGTCTCAATAAAGGAAGTGTTGATGAACTAGACACCGAGCCATACAATTTTGATAAACATCAATACAGACGGGTCAAGGAAAGTATTGTTACCTGCAATTTAACGCGAATATTTCTTAACGGTAGAATGCGGAAACACTGCATATTTGGTATTTTCAACAACTTCGTAGCCTCCTCAGTCCTGCCGTCTCCTATAGGAGACATAACTAGTAAGGGCTTCAATGTCCCGCCACATTTCGCTAGCGCGCCTTTTTGCGATCGTTTATCGTTCAATATATTGCCAGAAGATGGTATTAGCTGTTTCGAATGCTGTCTTCTTGATTACATATTTGGAGGGAAGAACAGGCAGTTGTGAAAATGGCGGAAGAACGTTACCGCTTTCGTTCACGCATTGCTGTAGGTAAGTTGTGTTTATTCAATAAGTTATAATTCTTTTAATGTGAAAATTATCATACAGCATATCTAATACATTAATTATAAGGTATACATGAAGAAATGTGTATTGCTGTTCGTTATGTAATTAAATTGTGCAATATTAAATTTTGTATCCTATAGGCGACATCGGGTTCTACAGTTTCGAAATTGCATGAGAATCTCTTGTTAAATAAAAATCTAAGTTTATGTGTATATTTTTATTTGGTCTTAATTGGTACCATTGGGTGCTCTTTTTAAAGTATTATTTATATCACTGTTTAGGTGATCCAGATTTTTCCAAGTTTGTAGACACGTTCATTGACGATGAGGTGTCTGAATGTGAAGTTTGTTCAGACGATGAAAATGATCAATCTTTTACTCCATCACCAACTAGTAACGTAAACATTGCTGATAATTCTGAGAGCTCCGAAAGTGACACAGATGAAGAATTTTCAAGAGATGATGCTGAACAATTTGCGGCTTCCACATCACAACGAAGAACATTTTGGAAGAGAGTAAATTCAGATTTATTTCAACCTTTACCACCAGCAGCACCTCCAGTAATTGAAGTAAGGGGCACTGAAATTTCCCCATATGATTATTTTTCAAAATATATACCTGTTAATATAATTATAGACCTGACAATGTACACTAATATGCGATACATGAAAGACAAAGGAAAAGTTTTTGGTGTCACAGAGGCAGAGATGAGGAAATTCTTGGCAATCACAATTATGATGTCATATTTGAAATATCCGAGAATCCGTATGTACTTGGATGGAGAAAACAAGGGTCCCAAGTATTGCAGACAAAATGCGAAGAGATCGCTATTTTGAAATCAGGAACAATTTAAAACTTCAAGATGATGATAAGATCTCTCAAGAAGAGAAAGACAAAGATAAGTTTTGGAAAGTGAAACCAATTATAAAAAGCGTGCATACTGGTTGTCTTTTAAATACAAGATCAAGCAATGTTGCTATAGATGAACAGATGATTCCTTTTTGGGGTCATGTACCAGCTCGACAATTTGTTAAAGGAAAACCCAATCCTTGCGGTTTAAAATTATTTGTAGCAGCAACTCCAGATGGTATACCTTTAGATTTTTTCTTTTATGCTGGACAAAACAGTTCGATCCTTGATGATAGTGATGGTGAAGATTCAAAATCTTTGGATCTAGGTGGTAAGGCTGTAATTCGCTTAGCAAAAAAATTAGAAGAAGGTAGTGTGATATACATGGACAGGTACTTCACTTCTGTTGATCTGTTGGATGCTTTACATTATCACGCAAAATGCCAAGGCACAGGGACTCTACAAAAGAGCAGAATTCCGAAGTCTGCAAATTTCAAAACGGATGGGGAACTAAAGCGCCTTGGCCGTGGTTCATCAGACCAACTCGTCAGGAATGATGGACAGATATGCCTGGTAAAGTGGTTTGACAATAAGCCAGTGATTTTTGCGTCATCATGTGATGGTGTTCCTGAAACTGATCATTGTAGGCGTTGGTCAAAAAAAGACAAATCATATGTCATGGTAAGACGTCCTTCAGTTGTGAAAAAATACAACACAAATATGGGAGGTGTTGATTTTCTCGACAGGGTAATAAGCTATTACAGGATATGTGCAAGAACCAAGAAATGGACAATAAGAGTAATCATGCACATGATAGATTTTGCTATTGCTGCCAGTTGGACCGAGTACCGAAGAGACCAAATATCACTGAAGAAGTCAAATAAAGAAATGCTTGATTTGCTTAGCTTTCGAATTGAAATACAAGAATACTTATTGAATGTTGAGCAAAGCATTAGTTCCTCAGACTATGAAGCTGAAGAACCTACCGCAAAGAAATTCAGAGGCAGAGTTCCACATCCGTCAGACCATTTTAGACAAAAAGGTACCCTTCATCTTCCAATGATTCCGACACCTGCAAAAAAAAATCGTTGCAGGTTCCCAGGGTGCAATGCCAACTCAACAAAAATAAAGTGTTCTGCATGTAATGTTTATCTCTGTCTATTAGAAAATAGAAATTGTTTTAAATTATATCATGAACTTTAAAAACAGAAGTAGTTTCAAACTATTTTCAAGTGTCTCAATTATTTATACTAAAGGTGTGTTACAGGTTAATTTGGAGAGTAAATATGACAGTCCTTCAGCAGATGTCCGTTCGTTGATTGTTAATATTTAGAAATATGTTTTGTATTTTGACATACTGTATGTTTTGTAATTGTTTTTATCATATATTCTCTTCAAAATATAGCTGTAATGAGAAAATAAACTAGTATTATTGTTGTAAAAATCCAGAAATATTAGTCTACAGAAAATACAAATTTGGTTCTCCTTTGATCCCAATGTCGCCTATAGGATACACAGCATTCCGGGTACTAGGTAACAAAAAAAATTTTTTTTCTATTTTTGCCCTTAATCTTGGATGTAAATGAGGCTAAATCTTGATTTTCAAAAAAATCTAAGATCGGAAAACTTTCTCAGGACTGAGGAGGGTAGGCTATGAATAGTTAAAGGTAGGCCCTTTAATTCTATTTAAACGCAATTTCATTGAACGAATAGGATAGTGAATGACTGATCGGAGGCATAATATTCAAGGCGTTAGGATAATCTAAAAGATACAAGCCAAAATTTTGAATTGTATAATTACGTCAAGAAAGAAGCGTGCCTGTTCTGTATTTATATTTTAAGATACAAGGTTTTTAACAGGAATCAACTGTGAGTAGAGTATTATTGAATGATGATTTAGAATTCTGAATAAATATAGTTTTCAAAAATACCTGATCTTTGTACCCACACAATATGATGTATGGGTTGATTTTTACACAACTTACAATAAACTTCCTTTGATGTTTTACCTATAAGTCATTTAAGCGTGGGAAGAAAAAAGTTACCAGAGACATTTTCCTTTTATCAAAATAATTGAGGATTGGCGAGACAGAATGGTCACCAGATCAGGATCAGACAATGAAAATATCGTTTATATAAATATTTAGAGAGACGACCAATGGGAATATTAAATAAAATGTGCTAATCTTTATTGGTGTAATACAAATTAAAATATTCAAATATTAGTTCTTCGTTTTGTTTTTTATAAAATTGAGAACAATTATCTCTGCAATGAATCTCAGTTCCAACTTGGACACTGTATCTTTCTAATATTTCTGAAACTTCTTTCACGCAGTTCTTTCTTTCAGTTCTGTAACGAGACAATGTAGAACGTAGAAAGCTTGGTGAGGGTGCATACGCAATACCTGGGGGAAGTAGGACATATGATTATTCATAACATTGAGCGTAACCTGAAAACACGAAAGAATGTAACATTTACAAATTGTTTTCTTCTGTAGTCATTATTGAAATAAGTATTTTATGATGCAGAACGTTCAAATTTGTCATCATCAGAAGCACATCTTCAATACACCTTTTTGGGATATCCATTATGGTGTCAGTCTGGCAATATTCATCACTGAGTCATAGTTTTCTTTCCTTACTGCGGCATGATCTTTTGAAGACAAATAATGCCATGGGGATCACTTATTTAAAACAAAAGTTTCCCTTATGTGTTAATATTATTATTATTTACCGATATATTTTAAAGTGAATAATATTTCAACTACCGTTAAATATTTTTTCAAAAAAATATGTTGGAAGAAATGTTTAACCATGAAAGCACATATCACACAGATATTTAGCAAGAAAAAATGTTTACCTTGGTCATTCGCTTTTGGTGTACGTAGACAAATTTTAGAGCATTGCTTTTTAAATTCAAATAAGTGACCTCAATATGAACTTTTCTAGATCACGGTTGCTCAGATTGGTGGCCTACTTGGTGCGCCAGTCCAGCGCTTTGTGCGGACAACCGGTGTGGCCCTCAGCTTCTCGTCACTCTCACGGTAGTATGGGAGGAGAGGGAAGAAAAGGAGGGAGGGCATTCCGCGTTGAAAGACTCGGGTATAGCCAAGCTCCTTTCACCAATTAGCGGAGAAAGAAGGTATAATTGGGCGACGAAACAGGCGATTTGAATTTAGCTCAGAAGCTTCATTTAGGCTTGAGTCTCATTTACATGCAGTAATTATACTAACACGGGACAGCCGGCTTTACTTCCCCTCCGAAGAAAGGCGTTCTAATGATCATTTTGCCCTTAAAAATCCACGGCTTCGATCGGGTTTGAAGCCGCGAACATGGGTATAACAAGCCGACTCGCTAACCGTCGACTCCACAAATTTCATGCGGTGCTTCCTGACCAGTATGGCATGAAGTTTTGCATTTCAACAGTCGTAGGGTCCCCAGATCATCTGCCACCGGACCTGTAAATTAACAAGAAATGCGGCCAGAGTTGGTACGAATACAGTAATTACGAATTGAATTGTTATGAAATAAGACAAAATATGTGCTGCAAACGTGTGTTAAAATAATTTTTGAATCCAAAGAAATATACTATTTGCAACTATTAATTATTTAATTAACCAATTTGTGTTAAATTATAATAGTATTATTTTTGTCTTATAAATAATGCGTTTATAACAATTTTATACACTGGTATGAGTTAGTTACCTCTGATCGTGAAAAATCTATCAGATAACGTTATTCAGACTAATAAAATTACTCTAATTTTGCATCATATTATGTTGAGCAAGCAACAATTGTCTTAAGACGCTTTGAGTTTTCTTTTATGTGAAATCGATTAATTTTCCTTTTACCCACTTGCAAATATTCCCTATTTCCAAAGGCCGTCTCCGCGTCCAGCAGCCGGGCACATTTTCTCAATTCGCTTGGGTAAAACGGTCACATTTACTGATTTTGAATTGTAATAGAAAAATAAAACCAAAGCGGAAATTACTTTTAATTACAAATTTTCCTTCGTCAGGACAAATTGGCAAAATACTTACAACAGTGACACAAGTCGTTAATCTCGTAGGGCGGTTAATTTGTTTCAGATAGCAATAAATGGATTTAATAATGCTTGTTTATGAAATAAGAATGCTATTGCTTCACACATTGCGTAGAATTCTCATGTATGTTGTTTTCTTAAGCCTTGCCTCCCTTTGAGGGCACGTGTCAATGACATTTGTAGCACTGTCGTACTTGAAAATGATCTGAAACCTCATTTATGCCTAAGCGTCTAGCTGTGAGAAAAAAATGAAGAGCACAAAGGTGAACAGGTGGTAAAGAAAATAATTGGTTTTGTTCTGAAACAATTAGTGGGTGACATAGCTCTTCTATTAGTGACATGAAAGTTTCTGAGGCTACGATACTTGAAACATATACAAATAAATGTATTTGGGGTATGTGGTCCGTGGAATGTGAACAAGGGATGGACGACGTCGGTTTTGAAAATTCGTCTAAATGTTTAAAAAATTCTTAAAAACTGGAATGTGATTATTCTTCGCGACCTATCATCCTGAAATACAACTCTCCAATATATAATTGTTGTTTCTTTCTCCTTACACAATCTGGATTTCCTGTATCTGGACCTAATCTATACAATTAAAGTGCAGAACAGGAAAACAAAAAAAAAAATACTAGCAGAACGGATGCAGGATGTTCATGTTGAGTACGATTTATTAAGAGTGTTACATTTTGAAGAGTCTTGTTATGGATAAAATCATTACAAAATACCTTTAAAGTAATAGATGCCATAACTGCCTTAGAAAATATTGAGCTGGAGATAAAATGTGAAAGAAAAGTAGAAGAATTTCAGAATTCCTCTAAGGTGGCAGGAATAATCTTCGATGTAGAAGCTAAATTAGAAGATGTAAGAATTCTGATAATTTCGATAATTTTGATTGTGTTTCGGAATAATGAATCGTCTACAGGGTGATTTTGAATGAGCAATGACCTCTGAAGTGATATTAAACTTCCACATCGACGAGTTGTTCCGCAACTAACAATCCTTACGGATAGGCAGGACAGAGTCCTGCACAACTTTGCATTTCACGAGGAAACAGTCCCACGTCCCTACAGGGCCTTGAGTAAAAATTAAAATTATTTTACAACCGCAAAAACCTGGGGAAAAATATCGCATAACTTCTGTGCCTACTTGAGTCGACTGCCTTTAATTCCGATCATCACTCTCCCCGGCTACGATTTGGAGAGGCATTCTTGTATCCAGCTATTTTGAGGAGGGAGGTGGCCTTTTGGCGTTCTATACGTCTCGATATATTCCGCTTATTCTTATTCTTCATATTCTATGCATGGCTTCTATACCATGAGTAGGTTCTAACATTTTAAATTATCTGGCTCTTATTCTATATTTATTGTATGAGTTATTAAATTGATTGCAAAACATAATGTTTATTGCTTGTTTGAATATTACATAATTTTTTTCTCTGTCCCACTGTGCATGACAATGAAGGAATATTCTCGAGTTTTAAATACTCCTGGATAGTATCAGCTCATCATCTTTACAGAAATTATTTTACAAACATATTTTTACTCGTATATCAATATGTTTACATAATGTTTCATATGTTTATTTTAATTTTAATTACTAAAATCTCCAATCTTTAATATTTAGAATTTTAAAATTTTAAAACACAGAACATTTCCTTAACTTCAAACACAAAGAAATCTAAAACAACTTACTGGCAGGTTTTCATCCTCAATATTTATTTAAATAACTTATCGATCCCACTTTGATCACTACCTCTACCATAAAAATAATGTAAACAGTACCAATTTAAAAATAAAAACAAAACCAAACACCAATTTTTCTTAGATAACAGTATTGCAAGAAATATGAACAAACGAATAGAATGAAGATGCAGCGCCCAAACCTATGATCGTAAGCTCGTAAGCTCACATGCGCAAGTAGTTGAAGAAACCAATAAAAGTTTTATTGAGGTTTACTTGACAATTTCTTGCTCTCCAGAGGCAGTTACTAGCTTATTCTCTTCTCTTTTTGGGTATGCAGAGTCTCATAATGCATGTAACGAGTAAGCGCCTTGGAATATGAAAACCAATATTCAAAGTAAACACTACCTTGGAGAGTTATGTTCCCAGTTATGATCTCAGATCAATTTGATTTCTGAGGAACTTGTTTGTAATGCCATTCCACGTGAAGTGTCAGGCAAGAAGCTTACCTCTCAGCGAAGATGACAAGCATTGATAAGGTGTGACAGATTATTGTGGGTGAAATGGCTAATAAGCACGCACCTACATCTGTGACTCTTATTCTTCCAACAGGCTTCAACGTACTCAGTCATATTCCTTCAACTGTGACTTTCTTTATGCCCCTACCATGTGTTTCAGTGTAAGAATGAAACGAAAAGAAAAAGAAAGACAAGATAATTGTCTGCTCCGGTTATCAGTCTAACGTTGTATAAAGTAAAAATTCGGATCATATACTAAATAAAATGATACAAGTATGGAACTCTTTAAAACGGGGCCAACGCAATATTAAAATTGGTAAAAATGTTACAAGGACAACACCTTTTAATATTTCACAGTCGTGGAAAGAAGAGATTCTAAGAGGAAGAGCACCTCGAAAGTAAGATTATTGCCATTCCGTTGTAACATTTCTTGGACAAATATAAAGATTGTTTTTTACAGGTTCCCAACGACAGTGTACTTCAAATCAAATCAAAAATCAAAAATAAAGAGTTATGTGGTGGAATTCTGTCAAAATACGAGTATTCCTGGAATAAAGTACCTCGTTGAACCGCAAAGGACACGTTTTGAAAGGTAAAGCAAATGATTCATGTGTTTTAATGGACTATCAAGAGTTTTGTGAATTATTTTGTGGAGCGTTAGTAGAGCATAGTAGAGCAGCATAGAGTTAAAGTATCACTGGCGTGATGCTTTTAAGAGCATGTATTAAAAGTATCTCTGGTATTACACAACTGCTTAAATGTATCACAACTAATTTTTGAACTTTAATTGTTTGATACATTGAATTCAAAAAATCAGAAAATTATTAAAACGGTAACTGTTAAGATAAGCTTATTTATAAATTCTTGTTCAGGACTTAAATTTCCCTCCACAAACTCTGTTGCTGATTAAACACTCTACAGCTTATAATGCCAATAATTAATTGTCAATAATGGCAAAATAGAGAGGTCAAAATTTGAGACATTATTGTATTCTACTTTTTTGGATCACATTTTTTCAACCAGATTTCACGATATGTTTTGCTAAGTAATAAGTTTATCCATACGATATTTGGCTACCTGTCAATTCAGTCTGTCCGAATTAATTTGTGTTTTTCATAGGTTGGTATGGTTGTGTGCAATGGTGTTATCACTAATATTTTGTTCCCAACTTATTCTGCAAACACTGGTGAGTTGGGCTACTTCTCCCGTTATTTTGGCAATGGATCGCTCTATGAGATCTGTCTGGCAAATTCCCTTTCCAGCAGTAACAGTATGTCCTATATCAAAAATTAGAGCTACGAAATTTAAATTCACTGAAGTGGCAGCACATGTCGTAAGGAGCGAATTTGTTAGTCAAGAAGAGTGAGTTACAGAACATACTTGCTACAATTGAAATAAATATGTATTAATATAAATATTCAAAGATAGAAGACATACATTTTTAATATATTTTCAGGCTTGCGACGCTATCAGATGTAGCTTTACAGTGTGAATATATTCCTGAAGATACTCCTGGAATATTCAAAAATTCTTCGGCTGTTAGCAGAATGGAAGAGGTAAAAAAACTCAATTAATAAAAAGTTGTCAATGTACTGTAACATTTGAATACATTGAAACACTATTAATATTTGGAACATCAATGTAGCAACAACCTATCCCTTCTTATTCTATTTGACAGTTTGCATTTGACATTGACATGCTGGCAGTACATATGTCATTTCGAAATGTCAAGAGGGATCCACACATAATGAAACCATTACTAACAGAAGAAGGGCTGTGTTATTCATTTAACATGTTGCCTGACACCCATATGTTTTCTAGAGATACGTGAGTATAACATATTAAATAATCATAAAATAGTACATCCGTTTGCATTTAGTTGGTTATTTTTCTGCGACGTAAAATAAGTTATTAATTTTTTATCATGTTTCCATCTAAATAAAAAATAAAAAATGTATTATTTTTCTTAATTATGAATTAAAAAATACATTAATAGCAGCTTATAGAATTCATATGCATTACAGTAACTAGGATTATAATTGTATATTATTTAGGATGTTACTGAACTCAACGGCTGAACCTCGGGAACAGATTCTTTGTATAGATAGTAGATAGGAAGATGATTAGAACACTCATATAAATCCAAAAATGCTTAATAAGAGAGTTATCCAAATTCGCGTGAATACATTTTTTTCAATGGCTTGGGAGATGAAACTTGTATCAAGAAGGGTATTGAATCCTAAAATTGTCAGCCTGAAAGGTATTTGAAGGTATTCATCGCCGCCTGTGCAAAAACTAGTATTTAATGTATCCACCAATGCCGCCGGGACACTTCAAGTGTTTAGTGTATTCGACTGTAGTTTCGCACGGTAGTTTTATTCTCTGTATAAATATTGTGTCAGTATTTTAGACACTATGCATTACACCAGGTGTTTTTGAACGTAATCAATACCAAATGCAAAGTCACGAGGATGTCTGTATTCAGGTATCTTTCTGGAGGTAGCTTTCAAAAGTTCTTATGATTCGTGAACAGAGCACTCAAAAGAGGAAGTCCGATAATACTTAAATTAAAAATTCGCGACAAATCGTTTATTGAACTTTCTTTTATCTGTAGGAAGAACCAATTCCTGGAGTTTTGCCATTGAGTTTAGTTTTACCTCTATCATGACATTTTGGTAAATCTTTGGTGAAACATATACCACCCAAATCAATAAAATTAATTACTTGAAAATTAATGCACAATATCCAAAATAGTTTAATAATTACATTCTGTATTGTTTCTTAGCTTTCATGCTTCGCGAAATTATCTCAAGCATGATGATATCAAAGTTCAGTGGTCCACCAGCAATGGATATTCATCTTCAGCAGGATTAAACGCGTACCCTTATAGAGTTCTGGGAGCAGGCACAAAGGAAAGTCTCATCTTCGTTCTTAAAGTTGCAAAGGAAGAAATTGATGATTGGTGCTCCACTGCAGTCCGTGGTTTCAAGGTGATTGTTAAACGATGTAAAGCACGCACTTCAATATCATTTTTCATTATGATAATGTAATTTTATAAACGTCAAATCAATACACATTCAGATTTCTCTAAAATATATTTTTGTACAATCTATCATTGATACACAAGGGATTGTTACGTGTTTCGGTGTTATTAAGCTGCTAATGTCACTGACATTACATACTCTGTATGTTCGGAGCTACTATACGCATAATGCATTATTTCATAAGTGGACTGTGTAATTAAAGGTGATGAGGTACAGTAGTCCCGAAACCCTTTGACAGCTCGTGGGATTGGCGCAGGAATCCCAGGATACACACACAAGTAAAGTTTGTTTGTTGTTTGTTTGTTAGCCAACGCCCACCCTTGGCATGTTAGCCATTTGGTGACGCGCTGAGATGTGACCCACAATGGTCACGCGCGTAGATGGCGAATCACTGTTGCTCATTTAGCGTTACCCAGGGGACACGTGTGGTAAACCACGGACGCGAGCAACTTTGTCCCCGCTGTGAATTATTATTATTATTATTATTATTATTATTATTATTATTATTAGTATTAGTATTATTATTATTATTAATGAATTAGGAGAGGATGGGATGATGATGGAAGGTGAAAGGTGATCGTGGAGTTTTTGAACCATCCCAGCATTCGCCTTGTGACCGAGGGAAACCACGAAAACCCCGGTCAGGATGGCCGGCCCGGGGATCGAACCCGGACCTCCCGAATGCGAAGTCAGCGCGCTATGCGCTGAGCCACTTCGCTCGGTACACACAAGTAAAGTTCCAGCACAAACAAGATTTAATAAGTAGGTTTGTTGAATGTCACTTACAGGAACACAGCACATAAACATAAAAACTTCACTTGGCGCGTCAATTCACACTTGTCCAAGTACGGATATTGCAGAGACCTTGTACACTGCAGTAATTACCTTAGTGCCGACCAGAAGCAGCCGCTAGTTACACAGCTGAATTAACAATTACGGGCGTAAACCTACGCAAGAGCGACAGACTCAATTTAGATGCTTACTGCCACGATTGAATTAATAATGTGTGCGAGCCGTTTGCAGCTCAAGTTGCACGATTATACATTATTTTACACGCTTCCGCGCGGAGTCCTGGACACGCGTGCGTCTCTCACGGTGCCTTGCACTGGACTGCCGAATTTCGGTTACGGTAAAAAGACGTTAGGAAGTCTCTCATGAGGCAGAGGTGGGGATAGCGATGGTCAATTATGGATTGCCGTTTGATTTTGTCTGGAACATTCTGGTCTTCGTCCGTTGCTTCTTTGCAACGGACGGAGGGGGGGCAGAGATAGCGAGGCGTGCACGTGCGCGAGCCGTCTCCGCCCGTTGGGGAATTCGTGGAAAGGCGGATGGAGAGGCGCTGGCGTGATTTCGCCTGCTCACGGCCGCGCTGCTGCCGATTACGCATCTTAGCTGTTCTGCCTTGCTTTGTGAAAATAAACGTATTTTTCCTGCTTTGTTGTGGGCCCGAACACTGTAATTAAATATTCATACATCCATTTCAATAAGGGATATATTCTTATACATCTTTTCAATTAATATTTTTCTACTTATTTTTACTTTCCCGTATACATATGTGTATATACGAAGTAATATACTATGATCGGGATTTTCCCTCTCTTTTACTCTTACTCTTTCTCTACCATTTCCTTATTTATTATATTGAAATAATAACAAAATTTGAGGTCGTCCGGTCAATAGAAAAATTTGAGTGGGTTTGATAGGTCGCCTGTACAGGCTCTCGGCACGTAATATTTACTGTAAATATTCATAAACATAAAAATATCCAATTTATGACAAAAGTTTAATCCAAAACATTGACAAAATATTATCCCCCACTGTCTCATTGTTGATTTACAACTTATGTTTGGTTCATTCCCTCCATGCATGCATGGCCAAGTTTACTTCCTTCAAACATTAAATTAATTCTTAAAATTTAAACACAACTTGATCTTCCCACATTTATTAATTTTGAACAATTCCTCGTCGTTTACTTCCCTGTAGCAATCGAACAGCACACTTGAACGACGTTTCTCCAAGACGTGAATTCGTTCCATCTCCGCTTTCCAATTAGTCCACACCAAAAATGTCCGTGTTTAGTCATGCACTTCTATATTTCCCATAGATACTTCAAAACTTCCCGGAGAGTTCTCTAAAAAGTTGTTACTGTTCTACGACACTTCCATTCGCGTTCTGCACGCTAATGTTAAAAATTCCCATTAAGGTTTCGAATCTTTTTCAGAACCACCACGAGATCAACATTTTACGTCCTCTCGCCAGCACGCCTGAGCATCATCTCTCGCTTTGTTTATCCTTCGCGCGCGTCATCTGTCTCAGCTTCATGCGCGAACTGTTCCCAAATGCGTTCCTTTTTGCTTCCTCCGCCTCTATCATTCGATTAATCGCACACTGTCCAATTTTCTGATTGGTCAACTAAATTTACAATTTATTTTATCCTTCCCATGGAATTTACTGACGTGTTCTTTAATCACATTATGATAATAAAATATCACAATACTTAGTATATGGAAAGCTGCGATTTTGAGATTTCAACGGAAATACAGGTTTTGGGGTGCCCTGATACCCAAAAAGGTTTTTTTTCAAAACGTCCATCTGTCTGTCTGTTTGTCCGTCCATCTGTGAACACGACAACCGCCTAAACCATACGTAGGATTTTTCCAAAATCGATATTTTCCCGTTGTTGTGGCTCGACTCGAGGCGCGATGAAAAACAATGTTTACTAATAAATTTAGTCTCTCGCATGATTTTTCACGTTCGTAATTTAGCAATACGTAATAAAGATTAAATGACATATTTTCCTTTTTTTTTTGCATTGAATATTGGTCCACATGATTTACAATGACAGTGAATTATCATCAAATAGTATGTGGTGCAAAATTTTAAATTAGGTCGGTTTTGTCTCGTACCCCAAGAGAAGCAGTGGTTACAATAGTATGATTAGTACAGCATAAATCCTAAGCCGAGAGCCAATACTGCCTTTTGAGATGAATTTCACAGCAATTTTTGTGTGATTTACCCTGAGAATATCCGGTGAGGTATATTACATTTAATACCATCTGATTCCTAAAAAATGTGCCTACTTATTGAATGAAAGAAAAAAGTGTTTCACCATGTAATTTCAATAACATAAAAAAACCTACGCACACAGAAGTTTTTCCATAAGAGCCTGTACTAATTTAAACTTATTTAATTGAAAAATTAGTCCGTTAAGTGCCAATTTTTTCTTACCATCTTGAAGATAAATGATTTTCCTTTCATTTAAATTATTTTTGGAGGGGTGCTTGGCCGTGGTCGATCTACCTTAATGCAAAGCGAGGGTGTGCGCCCGCTGTTTGCGGCAGGTGGTGCTGCACAGCCCCGCGGAGTTCCCGCGGCCGCGCCAGCAGGCGGTGATGGTGCCGCTGGACATGGAGATGCAGGTGGGCGTGCGGCCGCAGGAGGTGAAGGCGGACGAGGCGGTGCGGGGCAGCTACTCGGCCGCGCAGCGCCGCTGCTATTACCCCGACGAGCGCCGCCTGCGCTTCTTCCGCCAGTACACGCAGGGCAACTGCGAGCTGGAGTGCCTGGCCAACGCCACCCTCGCCGTCTGCGGATGCGTCGAGTTCCACATGCCACGTGAGTGCACAGCGCAGTCGCTTGCTCCTGGTGATGAGCAGTTCCCATTGGGGGTTAACAAAATATCTGTGTCGGCCCCGTGGCGGAAATCGCTAAGTTAATAGAGCCGTAGTGATTTCGACCGTGGGGTCGCGGATTCGTGTCCCGCCTCGGGCATGGTTGTATGTGTTTGTCCTCTCACTCCATATCATCACAATATCGTTTCATACTCATACCATAACGGTACATCCAATAGTGGTCGCTAATGATCTAGTAGTTGATGCGACCTTAAATTTGTTTAATCTGTAGAGTTGGTCCTGTTGGTTTTGTCGAAAGAAAACTTCAGATATGACTTTGATACTCGTACATAAGTATTGTAAGTCACTTTTTTAAATAATATTACTTCACGATAGGGTTTTGTTGTGTTGGGACTCCATAGTTGAGAATTACCTATGTGCACAAAATTTGGTTCGTTGAGTGAATGCAGGGCACTATAATGGAATAAGTGAAACCTCTTTCTTTTTCTTCTACTTCTCCTTCTCCTCGTTATTCCTTTTCTTCTTCCCCTCTGCCTGTCTTTTATCCTTCTCTTTCTCCTTCTGCTCTTCTCTGTCCTACCCCTATCTTCCTTCTTATTGTCATCTCCTCCTGCTCCTCGGATTACATGTTACAAAATTCACTTTGAATCTTACTGTTAATTGTACTCCAACATGATTAATGAGTTAATGTACAATAGCGTAACACAAACATTTACTCGTATGAATAAAAACAACTTCAATTTTCAAAATATACATGACGATATTTTGTTAAAAAGTGATTTAATGCTCTTTATATTAAGTTGTAAATAAATAGTCATTTCATTTTAAAGTGATGACCTTATTGAAATGGCCTGTAAATGAAGTTTCCTTTTTTCTGTAATTTCCTTATTCAGCTACTTTGTCATTAGTATGGTAAGTTTACCATGAAAATATATTTGTTGAAAAATTATTTATTCCTCGGATATGGAAATTCATTTTTTCAAAAACAAAGTAAGTAGAAAATTGAAGAATTTTATAGTAATTTTCTATGAAAAAATTGAAGAATTACTTTCTAAATAATTAATAATTTTCCTAACTTTAACCAGCAAATCTTTTACGTTCATTTTATGCCAATGAATTTATTCGTTACTGTGTGCTTAGAAAATAATGACTCTGATTATCCTTTGTCCTTATCAATGAAGAAACATAAAGCTATCTTAGCTTGCCACCTCAGGCGGGAATTTTCATGTTAAAAATGTTTATTTGTGCTCTGCAAGTTAATCAAAAGACATTTTCATCGTAACATATTTGCCTTAAACACAAAAAGTAACTCTAACAAGTTTTAATTATTTAGACATAGAAAGTAACAGTAACAAGTTTTGATTTTAATTTTAGGTTTAATTATAAAATATAATAACGTCAATCTGATGTCAAAATTATCTATATTTTTGTTGGAAAGGCAACATAATAATTCAATGCGTTTCACTACTATACGTGTCTTAAAACAACCAAAATTACTTTTAGATGCTTAATTATCCAATGAAACGCATTTTTTCGGTAATTCTCTTAGAATTTTCTGGAAGAATCCGAAAATTGTGAGTTTTCTACCTCTAAATTATTGTATCTAATACTTTTGGTCCTTAATAATGAACGAAATATCAAGTTTTTTAGTATTTTATTTTATCAAGTATTTTATTTTATCATAGTTATGTTTTGTTTTAGGCGATCTTGATACTTACATATGTGGGGCAGAAAAAGTAAATTGCTGTGCAGAAGTAGCAAGTACGTTCAGATCATTAAAAATATACAGAAAATGCAGAAAACATAATTTTAATAGTGTATTTACGTTGCAGGTAATGTACAAGCTCTTTCAGCCAACTTTAACGGTGGAAACTTTGAAGTTAAGAACCTCAATGGTAGTATACAAAGCTGCATCTGTTTTCCTATATGTTCGTATCTATATTATGATGATGGTCGAACAAGCCTCTCAGACTTTGATATTAGTTCCTATCAAATAATGCACAATACAAGGTAAATTGATACAAACACTTATAAGGTTACAGTTCAGAATCGTGAAATTTTGCATTTTTATTTCACTGCGTGATATTGGATACATTTAAACTCTCCAATTGTGCAATAAAATATCCTATTTCAGTACCAACGATACTCATTATGTCAGAGTTATAATTTACTTCAAAAGTTCAAAATATATTCCGATGCGGCGTGTAGAGCATTACAAAACCTTGACTTTAATAGGTAAGCCTCTTTTCTCTGTCATGCAATCAAAGCTAATAAATTACCTGACTAGGTTTCTCCTTTTTCAGCAAATTGTGGTGGAATACTTGGTCTTTGCCTGGGTATGAGTATATTGAGCATCATTGAGCTCATTTATTGGCTACTGATTCGTCCATGGACTAGTCACAGGAAACCTGTGACACCTCTCCTGGGAACGAAAAGCCTTAGAGCATCAAAACCTATGTCCACAATCTATATGTACTGATTTAAGAAGACACATGACAAAATTCAAAATATTTGTACTAAAATTAACATATTCATATCTTATCTTCAAGGAAAATACAGACAATAAAAATAGAAATATCACGCAGAAAATAAAAAAAGGTTGAATATATTTTTTTTAAAATTTATTTTCATTTGTCAAGATTACTTTTCAATTGATTGTTTATTTTGTGTTTCCGGAAGCGTCATCACGGTCATTAGTCCCATTAGTGTAGTGCATGTTTTATCGCGAGATGTGGCGGTGATCATCCCCGCTGAATGGTAAGATCCAACGCCGACCTACAAGTCGGCTTACGGGGTTCTATCCAATCAGGTAACTCCCACCAGCGGCGCACCACCCCAGTCGGGACAACCTCTACGCTCCCGGCTGCTCTTCCGTCATGTGTGGTAGTGCAGTGAATGTGAGTGTGTGTGTAAGTAAGGAGTGAGGATAGGGCAAGGAACAGGAAGGTAATATCACGCGCGGTCCATGGCTCGTTTGTTATGGTACTTCTTCGACATTCGCCTGATATTGACAGAAAAAATACGGAAAATTATCGATCAAAGCAAGTGGCAGATGAAATTATTCTCCAGACTCTTCCATCGGCTGAATTCGACCTTGCTATCTAGCTAGGAATGAAATCCCTGCCACCGACTGGACTCGAACCCTAGGACATATCTGTTAGAGGCACTGCGCTAACTTTGCCTTTCAAGGATTAGATAATAATTATATGCAACTTTTAGGATGCGGTCACCTGTAAGGCAAAATTAGTGTACTTTTCTGAATGATAACTAATAATTAAAAGTTACACCATTTTTTTTATTAGTAGGGTCTTGCAGAAGCATCTTTGCTTCTCTTTACTACCTTTGCCTTGGGCGCGCCACATGATCATTCGCAGGCAATATGTAGCCAATAATACATTTCAATCCTGTAATTTTTATAGTTTGCAGACCGGTGTCTAAACTGCCTGGTTAAGAGGTTTAATATAAGGTGCCATACGTCCTGAAAAAGCGGGATATGTCCTGAATATCGACATGTGTCCTGCTATCTCGTCAGATTTTTCTTGTTTCTTATAAATATCCTGAAAATTTCACACAGTCCTAGTAAAACTATGGTTTGGGTCTTCTTGTGAACAACATCGTATAACTTTGAGCCGCATATGAGAACGCAAATAACTAATTGCTTTGTAAAGCAAACATTTTTTTTGTTTTTATACGGCTGAAAAATAGATTAAGAAAAGTGTGTGATTTGAATCGAAATGCATAAGACTCTCAAAATATGTTAGTGCCAGACAATGTAGAATGCAAAGGCGGAAAGTGTTCAGTCAATAATGGTTTTAATATCGAGGCATGATTTACACCCACCATGACAAATTCATGATTTACTTAATATTTTACTTAAATACCCTGAAATATTTCACAAGTTGTGACGTGGAAAAATAAGAAAATGACCTGGATAATATGGAAAAATCAGAGAAATTCGTCCTAAGAAAAGAGTAGTCATGAAATTCTTTTATAAGGCTGTCACATAGATTGATATAAAAGTTCAAAAAGATCCAAAAAGATTTCGGACAGTCATATTTATAACATTAAAAACTTTTATATATGGCAACGTTTCGAATGGTTGATGCACATTCATCTTCAGGCCAATACAGATATATATGAGTAAACTAAAAAGAATTTTACCATTGGTTTTGGACTATCTCAGAATCTCAGACTTTAAATAATTTGATATATAAATTTTGTTACATATTCATGTGTAATCTTGATAAATAAATAAAAGAAAAAGGTTAAAAATTGTATTTATCACGGTTACACATGAATATGTAACAAAATTTATCTATCAAATTATTTAAAGTCTGAGATTCAGAGATAGTCTAAAACCAATGGTAAAATTCTTTTTAGTTTATTCGTATATATCTGTATTGGCCTGAAGATGAATGTACATCAACCATTCGAAACGTTGCCATAAATAAAATTTTTAATGTTATAAATATGACTGTCCGAAATCTTTTTGGATCTTTTTGAACTTTTATAAAAAGAGTAGTCACCTTGTTATTCTTGGAAGTATGCCATGTAATTTATCATGATCTACCATTGAATTATTTACTTGACATACTGATTTCTTGTGACAAGATTTACTTCATATACTATTTAGTTGTATAAAAATAAACAATTTGCTGAGAAACATATTTCAAATGAACTGAATTCCATTATTATCCTTATGGCAACACTAGTTTAATTATTTTTAATGAGGTGAAATTTTGATGATGAGTGTCATGAATGCGTGGCAGAAGCGCTCAGCTGGTACTACTCTCTGCTCCCTTCACTTATTCATTCCGAGATGACCGGAAAGATTTCACCTAAATTGTCCGGAAAGAATTGTAAGCGTTTAAAAATGAACCTTGAGGCCCATTAAACATCCCAATTTCTTGAAAGCATCCAACGTATTGGCAACAATTGCTTGATAGTGTATATATCCGAGTGGTTTACATCGGGAGATGTTTCACTCTCTTCCAGCCTTCTCTATCCATCACATCTTCGTCTGTCAAATTTCTTGTCGTCATCGCAGTCAGTATTCCTTGTTTCCATGGGGTTGATGGTCTTCCCCTCCGTCTTCTATACGGTGGTATCCATTTATGTATTTGTTTGTATGCTTGATGGTTTGTATGCTGGGTCTTTTTTGTTGTCTAGGAACTTGTTTACCTCGTATTTAAAAGCAATCCATGCTTGTTTTCAATTTTCTGTCATCTGTAGTTCAAATTGGGAATCAAACGACGTCACATTTCTAATATCAGGCTCAATGAAGATACACTCTTTTGCTTCAGAAAATTGCGTTAACTTTTCTCAAAGGTATTTGAAACATTGCCCACCTTTAGGTAAGGCCTTCACAAGTTGTTTCATAAGGTCTAATTTTAAATGCAATAGAGGAAGCAGTATCTTGTGTTGATCTACCAGATGTTCCCGTAGAATGTTCTTTTCTCCTGGCTTTAAAACTTTTTTTAGCGGCTAATTCTTTCTAGACCAATGTTGATCTTGTGGCGTACTATCCCATTCACCTAATAAACATGGGAATTTAGTAAAACCACTTTTCTGGCCAAGAAGCATGCGTGTTATTTTTAATTCATATCATATCATCCATCCATGAGAGGAATAGTTTTCTTTCTCCAAAACTACAGAGGTTTTCGTAAACTTTCCTTCATGTGTACAGAATAAGTAACTGGTAATGATGCGTAAGTGTTACCATTGTTTATTAGAACTGCTTTTAAACTAGTTTTAGAGGAATCGATAAACAGCCTTTATTCTTCTTTTTGTATTGAATTCATTCACCAGACCGACAATATTCAAGCAATATACTACATCATCTTCTTGTTTGAAAAAAAACGAGCAAATTGCTGATCTCTTCTTCTGTACACATGAATTGTGGTTTCACCTGCTAACAAGTTCCTCTCCTTGAGTCTGGAGAAAAGCAGTTCAGCTTTCTCCTTTGTTAATCCCAATTCTCTGCGTAAATCATTTCCTCAGTTTGAGTAAACAACTGAGTTCACAGTGTTCACAGTCCACACTGTTCAGGGGACATTGAAACTCTTTGCCAGCTGGTTCATCTTTATCAGAGGGAGATATATCACTTGATATATTATTTATATTAACAGTTGCAATAGCCACTGGTGGTTCCGGTACAGGCAGATCCGAACTACGGCATATAGGCCGATTTGCTGTACTGAATTATTTTTTTGTTTGGGTTGAAACCAGTAACATCAATGCAACAAAAGCAGCAATTATCCGAATGATTCATTGGCTTCGTCCAAACCATTGGAATGGTAAATCTAAAGAATGCTTTCTCATTTCTTGACCATTTTCTAAGCTACTCGACACAAATATAACATATTTTATGTGATGCTGAAGATTTGTCCCGATCACAAAGTTTAATTCCAAAATATGAAAAATACACATTTCTAACATGGTCTGTAATGATTAGTTGGTGTTTTTTAATCACAAAGTCACCACAAATGTAACAACAAACTCTCAGGGCTGTTCCAACAACGACGACTAGCCGTGACTAAACAGTTAACTGATAAACTGGTATATCTTGATAGCAACAATTCAAACACGTAAGCCTCCAATAACACAGACACGGTACTGCTTGTCAAATATTTTACCAAAGAGTATACTACCATCTTTGTCGTCCTAATACTTTCTCATTCTAACGTCCTGCATCTCATACATTTCTAAACAAACACTCGGAGCTGAATTTGACTAGCTAAACAGAGACTATGTTAAAATGTGAATAAATGGTGGGTGATACGGCATTTTTAAAGTTATTTTTGGAATAAGTACACTTAAAATGATAAGAATTAGGTGAAAATACACAAAATGTTTTTGGTCGTTGGCAGGTGTAATTACTGATATTGATATACAACAATAATGTTGATCTATACATTTGAGTTAGATGAAACTAGTGATAGGTTTATAGGATTGCATTTGAGGAAGCAGAAACAATGCTGACCATTGTGTGGAAAATGGGGCGCTGGGGCAGCAAATATAGGCGGTTCTGAAACAGGACTAGCGAATACCTTTTTCTTTGCTCTTGGTGTCAGCTGTGTTGTAAGCAGTGACGCAATGAGTATGGGAATGTACCCGTAATATCAGGTATGTGAAATTGCAGACTAACATAAATATTTGCTTTCTTCAGTCGAAATCGAAGCTGTTTAATTGATTCTTTTTTCGAATTCCTGTGTATTTAACAAAACCATATACCCCTCTCAAAAACTCAGAGACAGCATAGTTCTCCTTTAAGTTCTGCATTCATTAGAAATTAGTCATACAGATTGCAGGGTAGTAGTTGATGAGATCTTAGTTAAGCGCACCTTCAGAGCGAACTCGAATTGAGAGGACAATGGAGGAGATATACCGGATATTTCTGCATCAGCTCTTACGGAGACGTCCCTGAGAATTGCACGGTAAGTGCATATAAACAGCGTTCATTCAAACTCCGCAGTTTCCGCCTTCTCAAGTTCATAACTTCGCAAAGAGGTCGAAGCGTATTCCCCTCCCCAGGTTAGGAATAAGCATTAAGGTTCTGTGAAGGAGCTTCCAGAACGCTCTGGAATATTCAGCATTCTCTCCTACTACCCTCGATTTGGTGTTCTGAGGGTTGGCGAAATCTTTCCACAATATCTGCATGCAATACTGTTATCATCTAATTATTTTGAATGCCAAGAAGTTTTGTATAAAAGTTTTCAATACTGTTATTTACTCAGCAATTCTCAAATTGTATTATATGCAACACATTATTTTGCTCTTTATCATGGAATGCAGTTTAGTTTTTTCTTTACACATACTAATCGTATGTCACGTTAATGTGTCTAAATCAAACTCTTAAAATGTGAAAAGTTATGACAAAGTACAAAGACGATACAATAACTAAATCAATAGGAGTATAATATTTTTTCCATTTCAACTTGCCATCCAGATGCATTTAATTGGGTCTGGGGATCGTGGATTCTTTTGTCGCGACCAACAAATTTAGAATATCATTAAAGACCAGATTCCCGTGCAATTGAATCTTTGGTTTGTTAACTTAAAATTGGATGAAATCTTGACAGAAATTTGAATCATGAAACGGACATTATTTTAGTACTAGTTTTATTTTGCACGGAATGGCACGTTTTGGTGGTTACTGCACAATATCGCACGTTTTAGATAATGCTGATAGAAAATTGCAAATTTTGGGATTTTACTGGACGAATTTGTAAGATTTATAATTTATTGCTTAAAATATAATTTTTATATTATAAATTTGTTTTAATGTATCTTATTTAAATGTTTTATTTAAGAAAAGGTATTAACGACATAACCCAGTAATGCATTTTGGTGGTCAGTGAAAAATTTTAATACGTATTAATTCCGCATTTTGTTGCCCTAAGAACTCATCGTCAATACATTTCATGATGCCTATTGTCTAATTAAAATTTCTGACAGTGAGCTACTGCAGCTCGGATATGCGGTGTTAACCACGAACTAGGTCCACGACTGTTGGTTGCGGCCTCTCAGCCAACGTTATATTCGGGGTCTATCTTCCCAATCGGATCCGTTGTGTCAGTCTTCGCTGAACTTACCAACACAAGACTGCATGTGCTCACATTTGACCTTAAGATCGGGCGCCAAGCTTGGTGGCAAGCGCACTGCGTTTCAAATTCATCGAAATCTCGGAACAGAATATGCCCTGGGAAATAAAAAGAGAATAAACGCCGTTTTGACAGCTTTTAGTTGCATGTTAGAACGTCTCGTTTAGGAGTTATTTAACGATGTAGATTCAAAATGGTACCCAGTGCGTTGCAGGTTGCATTTGATGTGAATATGTAGTGAATATGTAGCGGCATGTAGTGGAGTTACAACAGAATTAACAACACATAAAACTTAGTATTTTTCAATTTTGGTATTTACTTTCTTGGATTTTTATGCTAAATTAATTTTTGTGCGCATAGTATTTAAAATGTCAAATATGATTTGATTAAACATTATGTACAAAATTATAATAAAAACACTCAAATCATCATATTTCAAACACCTTAAATATCACATCTCAAATATAAAATAAGTTTGTAAATGGATTAACTGGAGTTTTTAGGCTATATAACACCGTTTTTCAAAGTTTTCATCTTTTTATTGCATGTTTTTGTATGTTTTGGTGTTTTTACTGCAAGTTTTAGAGAGTTTTACTGCACGAAAATCCGGTCTTTAATAATAACAGTACACGATGTAAGAATTGGATTGATGGTTGCGGTCTCGTGTAAGTCGATTGATGTTTCCAGGCTCGTCAACTATTATGGTCATTAGTCCAGTTGGTTTAGTGAGTTTTATCCCGAGAGAGGACGATGTTCATCTCCTGCTGAACGGTGAAGTGCAGCGCCTATCTACGACAGTTTATGGGGGATTTCCCTCTACAGGTTTCTCCTCCAGCGGGTCATCGCCTCAGATAGGATAAGCTCCTGATTGGTCTAACGACATATGTGGAAGTGTAGTGCATGCAAGTGGGTGAAGAAAAAGAGATAAAATGAGGAACAAGACGGAAAGAAGGCGCGCGGTCCGTGAAACGCTTTTTAGCGTACTGCTACGGCATTCGCCTAGTATTTATAGAAGAAACCAAAGGAAACTAACAGAACTGCTGCCACTAGAACTCTCCTCCAGACAGCTGCAGAATTCGACCTACCTTGGCTCGAAAATACGCCACCGCCGGGACTCGAACCCTTGGACCTCCCGGTCAGAGTCGCTGCAGAGGCAGCGGTAATTCTGCCTCTGAGCTAACTCAGCCGATGCAAGGGGTCCAAGTACATACAGAATTTTAATACAAAAGGGAGCTTTTGCACCATCGAATGTTGAAGCAATCGAAAGCACTATCGATCTTCTGCGCATGCGCAGTTTAAGTTTCGCATCACTTTTGTGCATCAGTGCATTCGTAGAGATCGAGATTGCAGTCGATTGCCGCCCACTAAGGCGTGCAAAAACTCTATATCATCGTTCAAGCGTTTAAATTAGTAATGAAGTAGGAAATGAGATTATGAATGCATTATCAACACTTATCATTTACAACACGAACTGTAGGAAATACAAGCTCGAAAATTCCTTACTCTCAGACAGTGTCTGTGAAATGCCCCTCTACTCACTTAGTTTTGGCAACTAACAATTTTGCCGAGTATGAAAGTGAATCTAAAAACGATTAAAATTCAGATCTCTCTCTCAGGTTAGATTCAGAAATTGTCAGAATGTCAAAAATGTCTCATAGCTCCTTTATGATGAAAAGTGAAACTGTGGACTGAGTAATAGAAAATTATTTACAACACAAATATGTACTCCTGAAAGGAAATATCAGCATACAAATTTTGTTTTCGGGTCCACACTAATAACGCAAGGCAAGGAAAATGTGCACGTATGCCTCCCCGACCGAAAATTCAGGTTTTTTAGCACATTTCATGTTATTTATCTTTAAACTCATGGTTTTGTATTTTTCTATTGCTTTTTATTTCCAAAATGTTAAAACTGGTAGCATATTATATTCTTTTAAAGCATGCTAATGAGAATTATACGAGCTATATCACAATGTTGTAACGGCGCAAGGAGTTCCGAAAGTGGTGAATTAAAAAGCGTGGGTTGAGTAAATGAATCATCCATAGGGTTTATGAAACGACCCTAGTGATCTCATAGAAATGTGAAATGAAATTCCTTGTATCTACTTTTATTCATGTACTCACATTAAATTTAATGCTTCTTGTAAACAAACGGTTAAGAATATTCATTGTATAAAAATGTAATTTCATTTTTTGATAATAATTAATGATTTAGGTAAATATTCTCAATCAATAATTAATAGTCAACAGACTCGAACAAAATGTGGAATACGTATTTCATAAAAATATAAGGTAATAAAATATTACGTTGCCATAAATAATTCCTATAGTCTATCGAGAAGGTCCTAGCCTTTTCTAAATTAATGTAGTGCTTCCTTCTGTTGCACATCGTTACAAGTCTTTAGGTGAGACAAGCGGCGCCATCTCCGCATGCCATTCCAGCTCCACTATCTGCTTCAAGAATTCCGCGGAATGCATCATCTTCTGTTTCTTTACTTGATCTTTCTGATTTCTTAGGCATTTGTATTACATCCAATACTTCATCTTGCAGGGATTTCTCTCTTCTTAAATATATACTATTATCAATCTTATAGTTTGGTCTCAAACTAATATATTCTTCGCAAGATTTCTCTGGGCTCATGCTGAAACAAATCAAAAAAATTATTCATTGTCTGATACACAGTGCTAGTACATTCTTGTATAAAGACAAAACCCAATGTATTTTTCTTATAAAAAATCAAAGTTAGTAATTATCTTGATGTATTCATTTAATATCTTTAAAATGTCAAATTACTTTAAAGAAACACACTTGACGAAGATGGAAAATAATAATTTCAAGCATTTTATAATAATTTTTGAATGCATAGAAACATATTTTAATAAATTATTCAATACTCAAGGCAATACGCTGAACTGTTGGGAATGCAGTCAATATTTTAAAATTGTAATAATTAAATATTTAGTTTCACACTCACCTAAGACCACGGGTTTCAAATACATAGGTTTTTGATCTTTCACAGCTTTTTACTGCTACTGGAATTCCGGATAGAGGTGATGAATCATCTCCTCTATTCTTGAACGTTTTCAGTTTTGGACTTGCACTAGGGTTGCGCCGATCAGAATCGTTATTTTTTGAATTATCTGTTTTTGACGACTTTTGTCTCGCCTTCCTAGCACGTAGACCTTTTGAAGAAAATGGAAGTTCTTCGGCCTTGAATGTATATTCCGGTTCCGAAGCAGGTCCGTCACTTTCACTTCCACAATTAGATTTAGGCTTTTCATTTGCCAGGAAAAACATATCTTTCTTTGGAGAATTTCTGTCTAAGTTCTCACCTGTCGTTGGACTTCCTTTAGTAAAAATGGGAGAAAATTTCTCTCTATCTGCCCTTTGCTCAACTTCATACTGACTAATAAGGACACTATGGAAGTGTACAGCGTCATTTACTGACTGAGCTGCAATCAAACGAGGAATCCTTGATGGTGTTAAATTAACTTGCACAAACTGATTTGTAACCGATCGTGTACATTCTTCCTGAGAATCAGAAGTCTGAGTTTGTGCATCAGCTTTTTGTACACTGCAATTGATGCACTTTACCCGTAAGCAAGAACCATCTTGTTCTCCATTGTATTTAGATCGTTTGAAAGGAGTAAAGACAGCTTTCAACTTTTGCATTTGGGGAATCTCTTACGATAACAGTATACCTCAAAGATGACAGAAACTGCACAAAAGTGGAATTTTTTATCTCCAAAGATATCTATCTCTCGCAATTCTTTAGCGTACCTTACCTAAGATGTTTATTTAATGAGTTCGAAGGAACCTTTTCACACTTCATTAAAAATAATCAAGCATTTACTTAATGTGTGCTTGTCAGCATGTTATGTCACATTGCGAAGGAAGATCGTGAATTATTTATCATCCACAAAGTGAGTTGGACATAATAATTATGTGCTCAGATTCACAAGGTGAATAATTCAACTGTCGCGTTGCTAAAACTATTAGTTCCTTCAAAATGTCAAAGCCATCTGCATGTTTTAGTGAAAAGGCAAGAAGTCAATTTAACTAGGACTAACTGCCAAGGAGACTCTGGAGATATAGAATGTTTTACAATAAATCTTAAACACAGTAAGGATATCAATTTTAAGGAAAATACATTTACAATCAACTGCACATGTTATGGATGTGTGCTTTAAATTGCATTAATTTGAAGAGTATTAGTATTTGTCAGTTTTTTTTAATTACACCAGCATTTCCTAATAACTTATTTTCCATCGCAATAAATAACTAATTCGTTTTAAATTAATATTAGAGAGTTTTTGCAAGTCGTGACTTTGAAAGGCGTAACACAATCTGGGGAGAATTGTACTGCGCATGCGCCGGCATCCAATGACGGGATTTCCATTGACGGGTCCCCTCATTCTCCCTGTTTTGTCGTCTACGACAAATGTGTTCATAACTTTCATTTTATGTAGAGTTCGCTGTTACTACTAAACATGAAATCGACACTAAAGCACAATGAGCATGGAAGAAATGAAAAGTAGAATAATCATGGAACCAATTTAAAATGACAGGAACTTAATAGTTTACTTTTTCTCACGTTAATTCAAATACATGAGGAATAAACTAAAGTCAGTGTTAAGGATTTGAGGTTATGTGTATATTGAGGTTACATTGATTGACACGAAAAAGTAATTATTTATCCACATGCCTTGATAATTGCGATAAATTTCCCATTTCTAATATAAACAATATAAATATGTATTAGTAAAATTGCGGGGTTACTGTTCTAAGACTATCTGGGAAGATATATTTTTCTTTGGAGATAGAGACATGTATTAATATTGCGATTTTTCAAACTTTACCCTTCAAGGCCCGTCTTCACAATGGAATATGTCACGGTTTTTCTCCATGTTCTGAGAAGCCAGATATCGCATGATCGCGTCCGCATAAAGCAGTGATTGCGATCATGCGACCCCTAGCGGCGTGACGGAGAAAGACGCGAAATGACGTGTGATATCCCATCGTGGCCATAGGAGTTTGAGAGGCAGAGTTAGAAAAATCGCACGATACATATTCGTATGAATTCATATACAATCAGATTTGATGTATTATTAATTTTATCTTGTAATGCTTATAAAAGCAAAAATAGATATAAGCAAATGCTTTTAGATTCTGTTAGAGGTATTCAGTTCCAATTAGTTTCTAGTTTTAATGTATGCTTTTGATTGTACGACTTGCCAAAACTCATTTTCTGAAGATACGTTATATCCTAGTGACGATAATTTTTACGTATTACGACAATGGATTTCCCATCTTGCAAAAACTCTGTTTTTAGATTTTTCTCCAAAAGTAATAGTTTATATATTCTTATTAATTCCAATCAAAATTATTAGTTACATTCAAAGGAAGAATTGCGATGAAAACGACGAAGTATTAATTTCATTATTTAAATTATTGTATTATTACGTGCTGCACGAAGATTGCTGCGGAAACCAACGAAATTTTTAGATCATGGCGTAAAACTGTTATTTTTCATATTAAAGGGAAAGGGGATTGGGCTTTGGGCTTCCTTTCACGGTGAAGTAGTAAGGTTTCATTATGTTAGCATTAATGGTCATATTTTTCTTGTTTGGAAGCATTTTCGATATGCATATTGGCACATACCAAGTTGGTAAGTAAGATTAAGATAATAATAATAATAATAATAATAATAATAATAATAATAATAATACTAATAATAATAATAAGATGTCGTAAAGGTTCCTATGGCTGTAAGGAAATCTTGCTTCTGAATAAAATAATTTTGAATGATGTAAAGAAACGAAAACGTAATTTAAGCATGGCTTGGATTGACTACCAGAAAGCCTTTGACAATGTACCACACGATTGGATTTTGAAGACCCTGGAGATCTATCGATTTCATCCTAGACTTGTTGAGTTTTGCAAGGCTAGTATGAAGTCGTGGAGCACCACGTTACTAATCCACAGCGGAAAGGGAGTAGTAGAAACCAGAAGTATTCAGATTAACAGGGGAATTTTTCAAGGAGATTCACTATCCCCTCTGTTGTTTTGCATTAGTTTGATTCCTATATCAAGACAGCTGTCGCACACTGACTTTGGTTACAAGCTCCATGGTGATGAAAGGCCTGTATCACATTTATTTTACATGGATGATCTTAAAGTGTTTGCTAAGAATGAAGTGATTCTCTCCCAAATGCTGTCTGTCATCAATGAATTTAGCAATGACATCTGCATGAAGTTTGGTCTTGACAAGTGTGCAAAAGTCAACTTAAAAAGAGGCAAAATGACAACGTCAGAGAACATTGAAGTTGATAGACACACTGTGATTCAAGATCTTGAGCCAGGTAAAACTTACAAATATCTGGGCATTGAAGAATGTGAGACCATCTCGAACGACACAATGAAAGAGAGAATTCGCAGGGAGTATTATAGACGAGTGAGACTTGTCCTGCAGTCCGCTCTGAACTCCAGGAATAAAATATCAGCAATTGGTAGTTTGGCGGTGCCTGTAGCCGAATACAGTTTCGGACTAGTAGACTGGACTGAACAGGAAATTCGCATCATGGATCGAAAAACCAGAAAACTGCTTACAATGCATCATGTCGCCCACCCCCGAGCTGATGTACATAGACTTTATGTTTCACGTAAGGAAGGAGGAAGAGGCCTGAGACAAATTGAAGCCTCCTGGCACAATGCAATAACCGGGATGGGAAAGTATGTAGTCAGCCATCAAGATGACCCACTAATGAGGCAGGTCATGAAATCTGATCGAAGAATGGGAAACAGAGGCATTGTAAGTGTAGCAAGAAGCATTGCGAACAAGACTATGCAAGACACCCAGAATGACAGAGACACTGAACTTCTGATGCTACTTAACATAAAATTTGAGACACAGAAAATGTTAAAGAAATCGTGGAGAGACAAACCACTCCACGGACAATACCTAAAAAGAATGGACAAGGTGCAGATCAATAAAGATAAATCATTTATGTGGCTTAAAAGGGGAAGAATGAAGCCAGAATCGGAAGCACTTGTAATAGCTGCCCAAGATCAGGCCTTGAGAACACGACATTATGATAAAGCGGTTCTCAAAATTTCCCAAGATGATAAATGCCGCATTTGTCAGGAACACGTAGAAACCATTGATCATATTGTCTCAGCTTGTCCAATTCTAGCAAAAACCGAATATTTGAAAAGACACGACAGGGTGTGTAGCTACCTCCACTGGCAGATCTGTACCGCCCTGGAAGTTCCAAACACATGCCCCAAGTGGTACGAACACTCACCGAAACCGGTGACGTCTGTTGGATTGTGTATGATATTGTACGACCAACAAATTCAAACTGATCGCACGATAGCAGCAAACAAACCGGATATAGTCATCCGGGATATGGAGAAAAAATCATGTTTACTTGTCGATGTTGCTGTACCTTGCGATCAAAACGTCGTTACCAAGGAGGCAGAGAAACGTCTTAAATACAAGAGTTTGGAAATCGAGATCAGCCGAATGTGGGGCGTAAAAGCACAGGTCGTCCCGATAGTTATCGGAGCTCTGGGATTTGTTCCGCAAAATTTGAGTAAGAACTTGTCTAAACTCCCAGGTAATTCAAAGGACTGGGAAGTGCAAGATATAGCTTTATTTGGAACAGCCCACATTTTGCGCAAAGTAGTGTAGAGGCACCGATAGTCCCTAGATCTACTCCTTAGGTAGCTGGTTGCAACCTGGAGTAGATTTTATATTCAGCCGACTTATAACATCTTTAGTCGTGATGTAATGGAAAAATAATAATAATAATAATAATAATAATAATAATCACAAATCATAAATAAATAAATAAATAAATAAATAAAAAAAAAATTTTTTTACTTGTAAGTTTGCTTCCAGATTCAGTAGATTACCAATGCTTTGTAGAATACCAGAAAGAAATTCATCACAAATACAATTTTGGACACATGTTAACTGAAGAAACTGACATTCGTTTTGCCTATCATTGACGCGATATCTTACTTCTCGTATTCTTTTGTAAGAGCAATTAGTAAGAAAACTAGAAGTAACTTAAATAAAGACAACCACCGATCAAAGAGGAGGAAATAATAATTTGTGACGTTATTTCATATTTGCATGATTCAAAGAAAGAATAAACTATATTAAAGCGAAGTAAACGAGGCAGAAGCAAGTAGCTCTTTCGTTGAAAACATTAACTCGTAAATATTTTATTTGATATTAATATCACAGACTGTATAATTATTAACAAATTATTGTTCAAAATATTTGTAAAATATTAGTTTTTTAAATAAATTAATGAAGAAATAATGTTACATAAATATTTAAGTTAACCTGCTTTGTAGGTTGCGGTTGAATGGTTTGTGAAATGTACTCTTGCTGGGTTTTGCTTTGCAGTGAACGGAGATTCAGTTGAAACTCAGAACAAAGTTCTGGAAAATGATGACGACGATGCTTTTGACAAAAATTGCAATTCGTGGGATCAATCCAGATTTAAATGTTTAGTGAATCTAAAAATCAAGAAACTAAAAAGCAAAACTCCAAAACCTGCAGAACCGATCGTCGAAGAAGAACGAGAAGAATTGACTGGTGACGACGAAATCGAGTGTCAAACGCCAGCCCATAATCAAAAACATCCCTCGCAACAGTTTTTCGAGAGACAGCTACAATTGTATGCTCTGCCTCCACACAGTGAGGGCAAAAAGTCGTTACTACCTCGTAATTCTCAAAGAACTGCTTCCAATGTACCGACTCATCACACGATTTCAGAAGAGGAGGAGGTAGAGGAAGACGACAAAGTAATGTTTAAACCTAAGCCTCCGTACAAACTGAAGTTAAGGAAAGAATTTCAGCCTTCATGAACACTATTAATATTATGACAAGTGTTCTCAATGTGGTCTTGAACAGAGAACTCTGAAAATGGTGAGAGACCAAAAATATAAATAAACGGTTCATTTTAAATTAAAGAATTCTTTCTTTGCATAGGTGTTTATTAACACGTGATTGATGAAGAGTTGATTTACTGCTTAGTTCTTTCAAGTTCGTTAGTGGGGCTAAAACAGCACGAAATTTCTCGCTCGCACTTCCAAGCAAAATTAAACATGATTTTCGAAAAAATATACATGACCTTATTTCAATAACTATTTTTAAGAAACCAATTTTATTAAGTGAAAAATTTATATCTTTAATACTTTAGTTGTAGGAAGTCGCCCCAAAAATTACAAGTTTTTTGCAATTTTTGAAAAATATGAGTTGTCAATGAACATCAGACATGAACTATCCTCTTAAGCGTCCTTTACACTATCCCAAATTTGATAAAAAGCGATGGATTTTTTTGAAAATTTGGAAAATGTTCCAGGGTCTTCATATAGAGTTCCTTTCAAAATTAAAATATCGATTTTAAAGGGCCTCGACGTCAACCAGATCGATTGTGGTATATATTACTTTTGGAGAAAATCGACTGAACGGTTTAGCCGTTAGCGTTATTCTCTGACGATCAGATGGACAAACAGACGGTCGGGCAGAAGGGTGGACGGGCAGAAGGGTGGATGGGCAGAAGGGTGGACGGGCAGAAGGGTGGACGGGCAGAAGGGTGGACGGGCAGAAGGGTGGACGGGCAGAAGGGTGGACGGGCAGAAGGGCGGACGGACAGAAGGGTGGACGGGCAGACACACACATTGACATTTTTTCCATCATTCGATTTTTCGGTGTCAAGGATACACGAAACGTGGATTCCGGCTACACCACGTATTGAAGATTTTTAGTTGTTATTTATGCATCAAAACATCTAATAATGCCCGTAGTGCATACAAAACTTTATGATTTACTAGTTTGTTGCTGAATAAAATGAGGATTTGAAACATTTTATTACTCTTCACTTTACATTTGCAGACGGAGCGCTGCGATCTGTTTACATGAGGTCACCGCCGACTGAATGAGAAACGCGCGTCTGCAGTTGATACTGACCGTTTAATATAATATAGATGGCGGTGAACAGCACACAGAACCCCGGCGGGGCAAGAACATAACCATGAATCAGTAGATAAGTGCAAAGAAGAAATAAGAATATTGTACGTGGATGTTGTGAATAGCGTGTGGTGTGATCTATTTTATTGTATATTACCTTAATTACTAAAGGGCGCAACTCCAGCTCACTGTCAGAAAGGCATAATTCGTCACCGGTGTCCGTAGCGCTTGTGCTGTCTTCTGAGACAGCTGATTGGTCAGATGCTGATTGACATCGGGACCATTCGTGTATTCTCGGTTGTGTGTGCGGACCTTCACTTTCAAAACAACATTAGTTCCTAATTCTGCCGTCTGCAAATGTAAAGTGAACGAGTAATATATTTCTTGCATCTAAAGTGAAAAGACGCATTTGTCAATATGACGTCAGATAAACAAAATAGTGTGTATATCGTATTACTATTGCATAATCGTTATTGGACCGATTTGTTCGTAGAAAACGAAAGAATATTGTGAATTCCTACTGAAATTCTCGCAAAAGGTAACAAATCTACAGACAGTGGTTTCCATTAAAATCTCGAGAAGTATGTGAAACGTTTTATGGTGTATTTGAGAGTTATCAATGTGAATAATAGTGTAAGTTACGCTGATGAAACGGTACTTTTAGGTTATTACCAAAGTACCTCTATTGCCAAAAGTTATTTAGAATATGTCATAACATCAAAAAATTATATTTCGCGAATGTTGGCCGATGTACCTTATACATATTAATATTACTAGTACTGCTACGCAAGAAGAATATAAATATGTCCTTAAAAAAGGCGATACGTGACAATGAAATGTGAGTGACTGATGGCAATTATAAATTTACGGGTATATTCCAAAATTGCAAATTTTATATCAATTAAGGAAAGTAAGGTTTAAAACGCGAAATTTTACTTATTTGAGAATTATGCCATTTATTCATTTTACTTGCTTGCATCTTAACTTCAAAAAATCGAATTTATAAAAGTGTTTGTGTCGTGTTGGTATTAGAGCAGGCCATAAAGTATTCAAAAGGCCCTAGGGCATAAAGATTCAGAAAGACCCGCAATGGTATTCAGTATACTATTACGTGTTTTGTTTCAGGTCCGTAAACATACAGCAATGAACTAGTAAACCATAAAATAAATTTAGAACTTGGATTTATCCACTTTTTTCGTTATCAGGACCCTCTATCAAGAGTTTTCCTGCCGAAAATTTGCCATTTTTTCGCGCAGCAATACATATTTTTCTCTCTACTTCTTAGCGAGAAAGTTACAATATAAATAGTATACTCTGTACTCACAAAAGCAGAAATCTCAAAAATGGTCATAAGATGTATTTTAGTTATGCGATGAAATACGTTCAGTATGTATATTATTTTTACAAGAAAAATCAGAAATATAGTTCACAAGACTGTCGGATAGACAAAAATATAAAAAAACTTTCTTTGATTGCCAAATAAATGACACCGCTCATGATAAAAACAGTTCTCGAAAGTGACTTATTTGTTGCCACACTTTTTTGTGAAGACCAAATACTGAATAGCTAATTTTCTTTCGTTTCTTTTTCTTAAGAGAAATTACAAAATTAAAGTTCAAATAAAAAATATACAGCGCATTTTCGTGTAGAATAGTAATTATTTAAAAAAAGATAATTTATTATTAATTGCCTCTATGTTGGGGCAAACGACCGAACGATGAAAAACTTTCTTAATCACAAATTGCCACTCTTACATTGAAACACGAACTTCTTGAGTGGTAGTGATGCGATTACTATGGCTGGTATATTCATTCTAATGTCTTATAAAAAATTCTCTTTTTGCCCAGATGTCTTTCACAGCTTTTGTCATACTTTCTTTACCAGCAGTCCTTGAAAGGTAGTAATTAAGAAGTTCGTATGTAAATAATGTCTTAGAATAAATCTCCTATTTCCCAAAAATCCTCTCCCTCCACTTCTAAATAATAAATACAAACCTACCATAGTCAAGTTAAACAAATATAACATTTTCAAAAGAGTGAAGGGTTATACCGAGACTCACATTTGTCTGAGGATGGTCAAGTAAATCCATTGAGTGTAACATTGTACCTGTCAAAATCCCTGAAAGACGAAATTTGGAAGAAAATAAATTTAAAAAAATTGCCGATTTCCGGCATGCGATTACATAACCTTCTCTTTTTACAAAGAAATTCGTAAGGTGAGAAAGTAAAAATGTACAAATTATTAATTCGATGATAAATTGGTCCCTCTGATCTAGTTATTATTTGTATGAATAAACCTTACTATTTTTAGGGAATGGAGGAGTGTAGAAGATGAGAACATTTTGCCAAAGGACGTGTTGTGGGGAATCTGAAATTAAGCAGTTTCACATGTGGTATTTGTCTCTGATATGTAATAGGTACCTTAACGTTCACTGATATTTGGCAAAGATATTTTGTGTACCTATTTAGTCCCAGTGCAAAATGAGTTGTCTACCATTCAAAGACAAAGATCTCACATGTCTCTCAGTTATATTAGATTTCCCATTATACATTCATTGCAAAAAGTGATTTTCTACATGCCCTAGAAGTTTGTTGTATTTAAGCTGAGATATCCATTTGTGACCAACCTTAGTGCGATGGTCACACTAGGCAATTAAAATCCCCGGGCGACGGCCGCCTAAACGCGCGTGCCGCCTGGTAGGAAACCACTGCGCCCGCGGCCGGCCTAGGTCAAGGAATAAAGTTGCAACAGAGATTTCGTGGAAGTATGGTGATAGCTTGCTGAAGGGAGGGCACCTGGGAGCAGAAAGTTACGAGAACCTGAGGCGTGAGGTTGGAAGCTGATGGTGTGGCCACGAGCCCAGTTAGCGAGAAAGGAGAGGTTGTTTGTGCCAGTGGTGATTAGAGGCACGATCCACGGAGTGGAGGCGCCTGGTCTTGGAGTACTGGAGTTCGATATGGTTACATAGAGGACACGTTGTGTTAGGCGCACGATAGAGCGTCGGCAGCCACATTTTCTTTGCTGTGAGTTTTGCGCTGGTGGCGAACGCCATGGCCACCGAATTAAGGTCGGTGTTCAAGACAAAATAATTTTGTATATGACACTATAAAAAGAAATGAGAATTTTGAAGCAATTGACTATAGAATGCAGGTTGATGTATTGTTCCTGTAGTTCACTATCAGGTTGTTTCTGGCCATTAACATCCTTGCTTAATGACTGATATATCCTTCCCATTGGTATTTTCATAGTCATTGTATACTATTTTCAAAAGATATTTGAAGTAATGTGTCTTTCTTAGGGGAGAACATCACTGGTTTTTGAAAGAATCTTGTTATGTTAATAAAATGCAAGTGCAGCTTCTGTCTTTAAAAAGAAAATTTTGATGATAGTGTTAAATCCAAGTCAAGTCAGAAAACACCGTGTACTATTTATGAATAATTAAAAAGGTATAAAAATTTATTTGCTATGAACTGTTGAAGAATTTAAGTGAACTTAAATATCTCGAAATATTTATTGAAACTTGGATGGCTGTTGAGTAGAAATAAATGTTAATTTAAGGTTATAATAAATGTTAATTTTTATATTTATGTAGTAAACACACAGTTTAGTTTCTTCAAGAAAATTTTGTAATATTCTGTGTTTTTCAAAACTGTATTTATTCATTTTAATTGTACGCAAAATATATCTTTGTAATTGCAATGAATTTTTTTGCAAAAAATTACTAATGAATGATAATGCAGTGTATGTTGATGGACGGTTAACTGCAATTTTTGTAAACAGAAATCACTACGACATTCTGTCGTCAGAAATGCCTGTGCTCTTCCCTCTGATGTAACTTAAGTGGACATCTCCCCAGAGATCTCATTTATTCAATTTGTTGAATTTCAATTTATTTTTGTCACAGAAGATAAAATGATTCACAGATGATTCAAATTTGTGCCAACTTTAATAATTTTCATTCATAATTCATTCATAATTTCACATTCATAATTTTACAGTTGATTATCCTCTTCATGTTTTTGTTGTCAAATGGTTTTTGTTTGTTTTCTACTTTATGGTCAATGTTATTGTCATTCTGTATTTTTTTTGTTTTGCTTTCAAAGCGTATCCAATTAAATATTGTTCTGTGGTAACGACTGTGTGTTTTTTTTCAAAATTTCAAAAAAGATCCACGTTCCCACTGAAATTCCCCACAACCGACCTACACGTCTGGTTACACATTAGAGCAGGGAATAAGCTAGAAATCTCTTTACTTCCTTCTTTGCGGAAGGTGCGTGTTTTGTAATGGGGTATTTACCTGAACGGAGGGGATGATTGTTTGTAGATTGTCTTTAAATATGTTCTCATTGCAATGTGGATGGCCCCTTATTAAAGGAGGGTACGATTCTAGAAACACTCTGTTTCACTTAAACACAGCATAACCTACAAAATTTCTACAAAATGAGGGTCATGATAAACATTCCCCCATACCTCACATGCTGTTTTTCCAATTTTGGCGTTATGACAGTTTTGATTATGGACGATCTCCGGTGGCCGAGATCGCTATGGCAGTAGTGTTGTAGCGATCTCGGACCGTAGGATCGCGGGTTCGAGTTTCGCCTCGGGCATGATTGTATTTATGTTCATCCGTTCACTCTTTATCATCACCAAATCATGTCATCTTCACAATTACCATACAACTAAACCCTAATGACCTAGGTCGCCAATGACCTAGATGTTGATAAGACCTTAAATAACCAAAAAATGTTTGATTATAATAAATGCAATAATTTGTTTAATTGAACAAAATGTAACTCTCTTTCAATGAGGCAAATTTGGATAAAACAAAATCATAATCTCCACTTCATTAGTAAGAAGTCATTACTATCAAGGAAAGCAGGTGAGCCACGTAGTGTACGTATAGCAACGTATATGGTGCGTCAAAGAAGATGGTAAATCATCAACATCGGGAAGAAATTGATATTAATGTTAATTTATGAATGATTCAAAATATTCATGACAAAATTGAGTATTTGAGTTCTTTTTATCTCAACTAATCGTGGTCTTGTTCACCTCGCCGTCCAGATCCGTGTGCCTCCACGCAAGTCTGCTGCGAGACACAGGCCGCGCCACTTCGCCTGGCGAGAGGGATTTGCCTGCAAACGTCGCAGTTCGGTTGCGGACGAGACGACGCCCCAACTTCGCGCGATGCTCTCCAATGCGTCCATTTTCGCATTAGCGAAGGGGCGGGGAAGCGGGAAGGGGCGGGTGCAAGCGCATCGCCAGTGCCGTTCAACGGGATCGTTAAAGGGATAGTCTCACCTCCGCCGCCACCGCCGCCCCTGTCGCTCTCTACCTTGCCGCTAAAGCCGACGCTTACGATGGGCGGACTCCATAGTAAAAAAGTGTGTAAAAATTTATAATAAAGAAAATTAGAATATAAAACTGAACTGCTTATTGTATTGGAGAAATATTACCAGTGTTTTCTTTTATTTCTAAAAAATAATGTAGTTTGAATGTGTCTCGTCATTCCTGAGGTATTAGCGTTATTTAAAAAACCCAACAAGAATACCTTTTTTTTTACTTTCATCCAAAAATGAGGCAGATAGTTTTCTAGGCCGGTATATACCCGTCTAGTTTCGTTGGTGATTGTTTGGACACTTATTTATTCCAAATCGTATTAGGGTGTGTGGCCGGTGGATAATGTGTAGAAGTGATTTGCATTTACGTTACCTACCTTGCGCTGGAACTACGATACTCTTTTTATTTTGACATTCGGCCAACTGTACAATGATTGCATGAAATGAATGTATTTATAAAACCTACAATGCGAGAAAAGTACACTTTAAACCTGTGTAAAGAAATATTACAACTGCTTTGAGTCGGAATATTGAGAATTTTATTGTTTCCCAACGAGGTCTTTCGACCTCTGGGATTTGATGGAATTTTAAAGAAGGTCAATGATGATCTTCAATGAAGATAAATGATGCTTAAAATTTGACTATCTGGGACAGAGGGGAATTCTTTGTTACATCAAAGGTGAATTGTTAGAATTACTGAAGTTTTGTTTACCATGACCCAAACAGAACTGATTTACCGCCTACCGTCCTCTCGGGAACGTATTCCCATACCCTTGAGCACAGAAATTAATACGTGGAGATAACGGCTAAATAACAAAGTTTCTTTGTGTTGCTACGCAAAGGTTTCCAGAGCTGAAATTAGTGAAGTAGGCAAGAAAAAGTGGGATATAACCTTTGTGATTTCCCTTGTAAGAGAAGAGCGGTTTGTGCTAGAGAATGGTGCCTACTTCAAGTAGGAAGTAAAGTCGAGGAAGCCGTGAAGATCGATTATTGTTTTTAAATTCCTTCTGGCAATTAAACACAAAGTTTACCATACCAGCCTGCAAAATCGCAATCGACCACATTGAAATCTTTATTGGAATATTTGTCAAAAGTTTCACACAAAGCATGTAAACAATTTACCACTAACGTGAATTTCTACAGTCGTAGTAGCACGCAATCAATCATTTTTTTTGAATGCAAAAACAAAAAGCACGGTTTAGAATTACATTCTAAATAATGGACAGTTTCCATTGTTACTCAGGTTTGTAACTCGAAAATGTTTGGAGTTTTATTGAAATTTGTTTCGCAGCGTGATTGCGAAAGTGCCAATAACAGGAACAGCAGGTACAGCGGCTCCGCATAACTCCCACCCACCCTCCGTGCCTGCCTCACCCTCGGTCCCGTCTGGTCTCGGCGCCCCGGTTCCCGTTTCCTGGCCACGTCACCCGACTTCGCTTTCCAATTTCCTGCGTCTTTGGCTGGTAGCCAGCCCGGAGCCTTGCTAGTTTTCTTATAATCTGCTCGTATTCTCCGATGCCGTCGTCGCTCCATTTTCAATTTCTCGCAGTTTCACTGCACGTTATGTGCTGAAGTAACTGTCCCGATTTTAAATTCTTGTAACATTGAGAAAGGAAAATGCGTTATAAAATGTTTTGGAGTTGAAGCTGAAATGCGGACGATTTGACATAATGAAAGTGTAATCCTTTAACTGGTCGAATGATGACGTAGATATTTACGACTCGACAAGTAGTAAGAGAAACAAATTGTACGAGAAAATAGATAAATGATTATTTGTCGATAAATCAAAAAATCGAAGATGTATGGTAGGTGGAAACTTTGTATCGAAATTAAGTGTATACAAAAACAGATTAAAACATGAACGTCATTACTTTTATTATCATGTTTGAATAGTATTTCCATTCCCCTTGGGATTCACATAGAGACTTTTCCATAAGCTGAAAGTTGAGTTAATATAAAACGTTTTAATATAATAAGAATGTATTCATAAAACGAATAATTAAACAAAATGAATCAGTAATTGTGTGTGTGTGTGATATTGTGTGATCTATGTCTATGTTATCTGTGTGATATATAGGAAAAGTGGATTGTCTTTAAATGTATCCCCGAGATACATTTACAGACAACCAGTACACTTAACAACAGAAAATTTTACTTCTCATCAAATTTGACTAAAATCTCAAATACAAAGATTCGCGACTCAATTAGTCGCATCATTAGTCATAAAGGAACATACAAATATTACAAACTGTTTTACTTTCTCGTTATAGAGACAAAATCATGTAATGTTGAGCCAAAAATCGGCGAATTTTCGTCAGAAAAGCTGTTATTGCAAGGCTCTGGTAACAAAAACGTCGACAAATCCAGTTGCTAAATTTAGAAAAAAATCCCCTAACGCGTGGTGGAAACAGAATCTCGGTTTTGTGGGTCCTTGTTACCGAAAAATCGAATGACGGCAAAACGCAAGTCAGCACCGTCCGTCCGTCCGTCTGCCTGTGAACAACACAACATCTACACAAAATTGATATTTCCCAATCGATTTGGCTGATGTCGCGAACCCTTGAATTTGAAACTATTTTAATTTTAGGGGAATTTTTCAAGCTCTCAGACCATTTTCCAAATGTTCAAAAAATGACTCCATCGTTTTTGATTAAATTTTCTTGTTGGATAGTCTAAAGGACGTTTAAGAGAATGGTTCAAGTCTCATGTTCGTTGAAAACTCTGATTTTTCGAAAATTGCAGAAGTTAAAAATGTTTTCGGTGTCTTCTTGCAACTAAAATATTGAAGATGGAAATTGTTTCCCTTAATAAAATCTGTTCCTTAAAGATAGATTTTGAAATGAGATGATGTATATTTTTTTTGGAAATTTGAATAATTTTTCGGGAAATATATATGAATACGATGATTAATTAAAGAAAAATTGCAAAAAACAATACTGAACAATATCGCATTATTTGGTATTATGAATACCAAATAATGTGATATTATGAATGCTAAATACCTTGTTACGTGTGGTACGACAATGAATAACCATATTTTCTACAACGTAATGGTACCCAAATTTAGCCTCAAATCATATCTTTAGTTTTATACTCCTATTCAGGAATCCATTTTTTCTCAATAAAGTTTCATACTTAACATTAAAATCGATACACAACTTTAAGTTCCAAATCAAATATTTTCTGCTGCACAACTGTTTCTGTACAATTAGTGACTCTACTGAAAAAGAAAATAGTTATTTTAACAATGATAAATAATGTTTTAGTTACCAATTGTACTGTTTAATTCTAAAAACCTAAACATTCCTGTAACAAGTATTGCAAAACTCTCAGAGTCAATGACTCCCTTCTCGATCAGGTGTTTCATGCAGTTTCCCTTAATCCACTGAGAAAATTTGAGCTGACCCTTTGGTTTCCTTAGGAGATTCATACGAAAACCACAAACGTGCAATTAAAAATCTTATTCTTTTTAGGTGTTTAGAAATATTATGTTTGGTTTTCTTTAAGTATTAAGCACAGTCCATAATGTCTCTCCAAGATGGTAGTACGAGGCAGTGTCAGTAGATGTGGTTGGAGCTGAATAACAGCTGATTCAAGATGGTAGCACCACTACGCCGATTCACCAAGGAGCAACACCATGGAGTTATTTGATTTTTATGGAGTGAAGTTGTGATACCGGTTGATATTCATGAGATAATGAAGTCGAAGAATGGGGACGCATGTCTGTCACAGTGGCAATGGTATGAAGGGTGTGAGAAATTCAGAGAAGGGTTCACCTTTTTGAGTGATGCTCTACGTCCGGGTCAGACTCTTTAGGTTGCCACAGAGGAGTCTGTACCTTCTCCTGCTGGAAAAATGTTGATGAATTTACTCTGGGATAATAATGATCGTATTCTGGAACAGTACATGCCCATGTACCACACTTTTGGTGTCAGCAGTAACGAACAAAGTGAAGGAATATACTGAGAGCAGGTGTTTTTTCAACATAACGCCCGTCTACATTCAGGTCGTGTAACTAAAAATCGAAGATGTAGGAATGTACTGTCAATAAATCGAAAAATCGAAGATGTAGGAATGTACTGTTGATGAATCGAAAAATCGAAGATGTATGAAGGTAACCCTAGGCCACTGGACTTGGCCTAGGGTTACCTTCTTCAAATAATCAGTCCAATGTTCTGGTAACAGCAACTCTATTTTTTAGCGTGGACACAACAAAGTATAATATCCAAAATGTTTTGCTCATTTGCCTTTGAAAATAGATTTATTTCGCGGGAGCAAATATTTTCTTAACGATTCTTGTCCAAAACGCCCGTTTCTACCGGTATTCGTAATTTAACTTTCTATAGTAAAATAACTAATGCATGGCTTACAGAGCTCAAGGAAACGTACACAGAAGGTATTTCTACCCCATACTGCGTCGTACACAGTTTTTAAGTGTTTTTGAGATTAAATTAATAATTAATAATTCCTTAACCCGATACAAGTAAATTTTACTAAGAAATAACTTCATAACATATTACATGACTCCTAGTCCATGCCTTTCATAGTAAACAATTTATAACGGCGACCGTGTCAGACGTTACTCATGAATTCGCCACCAAAGCCTATTTTTCAAGCTTTGTAACAAAGGAATCCAAATCTAATTGTTGAATATACGTCACAGTTGCACATCCACTTAAACTTTTCCATCAAAATAAAAATTACGCGTCACCTCCGTTAACTAATCAGCCGGTTTCCCTCAAGGCTCCCCTCTTTCTTATCTTAATTCTTAAAATTAGAAATTCTGTTCTGCTAATCTGTATAATGAATTATTAACACGGGAGTTTGATTTCGTTCCATTTGTGACAGCTTACCTCTAGAACGCAACTAACAGATGCTTTTCCAACCTTCAAACTGCTTTAGACTCCTTTTGCAATTCGATCCGTTCCTGGATATTAAACCTTAATCTTTCCAAATGCGAGGAAAATATTTCCACATTTTGCGAATTAATAATCAAAATATTTTCATAAATAATTTTAACAACCTATAAACACAGTCAAATAATAATACAAAATATCTAGTATTCAGTGATACTCTACGTCCGGATCAGACTAATTGTATTGTGACAGAGGAGTCTGGGAGCCATCCCTCTCCCAAAATGCCTAGGGTTTTCATTTGTTACCTTCCTTTATATGGCATAATTGATTTATCTATTTATTTATATTAAAATTATATAATTACTTAAGCAATAAAATTGTATATTATTATGTATACACTACAAAAATAATAAATTTGTTTATTATTAAACAAAAATTATGATAGCCGCCCCCCGCCCCAAAACGATAGGCTGAATCTGCCCCTCATGGGGCAAGATCGTAAAGCCAGAACCCACCCACGAAATTAGGAAACTTAACTACGAGAAAGTCTGTGGAATTGTGTAGCAACACTAGTTTAAATTTCGTTTAGTACGAAAAAAATAGATATTTTCATAATTCTGAAAATGTTTTTGAAACATTAGTCCGATACGCTTTGACATAAGATATCTAAATAGAACTATAGGGACAGTAACAGTGAATGAATAAAAATTAGAAATTTACTCAAAGACTAGAAGGCTGTAGCACAAAAAATACAGGAGAAAAAACACAAAATTTTTAGCGAAAAGCTAGGAATATTACTCTCAAGAACAAGAATTGAAATACTCTTTTAAAACTCTGCAGTAAATTAAATATATTGAAATATACCATTCTCACGACTCATCAAGATTGTGGCTGTAATTATGTCCTGTTCCAAATTTATTAAGGTTTGGGCGCCAGAAACAGGCTACATGAATTACTATCCAAGTTTTTCTATCTGATTTTAACAAAATTATCTAAACATCCAGCTAGCTTGGGTCGATGGGTCCGGATACAAATACTCGCTATCACCTCGATAGCCGATTACCTGATCTGCCAACTATACAGTATGGCGTGGAATCTGAAATGTAATAATTATGCTACCAACTAATTGAAAATTATGATTGACAAATGAAAACAAAATTCAACAATTTATTTAACTTTAAATTAAAAACAATAAATTTGATGGTCATGACCCTTTTTGAAATAAATTGTCTCTTTTATACTGCAGTATTTTTTTACCGTTTGTGCATGCCAACGCTCCGTGGTCGCTTCTCACTTGGCCGTTGTTAATTCCAATTTCCGCTTCTTTCTTCGTTCTTGCGCCGCTGCTGACACGTCCAGTCCACACTGCCTAAACTATCTGTTAGTCTTGTCCGACGCTCCCGGTTCCTAATCTCTCCCACCGGTTATGTAGACTATTGAAGTCCAACTGCAATGTCCGAAAATCTGAACAAGTCCTCCGAAAATCACTTCTGGTAAATTATTTCAAAGTCCGAAAACAAACTATCACTTCTCTCACAAGACAAAGTCCGAAAACAAGCTATACAAGTCTCACTTTCCCACTATATTGTCTACAAACGATCTTTACGCTACGGCACCCAGAGTCAGAATGTACGATCTTCACTCCACGACACCCCGAGTCAGAATATACGATCTTCACTCCACGACACCCTGAGTCAGAATGTACGATCTTCACTCTACGACACCCCGAGTCAGAATGTACGATCTTCACTCCACGACACCCCGAGTCAGAATGTTCGATCTGTACTCCACGACACCCAGAGACGGAATGTTCTATTTAATGCGTTTTTGAACCCATTATGGCTCGGTAAGCGTCCATCCTTCTATTTTTTTAAAAACACGGCGGCAACATTAGACTATCTAGTCTTCCCTAGCCAACCCGTGCGTCTCTTACAAATCCGAGTAGCCGCGAACTCCGCCAGTCATTCGTTTTTGCACCAATTACATCTTAGGTTCTTCAGCCATCTAGCCGGCGTCCTGACGTCATCAAGGCCCGTGTATAGTTTGTTGACCTTGCCAACCTCTGCGCTGACGTTGCTAAGGCCACATACCGCCATATTGGATGCCCATTTATCCACCCCATGTCTAACTAACATCATTAAATAAAATCCATCATATTCTGGTATATCACAATATTAACAAAATGTATCTTTACAAATACTGCAATAACATATACACTGTGTAATATTCTTTACATTCCAAAAATATCAAAGAAGATGCTGTTTCATAAAGCAACATGTGAATATCTAATATTAAGTGACGGTCGGCCTCTTCCTTAGTCTTGCTGTCGCATGGCGTAAGCCGCACCGCAAGTGGTGGCACACTGAATGTGAGTTGGGGAATTCGGTAGGTACGTGTAGTAAGAGAACAGGCGGAAAACACAATGATATATACGCATTTTTTTAGTCAAAATCAAAACTTTCGTTATTTTTGGATTATTCTCGAGTTCCTGGATATCGAACGAAACCATATACACATTTAATGTGGTCGGAGGCTGCGTAGTTGTCTTTCAATTTCGTTCTGTTTTGTTTTTTGAATTTATTTCCTACCCGTTGGGCCTTTTATGATTCTTAGGGTTATTATTTACAAAAATAGTGGTGCTACAGACTTTCTCATAGAAAAATTTTCTAACTTCTTTAGTCTGACTATTTTTTCGGTCTTGCCCCATCCTCTCGCAAACTGCCATCTATCACCGCTGAAAATATATTTTTTTAATTTCCCCAACATCTCGGTATCCTAATAGTAGAACCGAAATATTACTTTAAGAATATTAAAGAAGAGTAAAACCCCGTTTCCAATTTTCTTTGAAATATTTAGAGACACTTTTAAGAAAATGACGTTTAAGCGTTATTGTAAATGTGAAATTTGAAGCTCTTTTTCACAGAAAGGTTTCGAGTTTACGAAAAACTTCATTCAAAGGTATTTGAAGGTTTTTTAACTCAAAAAAGCAACCAATTGCAGGATAAGTGAGTAATAACTGCGTGAGAGGTATTTAAAAAAAATTGTCTATAAACTCTCCTGCAATTAACTGCAACAGTTTGGAATTATTTCATTGTGTTAAAACATAATTATGTTCATGATTGCCAAAAATGTAAGTGTATTTATATATAGTCTGTTTTTTTTCTGTTTTGATATCTGTCTGATGATGTTATATAGTGTATGCTATTTAATTATTCACGACTGTTAATGAATCCACGAAGGACTGTGAATGCGCAATTCCTTCACAAGCAATTGTAACTCTGTCAAAAGATTTGCCTATTCTTCTGAAGGAACAGATTGCAAATAAATAATATATTTTAAAAAATTGAATAGGTTTTGTTTTGTGCCATATGTGCTATGTGGTTCTTCCATGTTAATCTCCTATCTAATTTGACTCCTAGATATATGAAAGGTTGGCTGTTGTTCAGTCAGAAAATCGGATTGATACTGATTATAATAATTAAAATATTTATAATTATTAAAACTGAAAGAGCAATAACTTTTTATGCAAGAAACTTTCAGCTTATGATTTTTTTGACTTTATATGAATTATACATTTGTCAATCCATTTAGTTAAGGTAAGTTACATCATTTTGTACATATTTCAGTGCGATATGAATTCTTGTTGTGAAAGGATCTTTCTTTCAATTCCTGCGGGCATTGGAGTTGAGTTACAGAGATGTGTAAGTAAGATATTTGGTTTTGTTTTCCAAGTGTTATTCTCTCCTAGATATCTCAACGAATATGAGAAAGGGGCTGAGAAAACCAAACAAGTCCTCCTCTGGAACAAATTACTCTTCCTCTACATTTATTTTAGAGCAGATAAATGTAAGGTCGTCAACATTACACGGGATGGCTGATTGCGCCGATCAACAAGATCGTTGCCCTCCACGCTTCTGATCCCCGCTTCCGCCAGATCCTTCCTCCGCAGCACCCCTTCCCTCCGCGATTGCGAGAAGTTACGCAATTAGCCGTTAGACGCCGCCACTGGCGCGGGCCATCCTTTGGTCCTGACGCTGCAGTCGCAAGTTATCCGCGCGGTAAGACAAGGGGAGGAGAAGTGTGAATTCACCAAATTAACCCGACACTCTAATGAATGTGATTAGTAAGCAGTTTATAATTGATATAAGGGGAATTTCCGCGTGACGTTTTCGGCTCTTTCTTCGCTCAGATCCACAACCGCTTCGTCTCCCTTTTGTCTCTTACTGGAAAACCCGAAGGATTGGCTTTCTGTTAACATTATCGTGCATTTATTAGCTTTTTCCACAAACTAACTCACGTATCCTTTAGAGTTGCTCTGTTTCTCTCTGTATTACCACCATATATTGAGTTTTCTTTTTTATTATTAACTTTTCTCTAACATAACCTCATTTTTTATTCTTTTTCCCCCTCCTCTTTTTCTTCTATCTCTACCATTTCAACCCTTTCAGACTACCATGGTCTCTCTGCTACCATGGTATCTTTATGTTCTTCTCCTCATTCAAAATTACTTGCCCTTTGGCTCATTACATTTGCTGGCTATTCACGATCATTCATGGTTCTTTGTTGCATGATATCTGGAGTATCTTTTCATCCAATTACATTTTACATTCAACGAGCGGTATTTCACAATCTTCCCTGTAATATCTCATTTCAATTCAGCATTCTTGGTTGCATTCTAAAATCGTTCAGCTCATTCTTGGCTCATCCTCCTGTCCCATTGAACCCCCTTACAGCTCTGATACCCTGCCCCCACCCAGATCGAAGGCGATCCGGTTCCGGATCCGAAACCGCAGCCGCGTCGCGTGAGGAACAGGAGCAGCAAGCGCCCCCCCCCCCGAGATCAGCGGGCGGGCGAGGGGGTGGGCGAGGGGGCGGGCGGGGGGCCGGGCGATGGGGCGGGCGGGCGTGTGTGTAGGTGGGTGGGTGGGTTGGCGGGCGGGCGGGCGGGCGCGCGTCGGAGGCGGCGACGGCGCGAACGGCGGGGGCTGGGGCGCGAAAGGGCGTGGGAAGGGTGTGGCCCGACGGGAGAGGAACTGCCTTCAACGAGATTACGGCTGAGATTTGATTACGGCAATTTCCGCGGCGCTTTCATCTCTGCGCTGTCTCGGGCGCGCGACTCGCGTATTTGTAGGCGTTTCGGAGACGCGACGTTTCCGCACCGCGGCGCGGGGAGAAGTGGGGGGCGTCGCGAGGCAGCGCGAGGTGGTGTGAGGTGGTGCGAGGGTTGGTGCGAGGGGTTTGGGTGGTGGCGGATGGTGCGAGAGGTACGGATGGTGAGGGTGGTGGGAGGTGCGGGGCGGCATGAGACCGCGTGGTTCGGATGGTGCGGAGCGGTGGGAAGGCGTGGGGTGCCGTGGGGCGGTGTAAAGCGACTTGGGGGAAAAACAGGGTAGGGTGGGGTGGTGCGGGGCGACGCAGGGCGGTAAGGGCTTGAGGCAGAGCGTCGTGGCTCCTGGCGCGGAAGCTGCCGAAGAGATAACAATCGGAGATCGCTGATCTCCGTTTCTTCCGGTGCGCCGAGGAAACGCCCTTGGTGATGATGCGGGCGAAGGATGTGCCTTGAAACCGCTTTTCTCTGGGGGGTGACATAGCGATGGCGAGTTCTCACAGAGCGCGTGAGATGTTGAATGCTGGAAAAGGGTAGAACGTGCTGCATTTGTTGGAAGATTACCTTGAATATGATTGTGGGGCCGTAAGTATCGTTCGCTGTTAATGAATGCATCACAAAGGTGAGTGGAAAGGTGATACATGGTAAATCGCGGACCACTATCGTGCCCCAACGTACGAGCAGATATCCTTGCCCCCGAATGCCAGAGTTCGATCACGCGGCCCTTTGGACATAATTGCTACAGCGCGTCCACCGTAGCGATCTCGCTTATCACGGTACACCTGGTACAACCGAGAAAAACTTATCAATTTTTGATCACGGTGAGACACTTTAATTCAAATGCACATCCTTTGCTAGAGAGTCTTTGATTCTATAAAAAAGTTTTCGTAATTAGGTTAGTATTCTAGACTGTCTGTTTAACTTATACTTGTATTATCAGGAGAATGATCCAGGATTTATTTATAGACAGCAAGATTTGTTTCTTTCGTAACATTTATTGACCAATAAATGTTACAATAGAAACAAAACTGAATGTTCAGTGGTACGACCTAAAGTTTTGAAAATTCGTATTCCTTCTAATTTCCTATTTTAAATGTCAATGGAGTAGATTAAAGATTTCAAATATTGTCAAAATAACCCTAATGTCGGCCGACCTACACTTACAAAAACGTGATTGTTTTAATCAAAGTTAACTTAAAAAACTGTACTTAATATCAAGCGTTAGTTATTTAAAAACGCGGCTAACATTTAACACGATGGAGGTTATACGTAAAAGAAAATTTTGCTTCCATTGGCTAGTTGTGTATGAGCTGTCCTTTGTAAAACGCAGCGAAGCTTCTCTAAACGCTCCTGAGCAGTTCGGTGTCGTCCCATCGAAACTACCTCCGCCGTGGCTCCTCGCAAAAAACGCCCCTTTCAGCGAGCCTCCCCAAGTGTGTCGAACCCTCTAATGGACGTAACAGCGTGTTCCGCGCCCCAGCGCCTCGATGAACTATGCACGAGTATAATCCACACGGGCGTGTGATGAATTTTGGAGACAGGTTTAAAAGTGGGGCTTCGAGAGCCTCGGGCCTCGACAAGCGGTGGCTGCTGTGGGGGCGGTCAGGGAGTCAGGAGGATGTGGCTGTGGCGTGCCAAAAAAAAGAGGGGCAACGGTGAAGAGGGTAATAGAGGTGGTGCTAGAGAAAAGAAGAGAGAAAAAGGAGAAGTCGGGGAAGGAGAAGAGCAAAATGGAGAATTAAAAACATTAAAAGGAAGCATGGCGAAGTCCCAGGAGGTAAAAGAAAAGGAGAATTATTAAGATCACACATTAGAGAATAAAGAGGAATTGAAATATGAAATATCGTTTGGATAGAGAATGGAGAAGGGGAAATAAAAATGGAGTGCTGTTGTTTTTTGGAGGTCATATGGGTGATAACATTGATAATAGAAAATATGCCGAGAACTTTGGGACACTAGTAAATATGTGAGAACCGAAGAGAAGGAGCGAGGTAACAGAACAATTGGGAGAAACTCGAGTATGTTGGGAAACGTACATTGGTTGGAGGTGAGTGAGAAGAGTTAAGAGGTCACGTGCAGCGGTCAGTAGAGAGCGCCACAAAAACCAGACACAAGGGGTGGCGCGTGGAGGGAGCAGCAAGTGCACTGGCGACAGGGACGAGGGGAATTGGCAAGGCGGTGAGGAGTTGAGGGGGGGAGGGGCGGGGTGGGGCAGGCCTCCTAACGAGATTACCGGCGGTCGGCCGCGGCGAGTGTCCGCACTCAATAATGTAGGGGCAATTACGCGGACGGGGTCGGGTCGCCCCGCGGGCCCACCGCTCCTTCCGGGGCCCGCGGACGTGCTAGGCCGGCGCACGACGCCTCCTCCTCCCTCGCCGCCCCCGCCGCCACCCTCGACAACCCCCCTGCCGCGGACGGGCCCTGCGGGGCAGGTGCTCCGGGAAGTTGTCGCAGTAAGGACGTTGTGGAAGGTGAAAAGACCGATCCCAATACGGTCAGTGAGATGAGGGCTACTTTTCTGAAGGACCTAAACGGACGGCATCCGCGATCTAGGACACAGTACTAACTGTGCAACTGTAGATGTGAATGAGTCAAGTACGCGAAGGTATGCACGACTGAAGAAAACTTCATGAATGCAAAGAATCATTGATGATTGAGAAGTACTCTAGATATATACTATTGTTAACAGCAACTTCGTTCTTTTGTGACAGTAACTTGACAAAAGGCTGGTAATAATAATTATACGAAGGTTACGAGCTTTATTTGAGAGTTTTATTTAAGATTACAGTAATAGATTATTTGATATCATAGATTGGTGTTTTAAGAAACAAAGAAGTAAAAGAAACTAAGATGTGGCAATTTCGCAAACTGATATGTAAGGACTGTAACTGTATCCCTGTGAGCGTTACTCGAACTTCTTAGTGCTGGAACAAATAGAAGAAGTTTGGGATGTATTTAAATGTATTATCAACGAAGGAATGAGAAACTTCGTTCCATTTAAATGTTTAAAACATAATCCTGACCCAGAATATAAAAGAAAACAATAAAAATATAATGCAAGGCATAGTAGCGACATTCATTTGCATAAATTCCAAGAATGCTCTCGAAATCTCCGACCAGAAAAGAAAAGAGCACAAGAAAAGTTTTTGGCAAACATACTAAATAACGAAGGAAATCAGCAAATCGTTTTCCATTTCACATCACGCATCGGTGGACTCCTATTCTGAAAAATATTTTGTGGAATTTTTGTATGTCAAATCCGAGATATTGATCGGACAACAAAGCAGAATGTATATATTTTATATGTGAAATACATATTTATTTATTTCCTGTGTAATGTTGTTGACTTTACGTGCGTGGTTCATGAAATAATTTTTTACAAATTTATTTTCAGAATATGAGCTTTTGTCGGAAGCGTCAGTCAGGAAAATGCTGAATGACACACACAGAGATGACGCTGCAGACGCGATATGGAAACTCTTTCACTAAACCACTGTTCTACCATTAGGTCACGTATATTGTTCGTTTTTCCAGACAATTTGCTTACATGCAATTTCAGCTATAATAAGGAAATCGTTATATTCGGTTGACATGTAATTTGTCTCAGAATTGTTTACCTCCAGATTCTTTGAAAAATTGGAAAAGGAATCACATTTTTAATGGAGGTCGTCAGGGATCCGCATCCTTGTTTTCAGAGGCCCCGGTGCAGCGTCTGATGGTTATCAGCCTAGCTGCTCCCCTCACATTAGCCCTCGTACTAACTTGCGTACATACTAGTTCATTCCCTGGTTCAAACCTTTATCATTCATTTTCATATCTTAATGTCTTCATTTGGGTCTATCACCTTCCCCATTATTTTGACTTCCACGAAATTCAAGATGTTTTTTGGTTTCTCGTGCTTAAGAAGGAACTTCTTAAGAAAAGAAAGTTGTAATGCTGCGCGAAAATACGGGACATTTTCAGCCAACCGACACTACCGCCTTGAACGCGCCCTGATTTGCGCGTAGTCACTCTCAGATACCGTATATCCTTACCGTCACAATGTCAATTATTACGATCGATATCTGCCTCATTGGCATACCTCTTTATCCAGTCATCATACATAACATCATTCACTAAACACTTTGCACAGGGAATCACTTCTTTAATATACTTTCCATCTATCGTTTTCTTTTTCCCCCTTCTCTCCGTCCTTTCTTCGCACTTCATCTTTCACTTCAACAATCCATGACCCTTCAGCATTCTTGGCTGTTGTCTTTCACAAACTGTATGAGCCCTGTCCGATGGCGAACTTGGTCAGCGGACGGGTGCGGGGGCAGAGTCGGTCGTGTCGCAGCGTGACCCGGCAAAGAAGGAGGAGAGAGCGTCGGCGGTGATGTATATGTGCTCTCGCTCCAGTATTGGGGTGGGCTCGATGAGGCGTGTGGTAGAGTGTGAAGGGGTGAGGGGGCAGGGACGAGAAGGACGTCCAGAGGATAGCGGAAACGAGAAGGGAGAGCAGAGGGGGCGGGAACGAAGAGGGTGAGGGGCGGGGCTGAGGCGGCATGGGGCAGCGTGAGAAGGAGAGGAGCGGAATGAGGCGGACGAGGGGGTGGTGCCGCAGGGGAAGGGGCGGAGTGGAATGTGGTGGACGAGGAGGCGGTGCTGCGTGGGATGGGGCGAAGCGAAATGAGGCGGCCGAGGGGGCGGGAAAGCTTTGGAAAGGACAGAGTGGAATGAGTCTGATGAGAGGGCGGGGTAGCACAGGAAGAGACGGAGCGGAATGAGGCGAACGAGGGGACAGGGCAGCATAGGAAGTGGCAGAGCAGAATGAGGCGGGCGAGGGGACGGAGCAGCGTGGGAAGGGGGGTTGCGGAATGAGGCGGAAGAGGGGGCGGGACAGCGTAGGAAGTGGCAGAGCAGAATGAGGCGGACGAAGGCCCGGGGCAGCGTCCGCGGGAAGGGGTGGTGCCGGAAACGAGGAGCCGGGGCGCGGTGGGGCGGGGGGCGGGGGGGCGGGGGGCGGGGGGCGGGCGGGACGGTGCGTCTCCCGAACGCCCCAATTTCTCATCGTCAGGGCCTCGCGCGGCGATCCATCACGGGGCGGGGGCGCCACCCACGCGCCGCGCGCCGCGCCGCGCTTTCAATTGCGCCGCCCGCCCACGCGCCCTCCACGCGCTTTCTCTACGCCGCCCCGCGGGCCTCCGATGCGCCGGGGGAGGGGGAGGGGGATTGCGGATGGCGAGAGGTGCTCTTCACACAGGTTTCAACATTTTAATATTCTTGTCTTACTCTCTTGTTTCTTTTATTTTTTTTGTTTGTTTTTTGTTAATAAGGTTTATTCAACAGAAGGTAGATATCGTTAACACCGCTAAGAAGAGTTCCTTCAGATTGTTCACTAGCTGGCAAAGACTGCTCAGAAATGTAGTACAAAAAATGTTCCATCGAACTTAAACTGACCTAAATGAGACATACATCGCCCGGGAGCGGAGGTTCAAGCACGTGAGCAATTGCAAGCGAATGTGGTCAGTACCCGTAATTAAACCGCATTCAATAAAGAGAGTATAATAATAATTCTTATATTTCTTGTTAAGGAAGTTATTACAATAAACTAGGTGAACCCTTGCTTTTACATTGGAAAAAGGCTTTGATTATTTTCTTTTATTCCAATTCGTTGAAGTTTAGAGTATCCTTATAACTGTCCGTAACGCTGTTTGCAGTAAACACAGACTTGAACATTTTCTGAAACACTTTTTTAAAATCTAATGGAAATTATTTAAATTTACGAATACCTGTTTATTGAGGACCTCCAGTAAGGGCTATCCAGTTTAAGTTAATGTTGTAATGCATTACTATAGAAATATTGCACTCAGCGCCATCTTTTAAGTGAAATTTGGTTAGTCTGAAGTAGCTTTTGATCAACTGACAATTATTGGCTGACTTTTTACAATAAAACTAGCAAATTAATATTTAACAGTTAAAAGTTTCTTTATTTCAATCATATTGAAGATCTTTGCATTTTGTTCCATTAATTTTAAAACCTTAAGTTACATCAGTTTTGATCCGTCACCCGTAGAGGGCGCATTATTTGTCTCAGACCGCTTCGTATTATTTCTATAACCAGCGTACTTCTATAACGCGAGAACTCTCGCATGCTAAATTCCACTGTTTTCTCTATGTTTCCTTTTCCATATTAAGAGGGGAAGTTGTTAACGAAACTTGTATATTTGTTTAACAAATTAAGAAGGTAACTTTCAATGTACTTACAGAATTTAAAATGAAAATAAGAACAATGAAATTGATGTTTGAAACAAATTTTGAATAAAGGTTTATTCAGTATTACACTAGACATGTTCTTGGAACAATTAACCACACTTCCTTAAAAACATTTTTAGTAATTATACAATCTTCTTTGACAATTAGTTTTTTCGCTTTCCCTGATAGTCCCAAAAATATTATAAAAGCTTTTTTATTATCGAGAAAGCAACTTAAATTTGTCCATGCGAAAATAAAGGATAGAGAACGCATAAACTCTACTCTTTGGAATATTATTTAAATTTGTTACTGAACTGACAGGTACACCCGTGCAATTTAATCGCCTAGAATATCAAGTTATTAACTTTATTTCACATACACTTGTAGATTCTGCACGTCTCTGAACAGATATGGTAGTATCGAGAAGCGCCGGACCAGGAAAATATAATAGAATGTTCAAGAAGCTCTCATTCTATAGATTTCGGCGCGAGGAAACTTTCTTTGTGGCCTTCGGCTTCAAAAACTTGAATGCCCAAGAACGCTTCGTCTAGGAATTGTTCAACTAAATAGATTTTAATTATGCTGGCCCAGTGTTGCGAGATGCTTTTGATATGAATATTTATGTTCATTTCTTCAACAAATCCTTCATATTTTCAAAGTCAAAGTGCAAATCGCCACATTTCCGTGAAGTTCTCTTTCTTTAGAGATCTCATTTATGAAGATCGGTTGCGTGTGTGCAAAACTCATCTATACTACTGAAATAATAGAGGAGAGGATTTTAAATAATATAAACGTGTATTGGAATCATTTGTTAAAGAGTTTACCCGCGAAGTCTTCCTACGGAAGGGGTGGATCAGGGCATCAACAGATGTCACTGCAGTGCCTTCTATCGGGAGGTCCTAGGTACGAGCCCCGACAGTGGCAGGATTTTTGACACGCGTGTCAGGTAGATCGATTTTAGCCCATGTCTGGAGGAGTATTATAACGTCTGGCTGTTCTGACTGGTAGTTTTGCGTGGTTTCTGACAACACCAGGTGAATGCCGGTGCAGTACCCTAACAAATGGGCCACGGACCGCGCGCGGTATTTCCTCCCTCTTCATTGTCCTGTCCTAACTTTCTTACAAACACTCACACTCACTACTCCATCACACTTGTTGGGAGACCAGTATGACGTTGACCAGTTAGAGCTTTTCCCGACTGGTGCGGTGCCACGTAGGTGGGAGATATCTGCTCAGGGAATATCCCCGCAAGACGTCGGTAGGTAGTCTCCGGATCTTCCAGCGGGGGATGATCACCGCCACCTCCAGCGATGAAACATGCCCTACACTTACGGGAATAGTGACCTTAGCAGTTGATGTTCCAGGAAACCCTATTCAATAAAAAATTCAAGGCCTTCCCTTGGCCATCCCAGCCCCGCATCGCCCGACGTCCGGCAAGAACACCATACATTTGAAGATGCATTGCAGATTGTATCAAAATACATTTCGTAACAAAAACAACACATTTGTATCTAACAATTTTAATCAAACCATCCCCTTTCATCTTTACTAAGTCCTGCAACATTTTTTGCAAAAAATATTAGGAAAAACGTTGGAAGTACTCACGCCACTGTTTTAAAGGTTTATGCGGAACGTAATATTTATGCGCACGTGAACACATGAATGAATAGGACCAATTAAAAATTCTTTGTTAAGCAGATACTTAAAAGCAAAGATGGTAAGGAAAGCGAGGATGAGAAATAAAATCGTTGAAACGGAAAAATAAGATTAATCCTTAAGACGTTCACTGATAAAGGAGTTTCCACACAAGTATCACATGATATTGAAATCGAGTTCGATAATAATATCCCAGTCTAACATCGTTGTGGGGAAAATCTCTCTGCGTTCCATAACAATCTGACTCATTTCGTCTCACCTTCTTCAGGACGATTCCCACCACCTACAACACGTCTTTTCACCGCCCCCACCACTTAAACATGACCTCTTAACCCTGCCTTTTGCGTCCCCTCAGAGACCCCTCATGCCAACAACCAGTTCTCAGCGGCGTAAGTAACGCCCACCCACTTTCTCTGCGTCATTCACGACGTCACATCGACTTTGAACTATCATTATACCAAATCTCTAGACATCCTAAAGCCGCGCTATTCTCAGTGTCACAGTTACTGATTTTCGCAGCAATTTAGGGATTAATTGATTTACTTGTTGCATGAACAAAAGTGGTAATTACTTTAATAGACTCAAATGCCATAGAACACTTCACTGATATTTTGTTTATACTTCAAAACTCAGCCATGCTTCTGGCAAAAAGTAGACTGCTTTTTGTTATTCGGAAACTCGAATTTGTAACGCAGGAGAAGCTGCAAATATTTATTCGTTTAGAAAAAACTTTTTACTTCTTATCTGAATTTAAAAGCGATTTAGGCTATGCGTTCCAAATTGAATTGTTTTCAAAATATTTTTTTGAATATGAAGGTGGTAGATATTTCATACAAGTGAGCGTCAGTGTACTTTATTATACGCACATATTTCTTTTATGTTAAAATAATTAGAAAAAAAGGTATATTATCTCTAATAATTACCACACACACTCATATATATTTGAGTACCAAAAGTAAAGTAATTTACATCTTTTCTGCCCTAGAGTAGTATTAATTTTTAAACTGATATTTCAGGGCAACCACCAAAAGACGCAATGACAGGCGGAAAAATGGCTAGCCGTCATGAATATTTATTATTTTGAATATTTATTATTCATTCAAGCATTACTTCACAGCAGTAACAAATATGTTGACCCATTTCTGGCCGCAAGGGAACCTATGACTGAATTTTTCAACTTCTTCATTTGTGGACATGCGTAAACCAAATTTTTACATTGCAAGTATGGATATAGTATGCCTTACTGTGCGAAGTGTGAACTTCGCCTTACTGTGCGAAGTGATGAGAAGAAGGTGGTATTGACGTGTTTGAATAATTAGCGGCTAAAAATCTTCAATGACTTTGTGGCAGGTGGAAGAAATGACAGCTGCATTGCAGGTGTCGGTGTCAGGAGTGTTTGAAAACTGTGTAAAGAATTAAATCATTGGAGAGGTAACTTTTCCACGTAAGAAGAAATGTAGAGCAAAACAGGTGGAGGGCGAGTGCGATGAATTTGTTAATCTGCCATTTGTATTCATGTGCACATTTTTTTCGTAGAAACGAATTTTCAACATAAAATAAAATTCTTGATATAGTTAATGAAGATTAAGGACTGCCAAATTTTAAAAGAACTTCACTGTATGTTCCATTGAAATTTGTGCTTCGGGTGGAATTGCTACCTTGCAAGAACTCACGTATATGTACGTTCTGTGATATTTAAGCAAAATATCTTCCTATTTTGCCTGGTAATTTTGGGCGTATTAAAGAAGTACTTGTGAAAATAATATGCTATGACATTTCTGGCTGTGACACCGCAATTGAATATGGTCGTGGCCCGAATCGCGTAGCCAATCACGAACTACAGAGCGGAGGGATAAACTCAAAGTTTGTTTGCATGCGGAGTGAAGTTACAGCGAATGGACCTGGAATACATAGCACCATGAAACAAAGTTACATGGAAACTACGTGAAACAAAACACAGATAATTCACCTTCCTTTTAACAAAATAAATACATAAAAGAGATAATTCTAATAAAGATCACAATATTACATTATTATTCGAATGGTATGCAATCTTATGTCTAAAGAAAGATTTAAATTCAGTTTTGTATTTAGTTTCTATGTTGAATAAGTAGTAAACAATTGAAAACAATAAAGCGTATAAGCCATTCGCTATAATCTGAGCGCCAAATTCAAATTAAAGAAAGTAATATAAAGAAACACGCAGATGCCATGATACTCCTAGGAAGAAGGCGTGACCCAGCTGGTTAAAATCCAGCGGGGCCAAGACTTTTAAACGACCGTACGGTCTTTACAGATGGTGGAACGCAAAATTTCAACAATTTTCTAGTAGCGGAAGAAGACGACAATTTTCTACACAAATAATACTAGTGGAGCTACGGAATGGCACAGACTTTACCGTAATAGTTTTCTATTTCCTTGGGCTATGATGGCTAGCTATTCGGAATTGTCACATACTCGTGCCAGCTGCCATCTATCGCCGCCCAAAAATACATTTTTTTGACATTTTCTTAATTTTTCGGTATCCTAATGGTAGAACGGAAATATTAATTTTAGAATATTAAAGAACAGTAGAACCTTGTCCTAAATGACAATTTTCTATCAAAAAAATTGAGAACCTTGTGAGAAAGTGGCGTTTAAGAGTATAGCTTTAAGAACACGGTATTTAAGAGCTATTGTAAATGCAAACTTTGTAACTCTTTTGCACAGAAAATATTTGAAGTTTCGAAAATCATCATTGGAAGTCATTAAAAATAAATCAACTCACAAATACAATATTGTTTACAACATGCTGGAAATGTGAATATTCAATATGTGAGAGATATTTAAAAAAATACATTTATGTAACAGTTGCAAAAACAAAAAATACCACAAAATACGTCATATGAAACAGTGCAATTAGCATTATCCGTTCGAAATGTTTGAGGGGAAAAAATTGGAGCCATTTTTGAGAAAACGGCGTTTGAGCGTTTCTGAAAATACGGAAATTTGAGCTTTTACAGAAAACGGTTGAGTTCCCGAGAAACTTTACTTGACATTATTTAAAGCAAATGTACTCATAAGTATAATGATGTGAACAAAACGCCGCTAAAGTAAATATTACCGACGGGAAAGAGGAGTAAAAAAATTGTAATTTTTGAAGAAAAAAAAAGAATAGAGCAATATGGCGTTTATATGATCTAATAGAGCAGAGTTATCACTATCACTACCAAAAGGTTAAAGAAAAAATATTGAACCCGTTTTTTGAGAAAATCTTGTTTTTATAATTTTAACATTGCAACTATTGCACGCAATATTGCAAGAAAACTACTGTAATTTTCGAAAATTTGTTCATGACCTTACTGATAAAACTCACTTTGGAGAACAAATTTTATTTGAAGGAAAATCTCTATCTTCGATTTTGTAGTTGTAGGAAGATGCCGAAAAAATTCCAAACCTTCGCAATTTTCGAAAGTTCAGAGTTAATCGTGAAAATGAAACCTATGTCACTTTATAAGTGTGTTTTACTCTATCTTTACAAGAAATTTAAGGCCGCAATTTGGAACCGTTTGTGAGAAAATTTCGAAAATGTCTGGGAGGCTTCATGTAAAGGTGCCCAAATTTTGAAGAAAGTTTTTCAAAATCGCGGCGCCCCGAGTGGAATCAAATCGTCCGGGGAACATTAATTTTGAAAGAAATCGTACTGATGGTTTAGGCGCTATGATTGTTCACAGACTAACGAACGGGCAAACGGACGGACAGACGGACATTTAGTTTCTTTTTTGTTTGTTTTTTATAGTTGTTTTTCGGTATCAGGGGACTCCAAAACCCGTATTTCCGTTGAAATCTCGAAATCAATTTTCCGCAGCATTACATAACTTTCGCAATACCACAAGTTACTCCATATATACGTACGTATACAGGAAAGGAAAAATCATATATTTTAGAAAAATCCCAAAATTTCAGTAATTTTGATGGAAATCCCTGATTTTTCAAAAATTGCGAAAGTTATAAATAATGTTAGAAATAGCACCACTTGTTAATATTGAAAGTAACGACGAGTTAAATGCAAGTAAGATGAAATAGGCAACATTACTGGGCCGAATTCAGTTATAGGAGAAAATAGATTTCATGGTAGCGAGAATATTTTTTCGGCGACTTCCTACAACTACAATATTCAAGATGGATTATTTTCTTAACAAAATCTGTTGTTCAAGGACATGTTAAATTTATATAATATTATGTACACTGTTTGAAAAATATGAGAGGTTTTAACGTAATTTTGAGAGAAATTTAGTCAATTTTTAAACAATTATTTTCTCAAAAACGGCTCCAATTATTTCTTTAATAATAGGTTGCAATACTATGAATTTGTGCCAATAAGGACAATAACAGCGTAAATGAAATATCAGTTATTTCGCGTAACGGTTTAGATTATTAACTGTTAAATGTAACAATTTAGCTGTTGACCCTAATATTCAGGCAGTGGTGTTCCGGTGCAACTCCCGGTCAGTTTGCCCAGGTTGTTGGATCAGTACGTGTTTCCTGTGCTCTATTTTGCAGAAAGTGCTTTGTTGCAAGCGAGAGCTTAAGTTGCTCAGTGCTGAGATTAATACAAGTTTTAGTGACATTGCATTCGGAAATACTAGATAACTGCTGACAAACTGCTTCAGCAGCAATTTATTACCATTCCTGTCCTTGCACGTAGACTGTTACGACTATCTAGTAAAATCGGAATGATCGTTTGTACTCATTTGATGGTGTCGAGTGCGTAAATCTCGATGGGTGTGAGCATGTATCTTGTGAGAGTGTGACACTCGTGTTGACACATTTTGTGAATACTATATTTCTTTCAAATCTGTGCACCTGTAGATTTGTTTTCTTTAAAATGAAGGCCAATTATTCGACAAAGACTGTTTCTTTCCACAATTCATTCATGCTGATATGCAAATTAATGTTATACACTATTTGGTCAGTTAGAGATTTCACCAAAGTAGGCACGATTACAAATTATGTTAACATGGATACTGGTTTAGAGAAGTATAAATTATTTTATAAAGATTGCGTTGCTTAATTTACTTAGCAAGAGTGACAATGCGTGGTAATTGTTACAAAGTGAACAATTTTAGGTCTAAAGCCATTGGAAATTGGGGTTATAAATAATCCTTAAATTCTTCAGGTCACAACTAATACAAAATTAGATAGAATATGTGTATAGCTTGTACTATTTTTATTTCAGCTATTTCTTGATGTACAATTTGTAAAACTGTGACAGCTGATAGTGTGTCTGGTTAGAGTAAACGAGCGGTTTGCAAAAAAAAGAGCAAGAGTTCTTGTGCAAAACACCTCCTGCCATTAATTGAAAATTTACTTTATCTGGTTGCCACATCATTAGAAATTATGGTACCTTCAAAAGTGTTTTGAATGAGTCACCTCGAGCTCAAACATGTGTATTAATGCACACAGAAAACAACATTGAAAAACAATCAACAAGTATGTTCTGTTAATGGAGTAATTAACCATTATATTCTTATAATCGATGAACCGAGGTGCAGAACAATTTATGTTACACTGTTACACATTTCAATATCCCACTTTCTCACTATTCTAAATGTAACTTACTTACCTATCAGTACGCCTCCTAGTTCGTGTGTCACGCACTATTTCCGTTCCCATTTTGAAGTAGCCTTCATAGCAATGTGTCGAGGACAGCCGATAGTATGAAGTGGTATGGGGTTTTCGATGCTCCCACCAGAAGACTCCGCAGATGTAGTCGCATAATTTTCAATTACCCATGTATCTTTTTCGGTCGCATTAGGCCATATTTAGTTCTGAAATAAATGAAAGGAAATGTGTGATGACAAATATTGTAAAAATTAATAAATAAGCAAAACATTTAATTAACAATAACATGAAGTATTAAACAATTAACAAATATATGGATAAATGAAGAAGTTTAAGCCTGATTTAAAATGTATGAATCTGATGTATATGAAATATTTAATGTACAATAATTCTAATTAGAATTAATGAAATGAAATCGTTGACATTAATTGAGACCGGACTCCTTCCGGATTATCAATTCTCTTGATATAAACGATTTGAATGAACGAATAAAAGAGTCAATACACATTTTCCATTAAAGAAAACTTCATATTGCTTTGAATTCACTCCAATAGATTTAAAACTGAGAGGGTAAATAAAACCAATAATGTAATACCATTTGTAAGTTTTAAAGACAGAAAAATATTTATTAACCGTATTGCATTTACAGACTCTTTGTGTTATGCATTAATACATACTTTTCTGTAATCAATAGTTATAATAAAATTATCAAGTCGTGTGGACACTTTTCAACAAATATTCCCATACACGCAGTATTTATTTTATGAGATATTTTTCCAGAATGGAATCCTGATCATCGACGGACTTTTTGCCTCGAATTATTGATATTGTATTGTTTAAAATAAAATAAAACCGCAAATTTAGATGAATAAGATTACATACCAATTTGAGACGGCTGGGGTCTATGTAGAGAAAGGGCGTTTTACTTTCCCGTATACGTACGTATACACTGAGTGATATATGTAGTATAGGGAAAGTTATGTAATGCTGCGCAAAAAAAGGGCCAATTTTCGGCGGAAAAAAATTAATTGCCGGGCCGTGAAAAGTGCTAAACCAGTGAAACACCAGTTGCTAAATTAAGAAAAAAATCCCCTAACGTGATGTAGCCAGAAAACCTGTTTTCTAGGTCCTTGATACCGAAAAACCAATTGAAAGGAAAACGTCCGTCTGTGAACACACCTAGCACCTAAACCATACGTACGATTTCTTCCAAAATGGATATTCCCCGGTCGATCTGGTTCTAGTCAAGCTTTGAGATTTTGCCAACGATTTTTGAAAATTTGGGGGTACTTTACATGAAGCCCCCCGGACATTTTCAAACTTTTTTCAAAAACGGCTCCAAATTTTGTATTTAAATTTCTTGAATGAATAGAGTAAAATACAATTATTAACATGGCATAGGTCCGATTTTCACCGATAAGTCTGAATTTTCGAAAACTGTGTACGTTTGAATTTTTTTCGGCGTCTTTCTCCAACTACAAAATTGAAGATAGAGATTTTTTCTTCAAATAAAATTTGTTCTACATATTGAGTTCTTTCATAAAGGTCATGTAAATGTTTTTCAAAATTTTAGTAGTTTTCGTGCAATATTGCGTGAAATATGTGCAATTTAAAAAAATTACAAATACAAGATTTTCTCAAAAACGGCTCCAAAAGTTTTCTTTAAACTTTTGGTAGGGATAGTGGTAAATGTACTGTATCAGATGACATCAAAGCCATATTGCTCTATGGGTTGGTATTTTCAAAAATTACAAAAATGTAAATTTTTTCACATGTTTCTCACGTCGATAATATTTACATTAGCGGCGACTTTTTTAAATTATTGTATTTACGAGTACATGTGCTTTAAATAATGTCAAGTAACGTTTCTCGTGAACACAACCGTTTTCTATGAAAAGTAGCTCAAAATTTCGCATTTTCAGAAACGCTCAAACGCCATTTTCTCATATATGGCTGCAAATTTTTTCTTCAAACTTTTGTAACGGATAGTGCTAATTACACTCTTTAGATTGGCGTACAGTATATTTTGACTTATTTTTTTGTTTTTTCAAAAAGTTTATAAATGTAATTTTTTTGAAAGATCTCTCACATCTTTAATATGCACGTTACCAGCAATTTGTAAAGATTATTATATTTGTGAGTGTACGTGCTTCAAATAACTTCAAATAAAGTATATTGAAAACTCAAAACTTTTCTGTGAAAATGCGCTTCAAATTTTTAGTAACGCTAAAACGCAATTTTCTTTAAAACGGCACATAATTTTTAAAAGCAAATTTCAATTTAGGACTACACTTTTGTCTTCTTTAATATTCTAAAATTAATATTTCCATAGGAAAATATCCGTATATCAAATATCATTTCCATATATCAAAGGAAGGTGAATGTACAGAAGAAGTAAAACATAGGATCTCTCACGAAAGAGTAGTGATAAGACTGTTGAATAATGTTTTGTGTAGCCAGAAAATAACAAGCAAGACAAAGATAAGAATATACAAATCGTTGGTTGAAAGCGTATGTACATATGGCTCAGAAGTTTGGATTGTTTATCAGAGCGAAGAACAAAAATTAAAATCAATGAAAATGAACTACTTGAGACGCTGTTGTGGCCTTACACTCCTGCATAAAGTTCCCAATGTTGACATAAAAAATCAAATGTGTATTAATATTGATATAATAGATGTAGTCGATGCTAAAAGATTGAGGTGGTATGGTCATATCCAAAGGATGACGGAAAGTCGGTGGCCTGAGTAAATTTTGAAATGGTTACCTCAAAGAAACAGGAAACGTGGCAGACCGAGAAAAACATGGAAAAAGGAGATAGAAAAGGCAATGAAGGAACGAGATCTTTAAGAGGAAAATTGGGAAGATCGAAAGACGTGGCGACTAGGATGCGAGAAGCGGCGTCAGCTGTAAAGAACCTCGCTAATACTACTATACTACTACTACTATTTCCATTCTCCCAAAAGGAAACCTAAAAATTAAGAAAATGACAAAAGTATATTATGAATTAATTTATAATGTTGTCCTTTTTTGCACGAATAAGAAGATATTATCGTACGAACGACGTTAGGAGTGAGTTCGGTAATATCTTCTTATGAGTGCAAGAAAGTAACATTATAAACGAGTTGCATACACTACTTTTTTGGATAATAGTATTATGATTTAAGGAAGCGAAATTAATTTGGATGTTAAGTTGTAATTCATAGTTGTAGTATTTTTCGAATTCATGTTATGACGTCATGAATGCTACCTAAGAAACTAATTTGGTTTCAAATGGCAATTAGTTTGAAAGTCACGATTTAAAATAGTTACATTATTCTGATTTTGTAGAGCTCCGAGTACATGTTAAAGAAATCAAGAACTTCCAATAATTTTTTGCAAGGATTTCCGGAATCAGAGAATATTGTGAGTACTGTGAGTTTTTCGTTTATTTCATTCAATAATTAATTATAGTTATTTAGTTTGTTTCTTTCGAGCATTTTCTGGAATTACATGTAGGGTGTTGCATGTAAGTTTTTTCTATAACAGTCATTAATAATTTTAAAGCTCATTATAAGTACTTCAACAGCTGGGTTTCATTGTAATATTTTCAATTTTATTTCTTCAAGTAATTTTATTAAGAAAGATGACATTGTTTGCAGGTAGAAAAGTTTTCTCACACGGTTAAAATGCACATTTTCAGCTATTTGTAAACACTATTGAATTTGTGAGTATAAGTGCTTTGAATGACTTCAAATCAAGTTTTTCGAAAACTCAAAACTTTTTTGTAAAAAAAGAGCTTCAAATTTCGCATTTACAGTAGCGCTTAAACGCCATTTTTTTGAAACGGCTCCAAATTTTTCAACGAAAATTGCCATTTAGAGCAAGGTTTAATTGTTTTTTATATTCTTAAAATAATAGTTTTGTTCTACCATTTGAAAACCGAAAACTTAAGAAAATGTCGAAAAAAATGTAGTTTGGGCGGCGATAGATGGCAGCTGTCAAGAGTATTGGCAAGTCCGAAAAGCTAGTCGAGACCAAACGCAACAGAAAACTAATATGGGAAAGTCTGTGCCATTCTTTAGCACCACTAGTTTTAGAGAAATTTCCTGCCATGTTAAGGTAAGCTGGTAGTGAGATGGGGTGTCAAAAATGCCTGAAAAAAGAAAACAAAGTGATTGTGACGGGAACAGGAGGGGGAGAGATTAATCATACTTGGGGACCGGCCAACTTCAGGAAAAGCGAGAAAGAAGAATTCATTATTTTACAAACTACGTGATGACGAAAATTAAGTACTTAACATCAACGGCTTCTAACTTCGCTTCTTACTGAAGATGTTAAAAGGAAAACACATGCTTAAATTATTGTGAATTAATGTAATTGCTGCTTTATTTCTAGTACATCAGTCATTACAATATTTTTCATTCATTCATTTATTTCAACCCTGAAAATTTCCGCAATGGGGCCGAAGAAGCTTTACGTTTCATGGCAACATTATTACGAGACTTCGTCTGAGCCCTGTGTTAGGCCTGCTGAGAGTTCCTTGGTGATGTCTCACCGGTGCAGCCCAGCGCTGCGTTCGCCTGTCCCCCAAGGCCCCGCCCCCGCACCCCATCTGCTTCCATCAATACGGCGCGCCGCTAATGACACCGGCCTCCCGGCCGCCGCGCGCCGCCCCAATTACCTTGCGAGACGGTGGCTCGGCTCCCGGCCGCTCCCCGCTTCGCCCACTCGGCCTGCTCCGTCACGTCCTCCCGGCACGATCGCGCCGGTGCAGCGACCGACGAGGAAAAGTCCTGGAGACATTCACACAAACAAGTTGATGAAAGAGTAAACAACGTGCTGTCTGCGGGCGGTTTGGGCGCCTCCCTCAGCTACAGCTAGGTGCGGTCGTATTACTTCATATACCGCTTAAGCGGGGTCTAGCCGATGGTAGCCCGTGGAGCACTCTTGAAAAAAAACAGTAAGAGAACACTAAGTACGAGTCCTCGGGCCACATCAGGTGATATAATGGAGGATCTTTGGTGACCGCACCTGGAGAACGAACAGCCCCAGCTGGTCAGATAAAGGGGAATATTGTGAATGACCCCCTATCAGTTGTTCGTATACACGGTCGGCTAAGCAGAGGTTCCTTCTCAAATCATGACGGTTCAGAGGTAAAACAGTGGTATGCACATATAATACAACGGTTGTAATAGATAACTCCGTTGGTTCTTAATACTTGCATGATTGAACAATGAACATAAATGTTTACTCATTTCTATTTTTTAAATCTTTATATCGCATGAACCAGTTTTGAGAAACTCCACTTCGAAAATAAAATACTTTTGATTTTTCTAAATGCCCCTGCATTCCACAGAAATAATTTTCAATGATTAAAAAGTAATAAATATTATTATAAACTAGAATGTGGCGCCGCCGACGATTTAAACACTTTTAAAAATACTTTGAAAAGTTACGAATGTCTACTATGCAAGTTCTGAATGAGTAGATACTTTAATAAATTTAAAAAGTCTTAAAAAGTACAAAAATTGTGAGACGCAGCTCTTCTTGTAGGACTTTCTTTCCGACTACGGCCACCACTTATCCCAGAATGCGGTGCAGGGGAAGCTAATCTGAACGATCCCAGAAGAGTTGTACTGAAGTGCACATTCTCTCCGAGTTTCAAAAAATTTACATTATCAAGTATCTATTCTAAACGTATCGTTTATTCTTATAAATTTTTACTTGAATATAATTGTGTAATCTGAATTATCTTACAAAAGGGAGTGTTTTATTAGGCCTATTGTTCATGCTACATATAATGTAACCGCTAATTGTCGATTACATTTGAAACCAAGAAGAAAATAGAAGAGAAAACCCGACACCATATTATCAACTAATAGTTTCTCTGGTGGCGTAGAGATGGTGACAGCCAGGAGATTCATTTCAGAACGCACTCTGATAGTAACCAATCAGAAACTTTTGGGGAACAAACGGAAACGGCATGAACTGATGTCGAGAGAATTCATTCTATTCTAGTTGGAGTCGCCGAGGTGAACAGTCAAAAGAATTCGCTTCTTATCGTGTTTGAGCCGCCGAGGTGAACAGTTAACTATTTTGTGCACGACATAGACGACGAGTGATACGTAGTAGGCTACGACGTATAAGAAATTTGGCTTGTTACCATTACGAAGTCATAATTGGAAGCTCTCAACTTACATTCTTATGCGACCACCATCTTGGAGTGACCAATGGTAAAACGTCGCTAAGCAATGAGAGACGGCGCTCGGGGGCATCCCATTTTTCAACGCGGCAGGCAACACGAAGTGGTGCAGAAATCCAGCGACCTTGGAGGCGTGGACGCCGTTTTGCAGCCGGCTACGCAGCGCAGAGTAAAGGGAGGTCACCGGCCGTGAGTTGAACAAATACCGAAAGAACTTTCACGAAATTTCAAATTAGAATTTCACAGAACAGTTGTCTTGGTAACTAATCGAGTCATTTCCTTTTCTCATAAAGTCGTAATTAGAATCAGATTCAGATATTTCTTGTGAATAATGTAAAAATTGTGTTCTTACGTAAAACCATTTAACTGAATTCACCTATAATTGATTTAAGGGTATAAATACCACTTAGCAAAAAGTAAGCCGTATGAAATACTGAATGGGAGAAAAGCCGTCCGATTATTTAGTTCATAATAGCATTTGAAGGACTGGCTAAAGACTTTGTTAAACGAATTTTTTTTATACTGAAAGGCTAAGGATGAGCCAAATTCCAATTGTGAGAATTAAGTGTTATATTATTAATTGATTCAAAGGTGTTAAAAAATTTGGAACATTGCATGTGCATGTATTTCTTTTTCAGGATCATAATTTGAATTGTATTTCGTGTGTTTATTAGTGATTTTTGTTATGTAAAGTGTATCTCTGTGTGTGTAAGTTATTATTTGAAAACAAGGGATCAAAGTTAAGATTACATTAGAAAATTATAACTGCAGTTTAGGTAGGATAGGTAGCTACCAGAATTTAATGGGAAAAATATTGAGAACATAGGTAAAATTTGTAAATACAGTTGTAGATTATATTTCATTCATCAGAATATACGTTCAATATTATTTCAAACTAATGAACTGTGTATACTTGTTAATTGGTAATTAGTTGAACCATGACGAACCCACCCCTGACAGGGAATTTTACCTTTCATTAGAAATACTCCCAGATGTGCGTGACGGTGTAGAAGCTTGTCACGGAATAAGTAAATTAAAGATTTACTTTGGTAACCAAGTAGACAAAGTGAAAGCGGTTACAATAACAAAATTATCCTGTAAAGTGATAGCAACTGTCATATGGGGTGGCAACCCAACCGAATTTTTTCCTTTCGAAGGAGCCAAGTCCTAAACCGCATATCGTAAACAGTGGCCTCCGAGCGAAACAATCTGCAGAGCACTACAGTGATAGCGATCCCTGTGTCATGTCATCGTCCCATTTATGTCACATTTATCTATCATCCTAGCTGGCATTAGAGCTGGGACATTTAGTACGCTAAACCACCGCTAGGTCGCAGTGCTAAAAACGCAAAACCAGGTTTTCGAAAATTTCTTAGCATCTTCTGGACGGATCCGCAAACAAAACATCAGTTCCCCACGAGGAGACCGAGAACGTTGAATGACACCTAATTTGTGTCGATTCGACGGGAAGGGGCCAACCGTGAGTGATGGATAGGCGGATGCACAGACGGATCCATGATACCTCTTCAAACCCTCCGCTCCTCTCGCTCCTTCAACTCCTCCCACACCTTCCGTTCCTCATGCTCCTTCTGCGCCTTCAGCTCATTTCTCTCCTTCCATTCATCTCTCTACTTCCGCCCTTCTCGCTCCTCTCGCGCCTTCCGGTCCTCTCGCGACTTCGCTCCTCTTGCACCTTCCGCTCCTCACGTTCCTTCCGATACTCTCGCTCCTTACGCTCCTCTTGCACCTTCTCTCACCTCCTGCTTCTCTCGCTTCTTCCACCCCTCTCGCTCCTTCAGCGCCTCTCGGTCCTTCCGCTCCTGTCTGTCCATCCGCTCATCTCGGTCCTTCCGCTCTTCTCACACATTCCACCCCTCTTTCCTTCCGCTCCTCTTGCTCCTTCCTATCCTCTCGCGCATTCTGTACCCCTCGCCCCTTCCGCTCCTTCCAATTCTTTCGCTTCTCCCGCTCCTCTCACTCTTTCCACTCCTCATGCGCTTTCCGCTCCTCTCGCTTCTTCCGCTAATCTCGTTTCTTTCAGTCCCCTCGCTCTTTCTGCGTTCTACCCCTTGCAGATTTACTAGTGCTCCAGCAATATAATGTAAGACATTCTAGTAGAAGCTACATATACCTCTCGCCTCCACCGGAAACCGAACGCCGGCTTTTGCGCATAGGAAGCGGACACGCTAACCATTATCCATTCCGAGGATATCTACATGTTTAAATTTAATTTGTATACCACTAAATTGTTGGCCGAGAAAACTATTTATTTACACATCTTCCTGGTAGACACACGTATTCCCTTCATGCACTCTTGTTTTGCGTTTTATGTATTGAACGTCCGCTATGGGCTCGCAAGACCTGTGACAAGCAAGTCGCAAATCCTTAACACCATTTATTTGGCATTCTCTGCTCAAGGAAAGCTTTCACATAGTTGCGCAATTACATAGCACTCCTACTTACATTTTAAAACTAATGGTGCTACCAAAGCACATACTTTCTCACATTTCTTCTAAATGCCCCGCATTATTATATACTACTACAAAAACCAGCGAAAGTGTTTTCAATCAGCAATATTTTCCTGCTTCGAAACATGTACTCAGATTTTCCGATTTAATTTGCTTGCACTCTTTCCACTACGCTCCACAAGCGCCGAATGGGCCAAACTCAGGCACAGGCAGAAAAAGATAAATGCCCGATTCATGTGAGAAACCTTCAACAATCAAAATATCCATTAGAAATTACCAAAGCTTCCTGTTAGTACATGTTTTTGCTCGGGAGGTAGTGGTAATCTTCCCTTCCCCTCATGACTAAATCCGGCGCCGACCTACCGTCGACAAGCGGTTTTCACCCACCAGGTACCTCCCACCAGTTGGGCATCGTCCCCAGCTGAGACAAGTACTAAGCTCGCTAAGTAAATTAGAAGCTCGTAGACTACCTACAGAATGGGCCGACCTGGCCCATTTTTGCCTGTCATCCACCTTCTTCCAGTTCCGTGGTAATGTGTATTCTCAGGTAGAAAGCGCGGCCAAGGGTTCTCCTTTATCACCAATAGCTGCCAACCTCTTCATGGAGGCTTTCGAAAATAAAACACTGGAAAAATGCGAGGCTAAAACCCGCCATATGGGTGAGATATGTGGACGACATATGATCCCACGGACAGGACACCTTCCAAGAATTTCTGGACCATTTGAACAGTGCCCATGCAAAGATAAAGTTCACCATGGAAGTAGAGAAGAATGGCCGATTGCCTTTCCTTGACGTCTTGGTGAGCAGACGTGGCGACGGCAGCCTAGGTCACGCGGTGTATAGAAAACCTATGCACACAAACGCTACCTCCACGCAGAATCACACCACCATCCTGCAACAAAGAACGGTGTACTGAAAACTCTCGCCACCTGGGCAGCCAGAATATGTGATGAGGCCAGCATCCCTGCTGAGCGGGAAAAGCTCAAAAAGATTTTCGCGACCAATGGCTACAATAGACCCACGATCCAAAGAACCCTACGATTCACCCACAACCCGACAGCCCTCAGAGAAACCAGTATCACGGAAACAGAAGCGAAGGCTTCAGTGGCACTTCCGTATATTCGAGGTATCACGGACAGGATTGAAAAACAACTAAAGCGATTTAATGTGAAAACTATCTACTAGGCCCACCATAAGCTTGGCCAAACTCTAGTGCGGGTTAAGGACCAGCTTTCGCCCTGTACCCTGCAGCTGTGGGTTCAACTACATCGGCGAAACTGGCAGAACGATGGAGGAAAGACTACACGAACACATTCGCCATTTGAAACAAAAGAATATCCAACACTCCGCTGTTGCTCAGCACGCTTGGGAATGTGGCCACAACTTCTTATTCGAAGACACGAAGGTGCTGGCCAGAGAAGACCGTTAGTGGCCCAGACGCATGAAGGAAGCGATGGAGATCGCCAGGAATCCCCAAAACATCAATGGCGACGCGGAGGTACGCCTCCACGATGCCTGGCGACCATTACTACGGCCTCGCACGCGGTCGCCTACCGGATTGGACCGCTCCACCAGAGACCGCACCAAGCCGTCCAATCCCGGACCTGCTTGCGCCGTCCGATTCCAGACCGCTACCTACCACCAAATTCCGGACGGTTCCGCGCCGTCCGATGACACACCGCACCCCCCGGCATGACATTCCCCCGAATTGACGGGCGGCCTTCTGATTGGCCTGCTGTTTCAGCCAATCATACTCGGCCTCCCTCATCTGTCATATTCCCGAGCGCGGATGACACCAGCGCAGACCAGCTCTGAAGAAGACTGCGAAATGGTGGTCGAAACGTCGGCTGCACAGCGTGCCACGCAGCGTCACCCGGACAACCGAGATCTAAGTACTAAGCTCGTACTAAACTCGGTCGGTCCCCCGGCATATGTGATAGTGTAGTGCATGTGTGTGTATAAGAAAAGGGTAGGATCGGACAATTAATGGAAAGAAAAGATCGCCCTCGTTCCCGTTTGGTAGGTTACTTCCCCGGCATCCTGCTGGTGTTGATCAGAGAAACCACGGAAAGCTACCAATCAAAGCAGCCGGCTGCTAGAATTCTCCTCCACACAGCGACAGATCTCGACATAGTTATCTGGCAAGTGTTGAAAATATTGCCATCATCAGGACACGAACCTAGGACCCCTTGATCAGTGGCACTACAATGACAGTTGATGCCCTGAGACACCTCTCTCGGTCAGCAGTTAATTATATCTTAAGTTGCTCCCATCGGTAATGTGTATATATGGTATTTAATTTCATGTTGATAGATTCGTTACTTTACTTAAATCGGTTCATACACATGTACAGAAAACTCAATGGATTAATTTGATTTGGCACACGATTTATACGTATTAATCGTATTTTCAAGCTATTCAATTAGGTTTTTCGAATTCTCAATAGTTTTTACAGCAACACATTCACCAAATTAAAAACCCCGTGTGAGACTCGAACCGGCAACCTTTCGGTTCCAAGTACTGCATCCGCACACATTTCACAACCTCGGCCATCCGGAAGCACTGTCTCCTCACTTCTATATTAGTCAGAAGACATAGGCCCTAATGGTTTCAGTTCCAGCGTTAGGGAGAAAAAAAGAGAAAATGTGAAAAAATACCCTTTGGGCTACAAGAAATCGCAGCTGGAAAGAGAATAATGCCTAAACGGAAAGATAGTCCAGACTAAAAAGATGAGAAAAGGAAATGATGAGAAAGTCTGTGCTATTCTATATCATCACTAGCTTTTTCTAAATTTAGCAACAGGATTTACCCACTTTTTCGTTGCCAGAACCCAGTAATAAGAGTTTTTCTGACAGAAATTCCCCGTTTTCCGGCGCACAATTACATAAATTTCTCTCCTTGCAAAGAACTTCGTAAGGCGAGAAAATAAAAAAAACATCTCTGACAGGTGTATTCGAAATTAAATATAGTAATCCCTCAACATTCGCGAGAGATAGCTTCTCAAAAAACCTCACGAATGTTAAATCCGCGAATGTTGAGTCTATATTTTAATGAAGAAAGATGGGTTAGGTTCCTGGATATCGAAAAACTGTTGAAAACAACGAGCTGGAGATACGTAGAGAGGCAAACGGCCTTGTTTCAGCGCTCCTTACGTGATATTCGCGAAATATGGCCGCCATGTTTTAAGGTGTCATGGCGTGATTATCATCATGGTACTGTATTAGCCCTGTCTTCAGTTTGTTATTCCTATATGTAGTGAATTAGTTTCTTTAACACGTTGTATAGTCACAATCCATGTTTTGGTACGAAAAAATCGATTCATAGCAAGCAAAATGTCTGTCTGTCCGTCTGTCCGTCAGTCTGTCAGTCTGTGGTCAACGCTAGTGCCTAAACCGTTCACGCGATTTTCTCAAAAATTGATACACTCCGATTATTTTAAAGTAACTCGAGGCTCTGCGAGTTTGAAATGGATTTTTGATTTTGGAGGGACTTTCTATGAACTGTCAAAAATATTTTCAAAATGTTCTCAAAGATAGCTTCAAGTTTTTGGATCAAACTTGGTTATCGGATAGCGTAAAAGGGCGACTAAAAGAATGACAGGCCTTTCGTTGAAATTTTTCAATTCTCAAAAATTGCAAAATTTATATTTTTTTCGGTGTCTTCGAACAACTACAATATTGATGATTGAGATTTTTCCTTAATAAAATCTGTTCTTCAAACACAGATTTTAAAAGAGTCATGTACAATTTTTCGAAAATATGAGTTGTTTTGGCGTAATTCGTGAAATGTAGAAAATTTAATACAATTATTTTATAAAAGAGAGCTACATTTTTCCCTTTAAATATACTCCTCGTATGTATCAAAGAAAGGTAAAACGGATTGTGCTAGTCCCATTTCCAGTGAACTAGTTATAATTTCGAAATTTGCAAAAAGTTAACATTCCAGAACTTCCATATTGATGAAATATTTTTTGTCTTAAATGAAATTTGTTCTAAAACTCGAGATGCTACAACAGAACATTCACTATCTTGCATTATTTGTAAGGACTCCGCGATATAAGACTACATGAACCTGCAAAAATGTTTCCAACCAACAAAGGTTTCTTTCCCCGCTTCTTTGACGTTTGGCACCTTTTAACATGGCGGAGAGTGACTCTACTGTTTCAAAGATGGCGACGCTATTGCCTCTCTATGTAACTCGTTGGTTGAAAACAGAAAGAAAAAATCTGACAATCAAAAACAGTAGAACTGATTAAGCGCTACTACAAACAGAATTCAAAATTAACATTCGAAAATGAAGAAATGGAATAATGTTTGAAACTTATTTCAAAGTTGAAAATAATTGGATATAGGATTTGCTAATTTTGTTTTGTTTCATCACCTTTCTCGTTGTTCTAATGTCCAAATATGGAAGAGCTCCTGCTTCTGTTCTCTCTTAAGTTTCGAGGTTATTTCCATGTTTGGATTACATTCGAATGCCAGTTCCACCAAAACTTGTTGATTTTAGAACGCCATCAACAGTTTCGCTTCCGTTACTTCATTACCGTCGAGGAAGTTTTCTTCACTGATGATTTTTCGAAGCTCCTCTACAATGAGCTCATTATAATGAGACTTGCACAGATCCTGAATAGCTTTTCTATTCATTTGGCCAAAACCCTTACCTCCAGTTAGACGCAACTGAATTGAATTATTTTGCAATTGTGTTATTCTATAAATGTGAATTGACATTTCATCTACGAAATTTTTGAAGACGTTACACTGCGAGGTCCGAAGTCCGCCGAGTTCGTTTCCCAGGTTAAGAGTAGTATATAAAGTAGGGCTACTGGACCAGATTTTTTAAACCCCTATTTTTTATACTAAAATATAGCCATTTTTGTATTAATTTCGTATGAAAATACCTAAACTATAAAGAAATATCATCATTTTACTTATTTTGTAGGCCGTAGAAATTTGTGGAAATTTATGAAAACACTAGACCAGATTCTGTCAACGAATTTCCACGTTTTATTAATCATGTAAAAAAGTTAATTCAATAATATTCTCATTTTTACGAGTCTCACAACAGCATAATACGTATAGCATTGATGCAAACGTACATTGATTCTCTCACGTGTTATCTCTGTTTCTCTCTCTCTGCAGGTGTCTTCGTCGCATGACGCATTATCTCAAGTGGGTATAGCTCTGTTTCTCTCTTTCCGAGATGTCCTTGTCGTTGAGCGAGAGTTTTCCTACGCGTTTTATGCATCGTTTTATTACTCTAAATCATTTTGTATTTACAGGAATATATTATAAAAATATAAACACTGTAATTTAAATTTGAATACATTCATTCATTATTATGTTAGTACAGTAGTATTGCGGGTTTGTGTTGAATGAATTGTTAAAAATACGTAAAAACCAAAGCAATTTTAACATTTGGTTAATTTAACATTTTAACATTTGGTTATCCTTTAAATAGAAGGTCCGAAATGTTTACTGCCGGAATATGAACCTCATACTTGTACGTCATGTTTGCTTCTAACAATGGGCCCTAGTTAGAAGAGTAACATGCATGTAATTACTTGTATTGGGGATAATACTCAGATTATTCCAAAAAGCATTCTAATTTCTCTCCTGTGTATAGCTATATCTCGTTAATATCTGGAAAGATGTTAAATGTAAGGAAAAGCTATATAGATGGTGATGGAGCTGTGGAAATACAGGGAATGCTTTGGTTAAATTTATATATGTCATAAAATATTGTGCAATATTATGTAAGAGATATATTTCGTAAGAGGTATTACATGTATATAAAGACATTACAATTCACAGATCTTCAGTATGTGAGTACACTCTCTTGAGAACACATCAATATAGGTAAGTTACAGTTATGTATGTAAACTTAATATCATAGGTTAAAATTTAGTTACATTATACCTAATAACAGTGTGTGTAAACTTATTATCATAGGTTAAAATTTAGTTACATTGTACAGTTTATAATATAATAGAGTAAATACTAAAAATAATATATAGAGAATAAATTACGAGTCATAATTTAGTGACTTGGACTATTTTCATTGGTCGAAATATTCTAGATATCCATTTGAAAATATATTGATACCAACATTGATTTTTCTTCATTTATATTAAACATTTTCTTGAAATATACTCTGTTGAAAGTCGTATGTTAAACTCTTTTTATCATACATTATAACGTACCCAATCGTGTTATTAGAAATAGCATTATGAAATGAAGCACATTATTTCATACATGTTTTCTGTACAGCATCTACAGTTTTTCTAGTATATGTATTTATTAAATAAATTGGACTAGTTATATAAAGAAATGAGGATAGCGCTATTTCTACATTTTTATTGTTATTAGTAATTCTTTTAAATTCTGTATATGAACGATATGCATTTTTATAAATAGTTGGTGGATTTATATTCCATAATTCTGATGGAAATTGTTCATTTCGACCATTTTTAATGAAAGTTTTGTAGAGAACAAGTATAAAAATGACTGGAATCTTTTTTATTATCAAGTCTATTTGTTTGGATTACTACGAAAACAAAATATGGCATATCATACTGTAAAGAATGGTAATGATTAGTAAAATGAATTTCAAAATTATTTTTTCCAATAATTCCAAATAATTCAAATGTTTGTAAATTAGAGAAGGACATTGTAGCTATAGGTTTTTTATCAGATTTGAATTAAATTCTATAGCATTAGAAGATTCATAATATATAATTAGTACATTAATTTCGTAATTTTGAATAACTATTTTTCCTTCTCCTGGTAATGTTGCGCTATTTAGAGTACCATAAGGTTTTTTAGTTGTCCATCTATATAATACATAATTTATAATAGATGACCATGTAAATGATATCGTAAAATCTCCTTCCCGCGTAATTTTTTTTAAATCTTTGAAAAAGCCATCTAACAGTCTCATCATCTCTGGTTATAGTACTTCATCATCTTTATATTTAAGTGCTGGATTAGCAGTAATACCAGCCATATCTAATGAAATGAGTTCACTTGTTGAAAAGTACTCTTTCGTAAAACAGTTGACGTAATACCAGGATAATCTAATCTAAATTTAATTTGACCTCTTTTTTAACATTAATAGATAAAAATAAATAAAGTACAAAAATATCAATCAGTTTAATATTTGAATTATTAACATATGCTGTATAATCAGTACAATTTTTATGTATAATTTGATAAATAATGTATAAGTCTGCTCTTACAAATTGCATCCAACAATCCCCTACATTCATATAATTATCTGTCGTTTTATTTGGTTGTCTAATATTATTCTTACTACGATCAGTAGGGGGAAATGTTTGCCAATGATAACTCTCAATTTTATTCATTTATTAAGAGTAAAAACATATAATTTTTGTAATTTTAAAATAACAGTAACCATAGCACCATTAAAATTTATTTCATTATCATTCTCATCTGTAATTCGAACATAAAGACGTATTTTATTACAAACGGGTACAAATAAGGAGAATAATGGTTAATACTAATACGCATTTGATAATTAAGTTGAGGTTTAAACGATAGTAAAATATTTGCTTCTTTATGAAATTTCTCATTTTCTTTTAGAATCATACTTCCAGCACAATTAAAATGTATATCAATTGTATCAAATGGAATGAATTTACGAATATTATTACCAATAGTAGGTTCGTTTTTTTATTAATTTGATTTTGAAATTCAAATAATGATCCAATAGAGTCCACAGAACCAAAATTTAATTTAAATGCAATTTTAATTTCAATTCTATTGAAAATACGATGAGGTTTAATTGTAATATATGTTGACTTAAATGGTGCTTGTGATTGTACATTATTTTCTAAATTTTCAATATTATATTGTCCTGTTGGAATAGTAAGAATTTGTGTTGTTTTTAATACTCATAATATAATTTATTTTAATTTGAAGTTACATTAGGTGTTAGAAATGCAGAATAGAATCCAACACATGCAACTGTAGAATAATCATGTATTGGAGTAGCATGTTTTTATGTAATACTGATGATGGTCCACTTATCTTCAATATTTTACTCATTTAAATGAATAAAAAAATGGTTTGGAATTCAAAAATTACGAAAAAATATGAACGATTACGAAATAAACATATAAAAATGAAACATGGAAAATTATTACCATCTTCTTTATGATTTATAGCCATTATAGACCCTAGTGGATGTGGTAAAACAGCTTTCTTGAGTGATAATTATATTATTAATCCAAAATGGTTAAATTGGGATAAAATTAAACATGTCTATATATTTTCAAAATCTTTTGAACAAGATAAATATAAAGTATTTATGATTAAATGTAATAAGCTTGAAAATGACATTATTCAATTTATAAGTCATCCCGATGATACAGTACCACTTGACGATTGTGAAGAAAATTCATTAGTATTATTTCATTCATTAGTATTCATATTAGAGAATCAAGATATTGTAAGAGAATATTTACACGTAGTAGGCATAAAGGTATTGATTGTTGGTATTTAGCACAAACGTATTCAAAAATTTCTCAGCAGTTGATTAGAGATAATTTATTTTTTAAATATATTTAGACAAGATTATCGTAATCTCAATTATATATATATATATATATATATATATATATATATCATGAATTTGTAAATGGTGATATGAATTTTGGTGAATTTAAAAATTTATGTCAGTGTTGCTGAAATGAAGCATTTGGTTTTATCACAATTGATATAACACGAACAGTAAACAATGGTAAATATGGAAATAAAATAAGTCATTTTTAAATATATAAAAGACGCAATATAAAATCCTGTCTACTTACGTAACCGACGCAATATAAAATCCAGTCTGCTTACATAACAGACGCAATATAAAATGATGATTTGTAACTATAAAACAAATAATGTAACAAAATCATATCTTATTGTTTCATTTGGTGAATTAGGTAAAAAATGAATTATTTTTTCGTTTATAATCAACCATTTTTTGAAATATATTACGATTGTAAAATTAATCATACCAAAACAATTATTGATTTAAATGATTTATTTCTTAATGTAGAATCATTAGGTGTAAGTGAGAAAAATGAAGTCAATCATTTAAAATTACCCATTGTTTTTAATAAAGGAGATAAAAAATATATTAATATATAAGATTCAAGTTATGCAGCAGGATATTAATTATTCTTACAATTCATACTTTCAATATAACAAATGCCACGATATATAAAGTATAAATGAATATGAAGATAAAGATAAATATTATAATTTTCATTGTAAAAATATTACATTAAGTAGCTGTTGGCATAAATGATCATGATGCTGTAAATGTTAAACAATTAAAAAATGGAGTACATACTATTCTAGATCCTATTGAATATTATGACGCGGTAAATTTACGATATTTGAGAAATAATATTTATTAATGTTTTTAAATATACATGCATTCTTGATAAATAATACAGGATTCATATTCTATGTATCTGAAAAAAACTAAACAAAAGATACACGTACAGGTCGTACATTTATAGATTATATTGAAGTACTATATAATAAATGTTGAAGTAAATGGAGATATGAAATATATTTATGTCTTAGTTTTATCGATAGATGGTGAAGAAAATATGTATGAGTTAACACAACAATTACGATTTAGTAAAGGAGATAAATTATTTTCGCGACCTAGTAAATATATTAAAAAAACATATCCCTTTGTTTTGAAGTATTTATTCAATCATTCATTTACAATTATAATTATAAAAATAGATACTTATTGTTTGAAATGTAAAAAACATACGGATAAGTTTCGAGTTTCACAGGAAACAACAAGAAATTGAACACCTAGAATAGTTGGGATATGTGCAGTTTGTGGAAAGAAAAAAAAAACAAATTTGTAAAAAAAACTAAATATTCGAGAAACTATTACCGACGTATTACATAAACCTATGTAAAAAACGTTTCCACGACGTAAAGTTTTACCATTAGGAATTGGTGAATTATGTGAAGCTGATTTAGTTGAAAATAATTCAGGACAATTAAAAGGAATATAAAAATAAAATAATCGATTTGCTTATATTTTAACAATTATTGATATATTTTCAAAATTTGCATGGAGATTGCCAGTTAAAAGTAAATCAGGTTTAAATGTAAGTGCAGCTATGAATAATATATTTTAAAATAAAAGAATACTAAGTATTTACAAGTATTTAGATCGTGATAATGAATTTCATAATCAAGATTTTCAACATCTTATGAAACAATATAATATTCACCATTATTCTAGTTTTTCAGAACTTAAAGCATTTGCAGATGAACGATTGAATCGTACTGTGATAAAATAATGAATGATTTATTTTATCTAATTTACTTTACTTTGCTAGGTCAGTTCTTTGGTTCTCATGCTCTCTATACAGAGAAGCCTGGAAGTCTGAAATTATTTATATTCCGAAGGAATTACATACAACGTGGCACAACAATAATTTTGTTTATTAAAAATTGAATTTGGGATTAACAATATAAATTCTCTTGATTGATTGCGTGCATTAGGTTAGATTACATTCGCGCCGCTACTACCACGATCCAGTCAACCACCAACTCTCTAGTCCAGCGCCCCCTCTAGCCCGTCAACAACCTTCGTTACCTAGTAACCGCGACCGTCTAAATTAAAGCGCGGCGTTTGTTTTGTAATATTTTGTATATTACAGTACATTAATGAAAAAACTCACCTTGAAAAACAAATTTTATTTGAAGGAAAAATCTCTATCTTCAATTTTGTAGCTGTAGGAAGACACAGACAAAAATACAAACTTTTGCAATTTTCGAAAATTCAGTTTTCAACCAACATGATACTGCGCTAGTCTCTTAAATGACCTTCCGACTATCCAACAACAAAATTTAATCAAAATTGTTGGCGCCATTTTTTTAATTTTGAAAATGTCTGAGGGGCCTCATGTAAAGTACCCCCCAAAATTATAATATCGATTTTAAATTCAAGGGGCCACCAGATCAGTCAGATCGGTTCGGGAATATCAATTTTGGAGAAAATCGGCTAAAGAGTTTAGTCGCTAGCGTTGTTCACAGACAGACGGACAGACGTTTTGCTTTCAACTTACTCAATTTTCCATACGCCGGTCATTATCTTTCTCTCTCTTGCTTTTAGCACTTGAACGTGCGCAATGGCACCCGGGCTGCCTCTGTACACACTCGTTTTGATAACAAAAGCTTGTTAATGTTCCTGGGCTTCCCCTATTGAGTTAGACATGAACTGCTTGTCGTGAGGAACAAATCACCACGTTAATTTTTATGGGGGGTGCGCCCAAAGGAGAGTGGATCCTTACTTCCGGGTGGGCGCGACCGTGCAAAGCTGCAAGTCATAAATTCCTTTTGAATTTGGGTCACTGTTATGTGTTGGCGGGCCGGGGGTGCCGGCCAGGGGACTGGGAACACTACCCTTGTGGCTAAAGTTCTATTTTATTATAAATTCACCGCTAATGTGTCACCACTATATATATATAGAGAGAGAGAGATACATATATATATATATATATATATATATATATATATATATAGAGAGAGAGAGAGAGAGAGAGAGAGAGAGAGAAACGAATTATTATAATATTATTATTATAATACATTTAACACAATCAAGCGGTGGTCGACCGTGTTCAAATGGCGCGGCAGTTATGGCCCGTTCCAAACGGGTCAGGAGAGGGCGAGCGAAAGCGGGCGTGTAGTCACAGAATTTTCAGTGTGTAAAAGAACTCGGTAGGAGACGGGGCAGACGCGTTGGCTCTAGTGATTTGGATAGCAGTCGAGGATCTGAGGGAACGTTAAGTGTGATTTCGGACAGTGGACACAGCAGGAACCAGCGTGTGGATGAATACGATGAACAATATTCGACATCCAATCGGAGTTCGCAATATAAAGAACTGGGCAAGTGCGAAATATCAATCGGGAAGCGAGTTTCTCCACGTGTCGGTGCAAATGTTGATGAAAGATCTGGCGGGGACTGAAGATGGAGTGTTTATGAGCAGCGTGTTCACCGTATAGACAATGTGAGAGGGGTGGACAAAAATCAACATAAATAATGCCTGGAAGAATGGTATTTTGTAGGGAGCATCGTATGAAGGCACGTGGGCCCTGAGTAGCATGCAAAGACGACCGACCGTGACTTCGAGTAACGACGCCGACCGAGGGCAGCCGAGCAATACCGAGCTGGAGGGGGGGACGGCGCCTCGCCTGGAAGCTGAATGAATCGCCCATATAAATATCAGGTTTTCTTTTTCCCTTGTGTATGGAATAGTGTCTTAGGAATAAATGGGAAGTGCAACTGTGATTTGTTAACATGTAATTTTAGAAAAATGGAAAGTGCAGCTGTGATTTGTTAACATGCAATATTAGAAAAATGGGAAGTGCCACACAGTGTACTGAGTCGTTGTGAAATACAGTATTGTCCATATTCTTTGTTTTTCAATGTGTATTTCAGATGAATGTGCCAAAACCCAGAGTCTATTCGCGAATAAAAATCACCTGTCCCACCCATGAAATCATTGTTGAAATGTACTCAAAAGAGGAACGTTTCAATATATATAAAATGTATATGTATATAATGCGTACGTAAAAATTCTTGGGAAAGTAAAAATTATTTGCGCCGTATATATTCAAGAAGCGTATGTAAAAATATTTGTAAGAAAATGATATCTTAGATTGAGAGAAAACACAAAGCGCCAAATTATTTGTTGCACTTAAATTGCATTTGCCAATATTCAGTAGTAGCGGAAGATATTTCCTGCGCCAGGCTGTTACATTTTAAATTCCTGTTAACCTTTTGCAGAATACGTAATGACCGGAACTAGTACTGCTTAACAACTAGAAACTTGATTAAATGTATCACAGATCTTCAGCACTAAGTGGATATCACAAGGGCTTAGCAAGCATTTAAAACTAGTCATTCTTCTTCATTCTCTTAGAGTTGGTTGCCTGTTCTGATCTTAATTATTTTTTATTATACGTAACCATCCGTTACATATAATAAAATCGTAAAATCGTAAAAAATAAATAAATCCGTCAATACAAATTCCAGAAAAGCAGGAATTTGTATTGACAATTTGGGATATTCTGTACTTGTATTGAATTCGGCAAACATTTCAGTGAACATATTCCAGAATAAATATTACTTCCTAAAACAAAGGATTGATTTTAGTCATTCAAATTATCTGTTTTTATCATTGTAGACTTTTAGAAGCAAATCATCAGAAATCTCAACTCAGTGGGCCTTTAAAAATGCACATATGTTGTAGATTTATTTTATTTCTATTCTTGATACTTTGTAAAGAAATAAATATTTATGATTAAAGTAAAAACTCTGATACTTTTACAAAACACACATTTTGGAGGACGATTTTGTAACCGACATGTTTTCTTCTGTTGCATAAGACGATCAATGATTCGTTGCAACATTGTCATCAATTTAAAACAAAAATACTGACGTTTAAAATAACAGCGTTCAGAAGACACTGACATTCGGGATTCCAACGCGGAAATTGAAAATGCGGCATGTATCTGTTGTGATGCAACCTTTGTACGTTCCTTACTGCTTGTATCACACACGCACGAAGAGAGAGTGTCTTCTCGCTTGTCGCACGATTCACAGTGGAATGGGCTTCCTGCACGAAGGTTCCGGCATTAAATTTCATGAGGAAGTCACGTAGCTTTCCATTTCATTGTAGTTTCCTTTCATTATCAACTTCGCTTAATTGCACGCACCAAAAAGGAAGAGGATTATAAAGTTGATTAAACATCAATTGCCACGTTGTTAAAACAGGAATTTGTAAATATTTGTGCAATTGTTCCTATATATAAACGTACGTGTTCTCTCCGACTTTATTTTACACCTAGTTTCTTTTTAGTCGTCAGTCAGTAATCGAATTTTGGTTATTAATAAAGAATAATAATTAAAAGCAACTTAATACTTATCATTATCGAATTAAAGGAGAGGAACGAGTATATTACACGACAAATCATCACGTGAATTGACACAAAATATTAAGAGTGTGATATGTAATAAATGACTGTGTAAAAATGACTAAAATAATACTTTATTGCAATGTTGGCAATTCATCAAAGGATGATAACAGCAGGACATTTGGTAAAACAATAAGAAAATTGCGGTCAGCAAAATTTTAATATTCTGTGAAAAAATTACATTTCATTTATTTTATCAAACTCTAAAGAATGTCAAATAAAATACGTGACATCCATGAAAATCGGTCATCCAATCGCATCGTGAACTGTTTGGAATACTTTACGCCATTTCTCGCGGTGACAAAGAATCTTTTCAAAGATTCATTACGCCGCGGACCCCTAAGAACGCAGTCTCAGTTCGCGTTATTGGCTGAGATCTCGACATTTTGTCGCGCCGGCGCATACCTGCAGCGAATTGGTTCCGGGAGTCGTAGATCTTGAGCGCGAGAGGCGCTATTGATTCACGCGTCGTGGCGCTCGTCGACGCGACGCAGATTGCGAACGGCTGGAGGACGAGGAGGAGGAGGAGAAACAGCGTGGAGAAGCGGAGGAGGGAGAAGCAGCCGAGTTTAGGAATGTTGAATTCCATTGCCTCGGAACCGCAGATGCTTTAACTCGGCGCGGTCGGCCGATAAAACAGGACCCCACTTATCGAACGGAGGCGGCGGCAGCGGTGGAGCCTCCGCACCAACGGCTACGCATTTCCCCAATAGCGCGCCTGTAGAGAGCATGCCGAACGTTGCCTGGCCGTCTGCAGCGCTCTGCCACCCAGTTGCATGTTCCCCTCACCACCTTGGTCACCACCAGTCTCACCGTCACAAAATTCTCGGCACAATACGTTTCATTACCTCGCCGTCATCTTCAGCGTCACCTTATTCGCGAGCATTTCCATAATTATCTCACGTAGCCTTCACTCAATTGTAACCCCACCTGAAGTTTATTCAATCCAACCTCGCCTCTTTGCACATCAGTTTCACTTCCTATATCTCAAGAACTAGACCTAATCTTTCGACAGCGTTTCCGCCCCTGCGACGACTGCGTTTGCTATTACATCGCTTGAAAACTCTCACGACCCTTACTATTTTTCTCCCCCTTACATTGGCAACATTGCATCTCCTGTTCTTAACCCAAAACGACGTCAACACTATCCACGGCAATCGCCATTCCTTCCACCCTCACCAACCTAGCTGCTCCAGCGCAGAGAGCGACTTTACGCAAAGTCGCAGCGCTAATGGCAGTTGGTAGCAGTGACGTCGTCTATCACTTGTAACTAGTTGTCGTCGCGCTGAGAATGTGGGGGACCAAAGCAGGCGAACGGGCTGGAAAGACGGAAGGAGGCGAAGGAGGCAGGAGGAAGGGAAGCTCCTTGCCCAGGACGGGGTTTCGGGAAGACTGCAAACTGGAGGGTGAGGACTGTGAAATGTGGCTTCGACTTTGCCCGTAGGCCTTAGACCCTTCGAAAAACATGTCCTCACTTCTTTTCCGAAGGGGATCGCGATTTGTGTCTTGTGCTTTTTTAAAACATCTCAACGACTTGGCGGGGAAGGGGATAGCATTGGGAACTACTTTCAGAAAAAATACGGTTCAGGGCACAGATTTGTATTGGTTCTCTGAGAATTCCGTAGATTTCTCGCTGTCGAAAGACGTTCCAGATATCTTAGCGACAGATAACGAGCAATACTTCACAAAGGCTACTAATAATATGCGAATGCGCGTCTGCGATTCCAAACGAGTCGCAGTGAATAAGAGGCGCGATCGCTCAATATTGAAAGAATGTCGCAGCGGGCGTCGAAGTAAAGATCAGACGAATATATAAAATATCCAGAAAGCTCACGGCTCCTTCCTGTCGCCTTTCATGACTCTTCCTTTTCATGCCTTTTCTTGCGATTGACAGGCAATATTGATACTGTCTGCCAGGAAGTGGTGAACGGAAAACTTCTCTGGAATTTAATAAGAGCGTAATGCGTCTAGCGCGAGATCTCCGGAGAATTCAGAACCTTCTAAAACTCAGGTTCCAAGGACGAAATACTTAAAATGGCCATATATTGGCTTCCAGAGACTTGAAGATTTAAATGAACCGAAAGGGATATACGTTTTGCAATGGATGATATCAAAGAAAAAAATGTATTTATTTTTAGAATAATGTGACTTTTCCCAACAGTCAGGTTGATTTTGTCTAAAAAAATTCAATTTATTTTTCCATGGAATATTAAATTTATTATGCACTTCAAATTGTGTGGGAACATTTTTTAAAAGTGTAAAGATATAGTAATGTCGTCTCCTATACATCTAAATCCATAAAACTAAATCTGAAGAAAGTGACAGAGCACTACTAAAATAATAACCTTGATATGATAACCATTTGAATAATTTGTTTATTGTATTACAGCAAATTTTCAAGATGTTTTATCAACTTCAATGATAGAACTCGAACTTACTCCTTTAGTGCCGTAATTAATTATTTTTGCAACATCGTGCATTTTGCTTTTAAGTACCCTCTCCACGCCGACTAACTGCCCTCGCGTCCGTTCCCGCCGTCGCCTCTACCCTTTCCTCCCCCCGCCGTCCCCGTTGCCTCTTCCCTCGCCCGCATCCATCGCTTGTTCCACCCACATAATCGCCCCAGCCCTCACCTCCACTCTCGCCTCTCCCTCACGTCCGTCTTCGCCCTCGCCCCTGTCCCCTCCCCGTTGCCATTGTCTTCGCCAACGCATCCATTGCCGGATCCGCCCACATTCCACTCTCGCCTCCGCTCTTGCCTTCGCCTTCGTCTCTGCCCTCGTGGCCGCCTCCGCACTCGCCCCTGCCCTTGCATCCCCCCACGCAACCCCATTGCCATTACCCGCGTCCGAATCCATCGCCAGCTGCGCCCTCACACCGGCCATGCCCTCTCCTCTACGCCCGCTCTAACCTCCTCCCCGGCCTATTCCTCAACTCTGACCCCATCTTCGCCTACGTCTTGTTCTCATAGATCTTGAAAGTAATTGAGATACATCTACATTCCATGTATTAGAGAACAATATATCCTATTCGTAAAGTTCTCTCGCTTTTTCTGACTCATCAAAGCGTAAAAAATGCCATTTAAACAAAACATGATGCACATTGTTACTGGGGAATTGCAATAGGGAAATAATGCTGTAGAGGAAGGACACCCCTAGAAGGGTGAGTGGGAAAGGAGTGATGATTACAAACAAATCATGATTCAACCCGCAATGCACATACCCCGTATAATGCCACTCAGGGACGCTGTGGGCAAACCGAGCAAAGCTGTTTAATAGATGACTGTGATATATAATTACCCAGGCAGCGCTCACTCGGTAAGCTCACTCGGTAAAATACACTGCCAAAAAAAGTATTGCAACACCCCGATTGTATTGTACAATTTATTTCCTCCGTGTAGATACAGCACATACAGACGAACACTACATATGATTAAATGGGCAGAGCAATGTGAGACTCTCACGTACAACAACAGAGAGAACTAGGGACCGGAAACGCCACAACAATACTGCGAGTACCCGCTGCGGGCTGTATGACAAGCCCATATGCGGTCTGGCATCCCATCGTAGTGGTGGCGAATAGTGATCTCCGGTACACTGTTCCACGCCTCCTGCACCGCCTCACGCAGAGCAGGCAGAGTTGTTGGCGGAGTCGCAGCCCGGAACAGGCGTTGGCCCATCAAGCCCCACACATGCTCCGTCGGGGACAAATCCGGCGAGCGCGCCGGCAAGGGCAGTTGACGAACATCGCGGAGAGCGGATTGCGTAGCGTGGGCAATGTGAGGACGGGCATTGTCGTGCTGGAACAGCGCACCACCCTCCTGTTGCAACAAAGGTATCAGCACAGGCTGCACAAGGTGCTGGATGTATCCAGTGCTGGTCAATTTTTCCTCCACGAGCGCCAAAGACGGAGACGCCTTTTAGCTAATAGCACCCTATACCATCATTCCCGGGGTAGGCCCTACGTGACGAACACACGCGCTCGCCTGTGCAACGCCGCATACGCACATGACCATCATGCAGGAAGAAGCGGGTCTCATCACTGAACACCACTGCACGCCGTTCCTTCTTCCAGCTGACCCGCATATTGCACCACGCCAGACGTGCCCGACGATGGTTCCGCGTGAGTGACAATCGGAGAGCGGTATGCGCGACTGTAATCCTGCAGCAAGTAACCGGTTCCCCACGGTGCGTGGAGACAAGTCGGGGACCACAGGGACCACATGTGCCTGTACGTCGGCGCGGGTGGTCTGCCAACACCGCACAGTGATCAATTTTGCGTTCCTAGGTGGACAAAAATCCTAGTGATGCTATCTTTGAGATTAACAATGTTTTTTGGGTATATGTGTGTTCACTACCAATACGAGTATCGGTGATTGTAAAGGCAACACCTTGCGGCCGAGTATGCCAGTAAATGGGAGGTCGCCAGTTCGATGCCGGTCAATGGCCGGAAGTTGGCTTCATGTGATAAACTCCAGCAAGTTTGTGGTCTTGCCGGAATTGAAATGGTAATCTAACAGCTATAATCGCGATCATTTCCAGGTGAATACTGGAACATCACTATATCCCAAGACTTCAGTCTGTTGCAAATGTCGAAAAATGATATTACGAGATAATTAATTACGAGACGCTAAACAAATATTTGTAAACGCCTACAACATTCAAACTAATTTATTATTGATCTTATACTTCGAAATGAATAAAATAATAAAATTAACTTTCAACCTAGAATAAAATTGTTCGTAAATAAATACTTTTGATTCGGAGGCTAATTTTTTCTCTTCCTGCATGGTGAGGGCATAAGACGTCCTTGTTCTGGACTTGATTTGCTATCTTCCAAATGTTTAGGTTCGAGCTGAATAAGGATGTGTTTGCAGTCTCGTTTACCGAAGGATATTAGTTACGTTGAGGTACTGAACATCAGTAACAGAGGAAGGAATCAGATGTCTCATATTTGTTTGGGTTTAATCGATACTGCAGCAAGTAGGAAAATTACTACTAGTTAAAGAGAGAAGGAAGTTCTTACAAGACAAACGTTTTGGAAGGCAACCAAAAATAGTTATTTGGAAAACAACAATTACATGACAGATATGTAAGATATAAAAATAAGATAATACGCATAGTTAAGAAATTAAGCATTTATTGTTGATGACAATATTACCTCTTAAACCTGCACTGAAGAAGCAAATATCTACTTATTTCGTATTTTAAGACAAAACACCCAATGATATATTGTTTTGAATTTCGTAAATAAATTAAAAAAATAGATACATTCTTGAGCTTTTATAGTAAATCTAAGTCCCATTCACTGTCATTTGAATGTTAAACATTTCGTTTTCAATTTCATTGGAGTCGCGCATTCATAAACTTGACACGTCATCTGGAAGACTTTCACCTCTTGTCTTCTGCGATTTCCGCAGACTCGATATGAGGGTGTCTCAAGAAAGCAAAAGGCTGTGATGAATGGCATCATTTGTTGCAGATAGCAACACTTTTCTGGAGTGATGTTCCCGTACTTCCGATAATCTTTGTCGGAGCTCTTGTGCATCTTCCGTCAGTTGTCCTATTGGAAGTATCATTGAAATTATTGAATCTGCTCTGTGAATCACAATATTGTGTACGGTTAGGGGCATATAAACCAATTATAAAGTTCCACAAAGAGTTTGCTGTCTGCCTCTTCGTCTCCCCTTCGTCAGTGCCTGCAGCACACAGCCTGTCCGATGTAGCTCGAACAGCTCCCTCCGCGTTACTCGGCGCGCCGATCCTAATTGTAAGAAAAATCAACTTTTCTCAAAAAATCGTAAACAGAAGCAAAAGATATTTATACACCTATTAAAACACATATTCAGGAATAGGATATCAGAAAATCAGAGAGGTCATTTTTGGTCTTATTTTTATAATCCAGTTCAAAGAAAGCGTTCATCCTTTGAACGTCATGAGAAATAGATTGGTCTATTAATACTAAAGAAAACAAAGAAATGGTTAATTATATATATTGAATGTGTTGTACACACCCCGGGAAACAAGTTCCATGCTGCAAAATCTTCGTATGTCGAGTCTCTGGACATTTACGAGGACTACTTTCATCGGGCCTCCGAACGTGACTAGTACGAAGGGTGCTCGAAGTTGCTGAAGTAAGGTCTCCCATGCCACCTCTGCTTATCAACTGAGGCTTACACAAGCTGTTTTCAGACGCTTTAGACATCTGGGGATATGATCATTTATGCTTCAAATTCCAATGACAAAGTTGAAATTTTGATTTTTGTCCACCTACGAACGCAAAATTGATCACTGTGCACCGCCCTCACGGACAGACGGACGAAGACGGACGGACGGACAGACGGAAGGACGTTTCGCTTTCAATTGGCTTTTCGATATGAAGGACCCACAAAACAATTATTCTGGCTACACTATGTGTTAAGGGATTTTTTTCTTAATTTAACAACGGGTTTTAACCACTTTTCGTTATCCGGGCCCAGCAATATTTTTTTCTGCCGAAAATTTACCGTTTTTTCGCGTAGCATTACATAACTTTCCCTTTAATACGTATATTAGTCCGTACATACGTACGTATACGGGAAAGGGGAAAGCGACTATGTACTTTGCCTATGCATTCCGCATGTACCTATGTTAGGTGCGAATCTCGATAATTTAGAATTAGCAGATTAAGTTTTAGTTATCGACAACTGGTGGATAAAAGCAGTTGTAGGAAACGTTTGAAACCATACATCAGACTTAAGGCCGGATGAAGTTTACATTAGCCTACACGAGGTGGCTGGGGTACGTGAAGTGTGTTACGGTGACGAGAAATAACGGATGTGATAAATAAGAATCAGAATGCCGATGAGAAGTGTCTACGTCTGGTGAGAGATCAGATGTGTAGTTTTGAGAATTTTGTTTCAAACAACCACGCAATGTACGAGCGGTTGACTGGAATTTTTAATTAATCCTATAGAACACAAAATTAACGCAAGAAGTTGTGTTTTACGATTTATTTTTATTACTAATTTTCTTTTTGATAACAATAAGTGTAGGAATGATATAATAGGAAAGAAACTGAAAGTATTCTATAATTGAAATTAAATATAATAAACTAGAAGAAGAAATAACGTAGTTCATTCAAAAATAAAATTATCTTGATCTTTCTCATTCAAATGTCACATTAAAGATCTTTATTCAACGCAATATGAATGATTTTGACGGTTTTCTATTCAACGATGTTTGATCGACGAATGAAATACCTAGCCTTGTCAGTTTCATAAGAATTGTCCAAAGGCATTTTTGAATGATCGTTATGGGACATGTCCTGTCTTCCAGATATAGATATCTTGATAAGCTAGATTTGTTAGGAAGATCAGTAAAACCACAACTTCTTGTGTGATGGAAACACTAACAGACTTTTTAGCGGTATACTGGACTGTTTACTATCGTAACATTTCTGACAAGCACTGTTAACGATAAAATGTTACAATCATTATGGTAACTATTGAAAGGCAATTTCTGTTATTATTGATTTTGAAATACGATATCTCCTTCGTTTTTCATTACAATTCCTCATTTTATCAAATTATTATGGTATTCAAAACATTGTTCCCTCGATGATGGACGAGTACAGCTCTAAAAATCGTGATGTATGCAACTCTAAAGTTCGGGCAACTACCGACGTCAGAGCAACAGTAAAATGAACAAAGATACCACAATGTTATTATATGCAGACGATCTAAAACTATATTGCTAAAACAAGTACTTCTATAAAGTTGGTATAAAAAACAGTCACTAAGCGTACAAAAAACCCGCAATTGAATATACAAAACGTATGATAAGGAGCAGGACCGAGTAATCAGCTGGTCGGTAATCAGGTACCCTCCTCTCCGCCCCCTGCTCCCTCTCCTATGTCCCCGCGCGTCTTCCACCACCCCTCTCCCCCTATTTTTGCCACCTTCTCTCTTCCCCCGCCCCTCTGCCACCACTCTCCCCCACCCCTCTGATCACGCCACTAAGAGGTGCAAGAATAAAGGCATTGATGATTCACATTTTGCTGTAACTTCAATACCTCCAGGATTAAACTACTACTTTCATTCCAGCAGCACTTGCGTTAGCGAAGAGAAACGCTTTAAACTTGTAGAAAGTCAGCGTAACTATCATGTATATTATATTTTGGTCACCTTAGGACCACGCGATTGTGCAACTGTACCCATCGAGGCCCAGTCATATTTTCACGGGAGTAAGTGCACATGACTTTTTTGTGGGGGAACAGCATTTCTATATTGAATGCATATTTACACCCCAAGGATGTTAGCCCTGGGAGATGAAATATGAAATGATAATAATGATGATGATGATAAAGGACAGTTTGAATGAACAAACAATATGAATGGTCAATTTGAAACAATTAGACACACACATCCATGCCCTGGGCGAGATTGGAATCCGCGACCCTCCCCCTTCAGGCACAGGTCACATACGGCTCTTCAGCCTTAGACCTCGGCTATCCGTGCCGGCGTCATATCTATAAAATTATTATTACGTTTACATATAAATCATTTTCATTTTTAAATAATTATTTAATTTTGTTCATGGTTTAAATTAGTACATAATAGCTACTCCTATATATAATTGCATGCTTTTCTGCTTATCACAAAACCTGCTGAAACGCTGGTTTTGAAATACCCAAGGCCATGCATTCCGCTTCCGATATTTCCTGTTGGAAAATAATGGTTTCTTTGATAGCTTAATGCGTTGAAAATGTCTGGGGCGAGTCTGCCTGTAGCGACTTTTGTTGTAGTAGGAACCCGAAAGTAAAAGGTACCCCCAGCAGACTCGCGATCTTTTACTCACTTTCATGTTAGACGAAAATAAATACATCTCTGGAAGACATCCGAGAAGAGGAAACGGATGAAATAAGAGAGGAAAGAGTGAAGTAAGTGCTGCAAACATAAAAAAGTGCGTTTTTTAATTAAAAAATTCGCCGTTAGCAGACCAAAGTGCTCGAAAACCAAAACCATTCCGAACCAAAGTGCTCGGTAAGAGATTAAAACAATCCAAAATCTAAATGAGTCAGGGTACTTGTATGGGCCATGAACTCTTGTTTCATGTTGAAAGAAGGGAAAATATATCGTTATTAACCAAATTAATCCGAAAGGAATGTCCGTCTAAAGTAATAGGGAATAAAAAGTCGAAACGAAATCAATTTAAACGCTTAAAATCATTGCTTTGAAACAGAAACAACAAGTTTATTACTTAGAAGAACAAGAAATTTAAATTATGAGAAAAGTCAAGAAGATTCGTCTCAAGGACAAGAAATGAGACTGATTGTCAACGTTTACAATTGGAATGAAAAAATGTCTACAAAGAAGTGTATTTGCGGCACAAATGAGGAATGCAACTAAATCTGTTTCGTTTATTTTTCAGTGTGAATAAATAAGTGAAATTATGGAGACATATTTCAAGGTCGCTTTAGTGTGTTTATTTATCAGCGACAAAGTTCAATTTGAGTGTTAAAATCACTGAATAGTGTAGCATCGAAGACACATTTCAAAGTGTTTTTTGTCAAAATTGAGTATAGATTTTATAGGCTTAATTAGAGATATTATCAGTGGGATATTTCTGTATATCATAAATAAAACCGTTAGAAAGCAAGGTTTCAAAATTTAAAACTGTTCTCTGGGTTTTGTATGATCTGAAATCTTATAATTATACAATCTAATTACCTTATTGTTCTGTAAACTACCGTATTGTAACTACCATATAATTATATGAAAAGATTTTCTTTAATTGAACAATTTCTTGTTAGAAAATTCAGAGAATCAATGAATTGGTGGTCGTGAATTGAATAAGGTCCAGCCTTATACTTGATGAGAGACGATTTTTGTGAAAGTGTAGTGTAATGTACTAAACATATACTACTTATTTGAAATTACATGAAGAATTGAAAAGCAAAAACTTGAAAAACAAAATTAATTTGAAAGTAATTTTAGGAAATGAATATTTAAAGAAGTGAAGAAATGGAATATCATCAGAAATATCAAGTTCTTAAAAAATGGCGTTAGTGTTGAGATAGAGAAACATTTGTGGGAGCTCGATGGCACAACGATACTCTTATCGAAGTGGTAATTACTGGAGGAATTCTCTTCTACGTGAAAGTCGGCTGTCTGCTTCAGACACGGAAGGACCTAACATCTTACCGAAACATACCGATTGTAAGTATTTTTGCATGGGCATCCAAATTGCATAGCATAATGTTAGTATATAACTAAAACTTCATTGGTGGCCTATGCGTTTCCGACTGAGATGTCTATTGATTGTGTATATAAGAAAATAATTTGTGCTGTATTCTAAAGTAGGGAGCTTAAAATGATGAATAGATTTTATCGATTTATATACGTTTCTTTCAGAATGGATAAGGTTTCTCGTCGTTAAGTAACAATAGTGATAAATCTGGCTGGACTCTTTAAATAATGAGATGAACATTAAATTGTAAAATTAAATAAAAAATTAAAAAGAAAAGAGTCAATAGATAATTCAGTGAATATTAAATAAAATATACAGTGCGTGTGTAATAGTGTAAATTTTTTATTTTTATAAAAACCATTCATTTTATGACTGTTTCTTCACTATGTAATGAGAAGAATACATTAGAGATGATATTTGAAATTGTATGGCTCAAATCAAACCATTTTCACTCTACTACTAATATGCGAAATTTGTAACTAAGAGTATTGTCACGGCCTACAAGAGTCACGAGACACAGTAATCAGGCACCAAGGAATATTTTAATTTTTCTTGAGACATATTTAATTATACGATCGGTAAAGAAACCTTTATAAAACATATATTTCTAATTACAATTTTTTAAACTCTCAATATTTTTGAAACATTTGCAACTATACGATAGATTTCTGTGCCAACGAAAAGTCCAGTATACAATCGATAGCTTTTTCAGATGCCCACAAACCTTTATATTAAATGGTAATAATCTGACGGAATCATCTCCAAACTTCCTCCTTCAGGACTGTTATTTGATGTAAAGAGAAAACTAATTATCAATTAGAACATTTCTCTTTCTAAATAAAATGCAGTGAGCAAAAACGAGAATTTTGCAATTTGATTTTCTGAGAATACAGTGACACCATCTATGGAAGCGTAAATGTAGAGGTAGGTGTGTATGTCTGAAAGACAAAGAGAGTGAAACACACATGCATTGTGTGAGAATGTTAACACAACTTTTAATCTTGCCAAAATTTGCTGACACTAGACTGCTTCCAGTGGTTCTACGATAAGACTGGTTGCACAATTAAACGGAAGAATTAATTTTCGAAAAAATAAATATTTAAACTCTACATCAAATATGAGTTCGTAGGCTTCCGTGGCCAGAGTCATTGTATTCTTGGCTATCCGGGATGAGCTGCGTCTGAGTCGATGGATTCGACGTTTCGTTCATCTTGCTGTAGCCTTCCTCAGAGCTAAACTGCTGAAGCTGAACTGCTGCTTCAGCAGAGTATTTCTGAAGAAGGCCACAGCAAGATAGCTGAAACGTCACATCCATCTATTCAGACGCGGCTCATCCCGAACAACCAAGAATCTACATAAAATATTTTCATAACTATTTATAATTCTTCCAAAAAATATTGGAAATGAAGGATAGATTATTATTTTTTTTAACCGAGTATAATTTGTGAAACATTAGATTCTTGCAAAATATTATTAAAATAATAAAACTTATTACATTAATATTTTTGCAACTCAGTAGCAGACAATGGAAGGAATAGGAAGAAAGTAAAAATTGAATAAAAATTTGGCAATGTTTTACAATTGTGCATGCAATATGTGGAACACAGTTAGTGCTGTTTTGCAGTTTTTAATATTTCTCAACCATTTAGTACCAAATAAATTGAGGATAAAACTAAAACATAACACAAACATATCTTATTGTAAGAAAACATTATTTTGAAAAATTCACATAATTGTTGAAGGGTAAACAAATGAGAAGAAATTATTATGCGAAATATTTATGAATGCCATTGAAGTCAAATTTTGAAACAATTATATGCTACATTATTAACAAAATATCTTCATGAAAATTAAAAAAATGTTTTTTATTGTTTTAGATTTTTTTAATGTTTCAAACATGGATGTAATTAGGAGAAAAACAATCTATGACAGAAAACTATAATTGTTCTTCATCATTTGATCTCAGTGCGAAGTGAAATGACAATGGAAGGCTTTGCCGGGAATACTGTCAGAATTAAATATTTTTCGAAATAAACACTTGTTGACTACGCGAACATCTGGTACCCGAGTTCAAATATTTTCCTTCACTGTGATTGACATTATCATTTCAGAACAGAAGCTATTTACAATTACGAGTAATAGTTTATCACAAATGCATTGGAAATTTATCTGGAAATGTCCAATGTATGGATGGTATTTAATAAGACTATTCAACAAATTAAATTACTTCTAAACTAGTGATCTATAGCACAAACTTTCTCGCAACATTTCTAAATTTGCAATCTTCGAAAACTCAGGGAGTTGGACGCAAATGAGATACACCCCATTCTTATAAGCGTCACTTATTTTATAGAAAAAAAAATAAAGAAAAAAATTGAAGTGCTTGTTGGAAGAATGGTTTTTTTTATTAGAAATAAAGCTTAATTTATAAATAAAGAGGGAAAGTATGTGCTCTCTTAGCACCACTAGTTTGTTGCTAGGAACCGGTTATAAGAGTCTTTCGCCGAAAATTCTCCGTTTTCTGGTGCGTCATTACAATACTTTCTTTTCTTACAAAGTAAGGGCGAGAACGTGAAACGTTTCAGAATGCGCCCAATTTAATTATAATGTGTTCGTGCTTCAAGAACACACGTGAGCCCTTCCTGTGATTGATCTATCGCCAGTAGAGAGATTCGCCAGGAGCGACGAGGTGGTAAGAATAAGCGATTATTTTTGTACACACCGTCTTGCATAAGTGTATGCCAGATGTATAGATGAATGCTATTGGTGTTCATTTCACGAGTGGAATAGTCTTTTAAATTGAACATCACGCAAAATGTCTAAGAGGAATGACTAATTTGAAATATTCAGTAGTGTGAACTCTATACTGACTGACAGTGTGACGCATTGATTATTCTCCCATTAAATTTCACAATATATCATCGCCATTAGAAAGACAAAAACTACGTCAGGGAGCAAACAACAGGCAGTGCGTCACACCGTCAGCCGATATGATAATTCGTTCCGCGTAAGACGTCAAAACATTTAAATCAGCGTGGTCAAATCGAGTTGATTGGTGTTCTTGGGGAAAGAAATAGGAACCCCCAAGAGTTCAAGAGAGATTCAAGACAGATTATTGTTATTTACATTAATTAATTTCCATGTAAAGTTAGAAGAAATTTACAAAGCATTTGGCAGGCAATCGACCTGGCGGCTTGGTATAGGAGCGAAAGACCTAACTAAGGTTTTGAGGTTCAAGCGACGCTACGGCTTTTTGTAAGCATAGAAAACATTCCCAAATATATGTACATAAAAATTCTTAATTTAAAATGACGATCAACTAAGTCGTAAGCTTATCATTAAGATATGGACATATGGTACAACAAATGAATTTTTGGGGTAGATGGTCGAACACTGAAATAATTTGCCACATGTTGCTCTTAGTTAGAAGCTATGTTCTGTTTTGTGAAATGTGGCTCGACATTAATGCATCGATTTCATGTTCTCTTATTTCATCGCTATTCTCATATTTCACAATTGCCTGAAAAGCAAATTACTCACACTAAAGATCCCCTTCACGGAACTGTATTGTAAGGAAGTTTATTCAAATTTCTTCTTAAACTATGTATTCTAAAGGAACGTCAAACTACGTATTTTCCCCTTCCAGAAGCAAACAGAACAATTATAACTTAAACGAATTGAGCAGTCACCTTACTCACGTTATTCCACTGAAGAATCTGTAACGCAGAAGTAGGAGAATGTCACGGCGAGTAAAATATAAAGGAAGAGTGCTATGTGACAGAAGGCTTTTCTGGCTACTTACTATATAGCGTGAAAAAATAACGTTGTGTGAATTTCCAGATTTCTTGTGTTCGTGAAGTTCTCTGTCAAGGATCAATTTCAAGAGGATGCACTTGAAGACTTGCAGCTGATGCATGTAGCCTCTACCGACAGAGTATATTTCTGACGCTGCCAAAGATTTTTCATCATTGTGATTATTATCACTAAATTCAGTGCTGACGTTTCGAATTGTATAGAAGACAACGTATCTTGTAGAAAAATTATAGTGATGGAAGAGACAAACAATGAAGAAAAGAATGGTAACATACCTGATAAATTAACAATGAGGTAAGTTTGTTCAAGTGTATTTCATTATTTATTTAAATCCTAATCAAGAAATACGTTTTAAAATTTCTCTACTATTTTATCAATTTCAATTTCATAACGTTAAATTTTTATAAGATAAAACTTGGTTATCAGTGATTTTTCGATCTCGGTTGAAATAAAATTTCAAATCCAGAATAATTTGAGTCCTAGTTGAATACTATGGAATACTATTTTAAATTGTTCTATATTATTAACATAAATTCTAATATGCAACGCTACTTAAGAAACACATCTGAAAGAAGACAGCATATAGGAGTTCGTTTAAATGCCACTTTCGTTTGAAAATTTTCGTCAGAAATAAATATGTTAACATAAAAATTATTATTTAATTGTCTCTAATTTAAATTTTATAGTGAATCAATCTAGAATAAAATTAATGATAGAATATCATTTTAATGATATAAATTGTAGATGTGCAGTGAACGATGGAATTGACGCTCCAAAATGGAAATTCTGGAAACGACGGAGATACATTTTAACGGCCATGACCTTTCTTGGCTTCTTCAATATGCTTGCCTTGAGATCAAATGTCAGTGTGGCAGTTACAGCTATGACAACAAAAAGGACTGTAGACTTAGAAAACGGAACATCAGAAGAGGTGAGAATCTATACTAATTATTTCCAATGCGCGCAGAAATTGAATGAAAACAATGTATCATTCCTCCTTTTGGGAAGTGTTTTTGGTTTTGTTAGATACCCAGAAACCCGGAGAAAAGTTCAAAACCAATGAAACAGTTTCAAATGTGACTGAAAACGCAAATATTTGATGGTGCTATTCCAACTATACACCTTCTGTGCATACCGATGGGATTATCATACTCAATGCGTTGCTGGAATGCATGGAATGCACAATGGAAAACCATTTTGTGTGGTTTTGTACAGTAGCATTTGGGCTGCTGCAGTACACCAGTATTTGACAAATTATTAAATAACTCTCTTTCAAGAGAAGAATTTGCAGAGATAGGACTACATTGACTTCTCTTTCGGAAACAACAAGAACTCACTACCAAAATCTACGTTTTTTAAGTGCATAATTTATGCAATTTCAACTTCTCAAAAATACGTAGAATAATTTCAAAGTTAAAAGTATTAATTTCAACGTTATCTTTCTCTCTTGAGCATTTTCATCAGGAAATTGCAAATTGCCGGTGCGTTATAGAGTTTTGTTCCTGGAACTTCGGTACCTGACACATTGTGTTAAATTTTTTTGTAAAGATAGCTAAAAATTCCCTGAAAACTAAAAAAAACAATTCGTATTCAAATTTGGTATACTAATTCCCTTTATTAAAATTAATATACCAGTTCAATAACTTAATTACTTTTACTTTCAGTATTTTTTCAAATCTGAAGTGCATTCATATTTTGAGCATTTGCAAATTAATTCTTATTAAAATTATAACCAACATATTACTCATTAACAAACTCTATTTTTTATTTTTTTTTACCTTTTATCCCTATGCTATAATATAGAGATGAAAAGTAATGGAATAATCTGAACAAAACGAATTCGAATCCTCGGTTGCAAAATCCGTCTTTAATGTTCTTTTGAGCAGTAACTTTGCAAACACGTCAGGATTAAAGTATATTAGTGCTGTTCCAAAGATGGTGAAGATTGGTGTAGCTGGTGAATAGATGCGCGCAATTTTTTGATAGAGAGAAGTGTGTCACGCTTAACTGTCGGACTAGAGGCTTTCGAGCTTAAAGTTGGTAAGACTCTAGTAGTCATTCGAGACTGAAAGGAGTAAGATCTGATAGTTATTACCTCATTAAGGTATTTTAAAAAATACTTGACGTGACGCCCCTGTGCTTCTTTAAAATTTTCTTTTTTTCAAATTGTTTATTTTTTCTCTAATTTTTTGCTCAAATAAGTGCATTTATAAAAATGATGTAGTTCCATGTTCATTAAAAACCCAGACATTTTTAAAACTGAAATTTCTTAAGTTCGTGTTCGTTTAGAAAGAAATAGCCTTATACCAAATTTAATTATTTTTCTTTCAAATCAAAAGTGGTAGACCCCCAGATACATTACTTGTTAACATTAATCGATTTAATTGTATAAATATTAAATTTTAATAAACTTGTAAAAATGAACGCATGTATGTTTTGATGTTTTCATTATGGAATTAGGTTGTGTGAACAACATTCCAAAAGCGCAAACGCGCAAGTGCGAGTGTGATTGATAACGAAATGAAGACAGCACGTTTTTCTGTTCGAAGATTGATTCTTTCTAAAGGCAAATAATAGTGGTCGTATACAAAAGTAGTCTTTTGAAATATGTGTCCCGTAACAAAGCAATGTATCCACTCCACACAAGTACCTCTACGAAACTTGTGGGGCTTCAACTCCACGTACTTTCTCAAATTACTTACAATTTCCAAAATTTAGAGATTTTTAACGATTCAAGAGGTTCAAGGGATTTCGACGCAATTTCGTCTTTTGCACTATCCGAAGAAAATAATTACAAATTAGAGAATTTTTTGAGAAAATTTTGCAAATGTTGAAGCTTAAGACCCTCCAAAACGCACAAAATCCATTTTAAATTCGCAGGGCCTCCAGTTGGTGAACACCGTTCAGGAATATCAGTTTTGAAGAAACTCGTCTGACGTTTTACTCTGGATGAGGATTTAGAGTTGACCGTGGTCAGACAGACAGAAAAACAACAATTTCTTTGCAGTTAATTAATTTTTCGGTATCAATGTATCAACAAAACAAGATTTATCCACTTTTCCTTTCTAGCCTATTTTTTTGTTATTTAAGGTCGCATCAACTAGTAGTCTCATCATCTAATAGCGACCACTATCAGATGTAACGTTATGGTAGCGTTATGGTATGAGGATCAAACGATAGGGGTGATGATAAGGGGTGAAAGGAAGAACACATACAACAATGCCCGAGGCGGGACTCGCACCCGCGATCCCACGGTCCAATATCACCACGGCACTACGCCTTTGCAATCTCGGCCACATGGCCGACCTTTTCTATCTTTACTACATACGTAATAAGGAGAAAGTATTGTAATGCTGTTATCCACATGTTTTTACAGAAAATCTCGTATTCTGGTGACAATTTTTTTCGAATAGCGTAAAACTCGTAAAACAACTATGTCCCATTTGCGTTAAAACCTTTCAATTTTGCCAATTCCAAAAGTTCAGAGATTTTTTCATCAGGTGACTACAACTAGAGTATTGAAGCTAGGGATCTTGTGTAAATATTTATTTCTTCAAACACACTTCTTTAAATAACGGAGTATACAATTTTTTAGAATATATGGGTAGTTTTCCAGTAATTTTGCGTGAAATGCAGGCAGATTTCAAATATATATTTTCTCAAAGAGCCTTAATTTTTTTCTTAAACATCTCCAACACTGTTTCTACGGATATAGAAGAAGAGGCTTAAAAAATACATTTTTCCAAAAGGCTCAGGTCCCATTTTTGGCGTACTTTGTGTTTTCGAAAATTGTAAAAATTAACATTGCAAAAGTATAATATTGATGATTAGGATTTTTTCTTGAATGAAATTTGTTCTTGAACATTGTGTCTTTCGAAAATGTCATGTACAATTTTTTGATGAAGTGAGCAGTGTTTGCGTAATTTCTTCTGGATGTTAATGCAATTATTAAACAAATATTATCTCAAAATTTATTCAGAAACATTGTTTCCTTCAATGGAGCAAATTATTTTTAAAAATACAAAATTTACTTTTGTTGCACTCTCTAAATTTTCAAAAATTGTAACAGATATAAATAGTTCGAGAAAGTATATGTTATTGTAGTTTCATTGTCAGGACTAGTTTCGTTATTGAGACCCCACAATTTGAGCTTCTCTGTTGAAACATGGTTTCCTTTTGTACATTAAGGGACAAAGCAGGATTTTTTGCTAACATCCACTACAATAGACGACTACATATACAGATATTAGTAGATATAAAATATTACATTTACATTTGCAGATCCATGTTTAAATCACTGTGAAAAGAGATTATACTGCTATGGAATTTGTAAATTTACCCTAATTTCATTATTATTATTATTATTATTATTATTATTATTATTATTCTATTACATCACGACTAAAGATGTTATGAGTCGGCTGAATATAAAATCTACTCCAGGTTGCAACCAGCTACCTAAGGAGCAGATCCGGTGACTGTCGGTGCTTCTACAATACTGTCCGCAAAATGTGAGCTGTTCCAAATAAATCAATTTCTTACACTTCCCAGTCTTTTGATTTACCTGGGAGTTTAGACAAGTTCTTACACAAATTTTGCGGAACAAATCCCAGAGCTCCGATAACTATCGGGACGACCTGTGCTTTTACGCCCCACATTCGGCTGATCTCGATTTCCAAACTCTTGTATTTAAGACGTTTCTTTGACTCCTTAGGAACGACGTTTTGATCGCAAGGTACAGCAACCGATAAGTAAACACGATTTGTTCTCCAAATCCCGGATGATTATATCCGGTTTGTTTGCCGCTATCGTGCGATCAGTTTGAATTTGTTGGTCGTACAATATCGTACACAATCCAACAGACGTCACCGGTTTCGGTGAGTGTTCGTACTACTTGGGGCATGTGTTCGGAACTTCGAGGGAGATACAGATCTGCCAGTGGAGGTAACTACACACCCTGTCGTGTCTTTTCAAGTATTCGGTCTTTGCTAGGATAGGACAAGCTGAGACAATATGATCAATGGTTTCAACGTATTCTTGACAAATGCGGCATTTATCATCTTGAGAAATTTTGAGAACCGCTTTATCATAATATCGTGTTCGTAAGGCCTGATCTTGGGCAGATATTACAAGTGCTTCGGATTCTGGCTCCATTCTTCCCCTTTTAAACCTACATAAATTATTGATCTTTATTGATCTGCACCTTGTCCATTCGTTTCAAATATTGTCCGTAGAGTGGTTTGTCTCTCCACAATTTCTTTAACTTTTCTGTGTCTCAAATTTCATGTTAAGTAGCATCAGACGTTCAGCGTCTCTGTCATTCTGGGTGTCTTGGATAGTCTTGTTCGCAATGCTTCTTGCTACACTTACAATGCCTCTGTTTCCCATTCTTCGGTCATATTTCATGACCTGCCTCAATAGTGGGTCGTCTTGATGGCTGACTACATACTTTCCCATCCAGGTTTTTGCATTGTGCCAGGAGGCTTCAATTTGTCTCAGGCCTCTTCCTCCTTTCTTACTTGACACATAGAGTCTATGTACATCAGCTCGGGGGTGGGCAACATGACGCATTGTAAGCAGTTTTCTGGTTTTTCGATCCATGAGGCGAATTTCCTGCTCAGTCCAGTCGACTAGTCCGAAACTGTATTCGGCTACAGGCACTGCCAAACTACCTATTGCTGATATTTTATTCCTTGAGTTTAGAGCGGACTGCAGGACAAGTCTCACTCTTCTGTAATATTCCTTGCGAATTCTCTCTTTCATTGTGTCGTTCGAGATTGTCTCACATTCTTCAATGCCCAGGTATATATAATTTTTACCTGGCTCAAGATCTTGAATCACAGTGTGTCTATCAACTTCAATGTTGTCTGAAGTGGTCATTTTGTCTCTTTTTAAGTTCGCTTATGCACACTTGTCAAGACCAAATTTCATGCAGATGTCATTGATAAAATCATTGATGACAGACAGCATTTGGGAGAGAATCGCTTCATTCTTAGCAAACACTTTAAAATCATCCATGTAAAATAAATGTGAAACAGGCCTTTCGTCACCATGGAGCTTGTAACCAAAGTCAGTGTGCGACAGCTGTCTCGATAGAGGAATCAAACTAATGCAAAACAGCAGAGGGGATAGTGAATCTCCTTGAAAAATTCCCCTGTTAATCTGAATACTTCTTGTTTCTACTACCCCTTTTCCGCTGTGAATTAGTAACCTGGTGCTCCACGATTTCATACTAGCCTTGCAAAACTCAACAAGTCAAGGATGAAATCGATAGATCTCCAGGGTCTTCAAAATCCAATCGGGTGGTACACTGTCAAAGGCCTTCTGGTAGTCAATCCAAGCCATGCTTAAATTACGTTTTCGTTTCTTTACATCATTCAAAATTATTTTATTCAGAACCAATATTTCCTTACAGCCATAGGAACATTTACGACATCCCTTCTGTTCAACTGGCAACAGATGGTTCTTCTCTAGGTGCCTACACATACCTACTCGTAGTGTTTAACTTGATATTTTGGGATCAATTCTTAAATTACATTCCTAACTCGAAATAGAGAACTTTAAACATACAAATGCTGTGACAGCATTCCTCCTCCACCAACTCTTTCCTCCCTCGCTTTCATTCCTGTTTTCTATGTGAGAAAACTTTCATTCAAATTGCGTACGTATTTTTCATTGAATGACCTCCTTATAGTATGCACTAATGTAATACAATTTTGAAAGTGGTTAGGCGGAAGAGCAGGCTAAATGGCCTGAGCCTCGCCACAAATAAAGACATTTATTTATTTATTTATTTATTTATTTATTTATACATTTTGTCAGCTACGGCTGCAGTTATAAGTTTGTACATTACTGGCAGGCAAGCAATTGGCCTGTAGTTCTTCGCCAAAGAGCTGTCTCCTCCTTTGGGTAGCAAATACGTGATGTCGCGAGTGAGCCATTCGGGGAGTTCCTTAGGGTTTTCTAAAATTGTATTAACAGCCTTTGCTAGATGAAAATGTAGTGCTGTTAATTTCTTAATCCAATAAATCTGGATTTTATTAACCCCAGGGAATTTCCAGTTTCCCATATTCTTAATTGTTTGGCGTAGGTCCTCTTTCGAGAATCCTTGAACATGTTCCACTGTTTCCACGAGTCCATTGGCAGCATCAAATTCAGATTGGAGCCACGATGCGTTTTTGTTGTAGGATCTGGTTTCCTCCCAGATTCCTGACCAAAATGTTTCGACGTCATCTTTTGAAGGAGGGGCAGCATTGCCATTCGGTTTTTGAGTCAGACTGCGATAGAATCTCTTAGCGTCTGTTTCAAACAACCGGTTCTGTACGCGGCAATCTTCTCTACGTATGAACCGTCTTATTCGTTGAGCCCATGCTTGGATTTTCTCTTTTAGCTTTTCAGCTACCTTTAGCCTTGTGTCATTGTCAATTAGGTATTTTTGTTCAACATGGAGTATTTTTTGTTGAACTTCATACGTGTGGTTTGACTTAGAAAATGCCTCGGCTGGGAGTGATATTTCACGCCGTGTGTCGGCTATCCGTTTCATAATTCTTTTCATCCATGGAGGTACGGAGCTTTTTACTCTGTCTGGCTGTCGGCCATCGGTGTTCTTGGCTGGCCCCAAGATTATCTGAGATACTAGATATCCAGTTGCATACACGATGTGATTGATTTCAGTAATATCGAGATCTCTACTTGAGGTCTGTACAACCTCATTTAAGACAGAATTCGCTGTTTCTATCACTCTCTTAGCTTTAGAATTTTCGTAAATTCTCCTCAACGGTGCACGAGATTCGAATGGAAGTAGACGAACTCGTTCTATCTCGCGTCGGAGGAGGTCCCGCATCATGTCCTTATCGTGTGACTCATGGCCAGATGAATTTTCACCACTGACGGATGTTTCATTTGGAACAGATGAACCTTGAAGGGTATCATCGTTTTCAGGGATATTAGTTGTTTCTAAATGTTCGTCATGTGGATAGTTTGATCGATGAATATACTCCGTGTTTCTCTGGATGTCCGCAAGTTTTTCTGCTGTGAATTTTCCACTGCTGAGTATGTATCGTCGTTGACTGGTAAGCTTCTTTGAGTCTAGGGTAGGTCTCATATCTGGGTTCCACTCTCTCCATATCTTAAAACCTTCTATTTCTGAACCCCCATTTTTCGCTTTTGCATAGTAAAAGCACCACATCACCTCCTTTAATTCATCCTTGGTCCATCTCTGACGATGGCTTCGAGCTACTGCCGGCTCTGGGTCCCTGGGACTAACATCCGTGGGATGGCCAGATGTTGACAAAGTGACATTAGCTCGGTTTCTGAGCAGGTATGGGACATTGGTAGAACAAGGCACGTTAAGGTTCATTACATTCCTTGTTCTATCCATTTTGCTCATTGGTTTCAAGTGAAGACTCGCAGGACGCAAGTTCGAGTTCACAGATCACACTTAACCCTCGGGTTGTTTCCTACCATCCGTTACTGCGACCCATAGGGCATCCCCCCGCAGGGCTCAGCAAGGGGTCCCTCCGATCGCCAGTTGGCATTACTAAACCCCACGGGATTTTCACTGACTGCTGAAGGCAGCCTCCTTCGCTGGCTAATGCAAGGTTCTGGCCTCCACTCTAATCAGTGGCCTGGTGTGCCAACCCAGTTTCTCTCCTGTACCCTCCATGGGCCGATAACAGGAAGTCCAAAGGTTCATGACCCTTCCCTCTCTACTTACTTCCCACTCTCCTCAAAATGGAGTACTTCTTCGTCGGACCCCTCACCTTCAACCTATTCAGCAAGGGAGGCCCTACCAGTAGCTAGGCTACCACTGACATAGCTCTCAGGCTCATGGGGGTACTCATTCTCCACCACCAACTGCAAGGTCGTGTACACCCTAGGTGGAGTTATTATTATTATTATTATTATTATTATTATTATTATTATTATTAAAGAGTAAGTATTGAACGACACGAAACAATATTTGGGGGAAGATTCAATATTTTAATTATATTTTATCTTCTGATGTAAATTTTCTAGATTGCTTCCATTTTTGCTGTATTGTCGTAAGGGTTCAGCCAGTCTTTATGTTGAAAATACTTCGTTTTAAAAAAGCTTTTTGTAAATACAGTTTACCAATAGTTTTTTGAAAATACTTCTGTACTCAGACAAATTTTGAGAGGTTTGCTTTGAGCCAATGATCGGATGACCTAAATGTATTATCACTTACACTTTTTAACCAATTTTATAGTACAGAATAAATTTGTTTATTGCAATAACGTCTTGAAATTATTAGAATGAACGCGTCGCAATTGACTGTCGTCATTTGTTCATTATTATATTGCGCGAGTTGTAACCGATTAATGGAAAGCAATCAACATTTCATCATCGAGTAAATAGTATATGTGGGTAAAATTATTATTAGCGAAGTGAAAATAGCGAATTTTCTTATGTTCAAAGAGTGTTTTTAAGTGAATCGGTGATTTCACAAAGGGCATGAGTCACTAAAACAGAATTTTTCAGGAGAGACAAAAAACATTTTTATTCGATACAAGAGGACTTTCAAAATTTGGAAAAAAATACTACTGTAAAGCCCTAATTTAAATAAATATTACAAATATGTCAATTACTATTTTTTGTGCAACAATACTCTGAAAATAAATACGATTGTTGTATGACTTATGTCCTTTAGGCAATCAATTGACTTACACTACATTCTTTTACGTCGAAATCGTGAACTGAAGTGCTAACAAACGTACTTTATTTTCCAATACATCAAATTTAACACGTGTTAACATGTATCGTCTGTTTTTTAGTCAGCTTCATCCCAATTTTCAGTAGAAATAGCTTGACTGCTGACTTCTCCCACACGGGTTGTCCATTATATCAATTCATTATAAACTAGTGGTGCTACAGAATGGCACAGACTTTCCAGCTCCTAAACCATACGTACGATTTCTTCCAAAATAGATATTTCCCGGTCGATCTGATTCTAGTCGAAGCTTTGAGATTTTGAAAAACATTCTTCAAATTTGGGGGTCTTTATATGAAGCCCCCCAGGGATTTTCAAAATTTTCTCAAAAACGGCTCCAAATTTTTTCTTTAAACTTTTGGTAGGGATAGTGGTAAATGTACTCTATCAGAGGACATAAAAGCCAATTGCTTTGTAGGTTGTTTTTTTCAAAAATTACAAAAATGTAACTTTTTTGACATGTCTTTAACGTCGATAATATTTACATTTCCGGCGATTTTTTCACGTCATTAAATTTATTAGTACATGTGCTTTAAATAATGTCAAGTAAAGTTTCTCGAAAACACAACCGTTGTCTATGAAAAGTAGCTGAAAGTTTCGCATTTTCAGAAACGCTCCAAGGCCATTTTCTCATATTAGGCTGCAATTTTTTTCTTGAAACTTTTGTAACGGATAGTGCAAATTACACTCTTTAGTATGGTGTAAAGTTTATTTTGAGTTATTTTTTTGTTTTTTCAAAAATTACACAATTGTAATTTTTTTGAAAGATCTCTCACATCTTTAATATGCACATTACCAGCAATTTGTAAAGATTATTATATTTGTGAGTGTAAGTGCTTCAAATAAAGTATTTTGAAAACTCAATCATTTTCTGTGAAAATGAGCTTCAAATTTCGCATTTTTAGTAGCGCTAAAACGCCATTTTTTCTTGAACGGCACATCATTTTTAAAACAAAATTGCCATTTATGACTAGATTTTTGTGTTCTTTATTATTCTAAAATTAATATTTCGGTTCTACCAATAGGAAACCGAAAAGTTAAGAAAATGACGAAAAAATATGCTCTTGGCGGTGATAGATGGCAACTGGCAAGAAAGAGTATGTGGCAATTCCGAATAGCTAGCGAGTATCCAAGGAAATAGAAAACTAATACGGGAAAGTCTGTGCCATTCTCTAGCACCACTAGTTTACTTCAACACGATGTTCATTTGAGTTCACAAACGATGTAAACAATGATAATATAAAGCTCTTGAATTAATTGAATGTTTGATATGATGGTTAAAAGTTTTTGATCACGTAGAAACTTTTTTCCTAAACTTCTGAGAGAGCTTCTTTTTGAAATAGGATACCAGGTGAAATTTAGAATGTCGTGTGTTTCCGCATGTTGTATGTTAAAACAATTCCTTGCTTGTTGGATAACAGAAGAAATATCATGTAGAGCATATAATATGTCTGCTTCCATAAATTTCAATTCAGTACTTCAAAATTCTGATCACAGGGCACAAATGTGTCTCCACGCATTTGAAAATAGTGAACAGTTTTCTCAAATGTTATTTTTCGTAATAAGATTCAATTGCACACGAATAAACGTATGATAACTGTTGAAAGCGGAATGGGCATGAGTCAACGACCCACGCCCTTTGAACAGGGATTGCCCTTTGAACTTTGAATTTGGGATGTCTGTAACTGAGACTGGGTTGACATTGCTCATGTACGTTGTGCACCCAACGATGTATCGCCCTTCAAGGAAATAGAAAATATTCAAAACTCAATTTGTGAAACAAGGTGACTCATGCCCTTTATGAAATCACCGATCCAAATGCAAAGATTAGCGAGTGTTTTGTAAAAGGCTACGCATCGGTCGCAAGTTACTAATCAGTTACACGGATGACACATCTCGTTTTCTGTATTTGTCCAGTTTTATTGAAATACGGGAGGTGCTTGAGTGAGATTGGTGTAGAGAACGCCACACCCAGAAAGATGTGGGTTGAATTAACACGGTTTAATTATTCAAAGAATGAGAGATGTGAGTGATTAGCTGATATATTGATGACGGAAAGTTGGATTGCAAGTGCTAATAAAACCTAACTTACATCTAGTTTGCCCTGCTTTCCATTGAAACGCCGATTGTCCTTGGCACAAGAGCTACAACTTACGGCGCTCGAGAGATTGTCCTTGGCGGCTCGGTAGCCCCCCTCTGAAGCGGTGATGTTGACGGGGGCCTGCCTCGTGTCACAACCGGGGAGCAGGGCGCAGGACTCGTACATTGACACGACCCCTGCGAACTTGTGGTTCATTGTTCGGTGACCACTGGTGGGGTGGCGTAGATGGATATTGGACCGAATTCACAATAGTGTGATGCAGTGGCGGCTGGTGCCCCAACAGACCTCCATCGACCGTCGGAAATGTAATTTTCCAAATTCAAAATACGAATATATAATAAAAATGTAAGGAATTCATATTAATTTAAATTAAGTTAAATAAAAGTCTATATTGATACATTACTTACATACTTTTATGCGTCGTGTCCGTTCAGGTTTAAACACCTTCGCACGTGGTTCTGGCTTTGAATCCCGCCGGGCACTTAAGTTTGGCTCACACTATTGCTTCAAAACGTTTCACATAAATAAAATTATTTTATTTCGAAAATTTCATGACTCTGGTATCTGTAATAAAGTGCTTGCACACACACAGGCTCGTACTCCCACAATCGCTCTCCTTGTGTAACTGCAATGAACTGCAGGGTTCTGAAAGCGAAATATTCATCTACCGAAAAAGGGACTTCCTTCCAGAACTGCCAACTTTACACAAAGAATTTATCAAGGGTACAATTTAAATCAATAAATCAAATGAAAACAAATTCTCTGAATGTCCTAAACAATTCATTAAATGCCGTCAATAAACGACTGAACTTGTGAACTTTCTACAACAAACGAAATTCATAAAATTACGTTGCAGCGAGTCAGGTGAAGACAGAATATCGATATTCCCCTGAGACTCCCCTGGTCGCCGCGTTCCAATGCGCCACCCACACGTATGATGGTGGGGCAACCAAAAAGACCTTTGTCAGCCGTGTTAAATGGAAGGGCCAAAGAGTAAATTCAGTAAACCCAGTAACAAAGCAGTGATCCAAGAGCGTGGTGCAATTCGTGGCAAGGCACCAGACACCGGAGAAAGCGCCAGTTGGACGCTCTTTTGTTTCAAAATGATTTCATATACATCGAAATTGCTACAATATTTTCAATATAGAATGTCAGTAAAAGGAAAATAGTTATTCTTAAAATATTACGAGATCTTATTAGATCATCTGGGGGTTGTGCAACCGTGCAACCTAAGCACGAGCCGCCACTGGTGTGATGTCAATTTGGCACATTGATTCATACTAGTCAGAGAATCTATACTGGCCATACAAACTCCTATCTGCACGTACTAATTGTGCTTTCGTTTTTTTAGCAGCCCTAAACCGATGGCGCGACAGAGCCTTACTGCGATCGCGCCGGTATTGAAATGATCGTGCAAGTGTGGTGGCAGCGCGCGACCGTTATGTGGCCCAAGTAGTCCACTGATTTAGTCACTAATAAAGGGGCGATGAAGCATGGTGAGAGAGCGATCAATGCCAAAAGCAGAAGTTAGTATCCGCGTTCCTAAAAACTCTCAGGGTTCCGAAGTCATATGATGCGTGAATATGGTTCTCTATATAGATCGTGACAAGCGAGTGGAGTTGGCTGACAATCAAGTGCTATCCTTCTGAAAATTTGAGTTTCGTAGGTTGTGGGTAACTGGCGGCGGTTGAGGTGAGCACGAAGGAGTCGTGGCCCCCTTTTTATTCGTAATGTCACAAATAAATTGGAATTTCCTGATTAACCACTATGAATCAACACGAGTTGCGAAGTGATATATGTTCATTGCGATACGTCTGAATACATCTCTCTCCTGGAATTATTTCATGTAAGGTCTTGTAGTTATACTAAAAAGATAATTCAGAATATTTCATTTATATCTTCCAGTTCACAAGAAACAGAAAAGTAACCATAATTATTTAAGTAAAAAATAATTAAAAACCCGAATACCACTAGTTCAGTCATTCAAAATGCTTACCATTCACCATTGATGTTTGCGTTAACAGTTCATAATTTAACACCAAAATCAGTGGCCTAGTGTTAAAAACGTTTTTCCTGTTGAAAAACTATTCTGAGACACTGAAAAGAATTATCTTCTCATCTATTTCTGCACGAGAAGTTTCACTGAAAAGTTTCAATGGCTTGAATACATTTATTTTCGTAAGAATCGCGTTTGTTTTCACACTAGAATAAAATGTTCACATTCACAGAGTTTCTAGCAATTATTTTGGATGTTGGATTCTTTTATATGCATTGATAATGGAAAATGAAATAGTAATTAAAGTAATTTTACGCGCCTTTTACTTCATTTTAATCCATCTTTCTATTTCATATTATTTTGTAAGAATATAATATTGTCTACATTGTTTTTTATTAAAATGCGAAATTAACATTTTCAACCCGTTTACAGGACCCGGAATTCAAATGGGATAGTAAGATGCAAGGTCTTGTGCTTGGATCTTATTTCTATGGATATATTACAACGCAAATATTTGGAGGATGGTTGGGAGCTAGGATAGGCGGTAATATCCTCTTCGGTGCTGGAATTGCAGGAACCTCTGCTCTAACACTGCTGACTCCAGTACTCGTCAAAATGAATGTGTATTGTTTTGTTGGACTTCGCGTTCTTGAAGGCGCATTTGAGGTGGGATATCCTAATCTGAGTTGAATACTCACAGTGCAACAAAAGTTACAGTGCAGTAGACTAACAAGAACTACGTCCAATTTCTTCCTGCTGCAGGTGTCGAATATGTTTCCTACGAATCTGAAGATATGCCTGGATATATTTTGAAATTAAATCTTCTAGACATCTTTGAATACTCGTGGGTAACCCTTCTTATGGTAATGGCAGGAAGAACTGTGACGAGATATTTGGTACTTCACTGCATTGTAACGTTAAGGCATCTCTACGTTCGTGGATTTGAGCACTAACTCTGATAAATTCTTCCCTACAGGGTATATCCTTTCCTAGCATTCAAGATGTGTGGGCGCATTGGATACCACGTCAGGAACGAAACAGACTAGCTACCATAAGCTATTCAGGGAGATACATTGGGACATTTGTTTGTATGACAGTTTCTGGAATACTTGCCGAACATCTTGGTTGGCCGTACGTCTTTTATCTTTTTGGTAAGAAAATGTGACTTGATATTTGCATAAAATGTGTTATTTCAAATTATTACGAATGAAAAGAAGAAATAATTTGTATTTTGTAATTATTCTTGCTGCTATATGATTATCTATTCAATATTTTAATGCTGTGTGTAAAAAATGTAAGATATTTTTTTCACTTAGTACAATTCACTTTTCAACTAACTTCTCGACTATGTTTAGGATTTCTTGGGTTGCTGTGGTATAGCATGTGGCTATTGATAATTAGAAGGCGCCCAGAAGATGATAAAAGTATCTATCCATCTGAACTTCATTACATTCGAAAAAATATTGAAGAGACAGAAAATCATGAAGAGGTTTGGATTTAATGTATTTTAGTAGGAAGTTGTGTGTGGGTTTCTGGTGTTATCGGCATTAGAAATTGAAGTATCTAGCGCAGTTTCTTATTTATTGCCTTCTTTGAGAACCCAATCATTAATTCAACACAGATATTTCAATACTTTACAAGTTGAAAATAGATTTTAACGAAGATCAGTTAGAAGTCATACATATAAACTATGTATTTAAGAATACCAACACAATTTTAAGTGAACAAATTCTCATAAATAAATAATCTTTCACCCCATAAAGTTAGACAGCTCCCACATACATTGTGGTCTTCCTCTACTTGTCTCCCGACTTTTATGCTTCCCTTTCTCTCATCTAGTACTTTATTTTCTTATATAATTCACTTCTTCGCCCTTTTACTAGGTCGGCCTACCTTTAAATTTGTAACTTAGGAATTTATTATTCTACTGAAGCCTTCAAGAGGATTGGTCGAAAAAAGAGTGTGCAAAATTCAATTATTAACATAAAATTGCTCCAGATACTTCATGCATTATAATGCATTATAAATGATAAAAGTATTTTAGTTTTAATGGATTCTAAAATACACCGTAATTTAATTTGCAGACCATACGATATCCTTGGAAAACATTTCTTCTCTCTGGCCCTGTTTGGGCTATTACCATAGCTAACGTTACTGACAATTGGGGTGCGTTCACTCTGCTAACCCAACTTCCAACTTTTCTGAAAGGTATAATTCTAAATATATCTAAAATGAAATTACGAAATCGAAAATAGATATGTGTAAACAATAATTTCCATTTTTATCTCAATATTAACATCAATCTTCAAGACGAAAACCAATTATAATGGATATACAAATAGTTACTGATGTACCTAATACAAATTTTTCCTCACCTTTTGATATGATTCTTTTTTGTTTTATCTTCAGATTCTTTAGAATTTGACATACAAGATGCTGGAATTCTTTCATCCCTTCCGTATTTAGCAGTAGCATTTACAATGCAAATTTCTGGTCTATGTGCAGACTATATTTTAGTTAGAAAATATCTTACTACGACGCAGGTAAATATGCTTATATTTATGATGAAATTAATATATTATAAATGTTTCATTTAATGAAAATATTTGTTGTTGAATGATATCATGGTTTTAGTTTTCTTATAATGTACCACACGGGCTTCTGTGAGTGTGAGAGAGAGTAAAAAATGAACTTTGAGAAAATATAATAGATCTCAAAAGGTTCGATGAAGTCAACTTCGACCATCACAACAACTTCGAACCCGCAAATAATTGTTACTTATATTTTATTTAAACTCCTAATTTTTCGTGATTCTCAATTTTGAAGAATTCGCACAACTGCTCTTCGAAACTATTTAGCGTAATTGAATTAAAAATCAGTACTGGTCTTCGCTTTTGTTTAATATTTCCGTAATGCTAAGAAAATATTTTAACGTTAATTTTAAATTACAAATTTGTTTAATTTTACTTTTAATGCAAATATAATATTAAAACACAATATTTCTATAATTATTGAATTCTAAATAATTTTGGCTATTTGAAATGTCAACAAATATATGTAAATATTACAAACTTTATTTACTGTTATAGGTGCGAAAACTATTCTGCTGTTCAGCGTTTTTGTGTCAGGCAGTATTAATGTTACTAACAGCGTTTTTACAAACACCAGCAGCGGCAGTGACATTCTTGACATTATCAGTTGGATTTGGAGCTTTTGCCACTGCAGCATACACGTACGTATTTTTTTTACAACGGATAGGTTACATATATTTATTTCTTAACGACATACTAAAATGAAACACACAGATTATGAATTATAAAAATAAACAACAGGGTATAAATTCACTTTCTTTTAAAATATAGTAAAAGTACATAGATAATTTTCATGTACTCGTAAGATTTTTGTTTAACGCTTTTCTAGTTGAGCTTGTGTGTAACTAGAGGTATGTACCAGCAAAAGCTATTGGGTGTCATTGAAAGCATTAAGTAGTAAAATAATTATTCTTTGGTGGCGTTACATCCAAGCACGAGCATTGACTTCACACTTGCGTATTCACAGTACTGCTAATCATTCAAAATCATCTCGAATTGATAATAAAAGAAAGGGGGATCACTAGATTCTTGGCTGTCGGAGAGACCCATGCCCTAGGCCCAGTCGCCAACGTTTCGACTGTCATACTCCGACCTCCCTCAGGACAAAATGAACAGTTTTGTTTGTCAAGCCATGATAAACTGAAACACATTGGTAACGAATTATTAAAAAAATAGGAAGTAGTGCAGTGTTGTCAAGGTCGATGCTACGAGGGGACTCCATGGCACGAGTTCCACAACGAAATCGCCCCTCCACGCAGTTCATCACCCCGCCACCAGACACAACGCCGTCCCTATTGTAAAACGGCGGGGCCATTAATAGTTCCCTATCCCGATGCTAGTTGCGCAGAGAAGCTCGTTGCATGTTACTGTGCCACGACGTGTGCCACAGGCACCAGTAGAAGACCTTGACAACACTGCAAAAACTCGGGTATTTTACCCTGAGAAAGGTATGTCGGCCAAAATGTTGCCTAGGCCAGCCAAGATTGTATTGACTCCGGCTGCAGAAGCCTTTGAACGATTTCAATAGGGAGTCAGCCATTCACTCGGCCCTAAACACGAAAGTGCGATCAGATTAAGGAAAGAAGGTTCGCGCTTGGTCCTGGATTGTTTTTAAAGAGTTTCTGGAATACATCTTGTATTCATTGGAGGATATCACAGAAACGACTGATCAGACTAGCTCTCTCTAGAATTCACATCACTTATTTTTTCCGAACTGTAGTACAATAACATTGAATGAAACCTTCCAGAAGCCGCCGAACCCATGAGTTGGGGCTTATGAATAGAAATAGAATAGAAACCATTTTAAAAAAAGCTTTTAAAAAGTAATATTATCGAAACAAAACTATGATGCTGTTAACTCCTTCTTTTGAATTAAAAAAATATTTAGCTTACGTCGCTTTAAAACATATTGATTTTTTAGTTTGTTAGACAAAATTGAGTATTTACTTCAAATAATGCAACTGCCTTTGGGACAGAAACAAATTTTGTCACGAAAGTAGTTTCCTAAACTTGCCTAAATTTCGAAAACTGTTCCCGACTGAGTATTATTGCTGATGATTCTATCTGAACTAACTCTACTCTAACCGAAAGACCTCAGGTTCGAGTCCCGACGGTGGAACATTTTCGAACCCAGCTATACATAGCTAGGTCAAATTCAGCCACTGTTTGGAGGCGATTTCTAGGGTCTGACTGTTCTGATTGGTAGATTTTCATGGTTTCTCCTGTCAGTATCAAGTATATGCTGGATCAGAACCCTAACAAGCGGGTCACGGACCGTGCATGATCTCTCATTCCTCTTCCTAGTCATACGCTCTCTCCTTACTCATATACATTTACACTTACATGCACTGCACTACCACACATATTGTTGGGAGGCCAGCCGGGAGTTTAGAGATTGCCCCGGCTGGAGTGCCCCTCTTGGGGGTGACACCTAGAGAGGGAAATAATTTCCGACGATCAGAGCCAGACCTCGCCATACAGTCGGGGAGGAACACCAGCATCTCTCGAGATAGAGCATAACGCTAACGGCGCTATTGACCATATCAGTTACGTGCTCGGAGATATCAACCAATCGAAAACGTAATAGCCTACTTACATATACAATGGTTTGTCTTTGGACTTTTGAAAGCGTCTTAATATGTCTTGTGTGTCTTTCATTGCAAAATCGTAAGCACATTTTATCCAGAGAAGAAATATGATGCGTCTCTTGGTGACAAAACGTTTCATGCCAGGCTCGTTCATAGATGCACACGGCCAGTTCTCCGCTGCGAAGGAGATAATTTCCACGAACCAAAATGTTGACCCTGATGCTGGCCTCAAATTAGTAATATGTTTCCGCAATATCTTTCAGCAATTTTTTCCGCTTCTTTCGGTATCTTTACACAAACAAGAGCATGGACGGGCAATACTTTGTCAGAACGATCTGAGCAGGATTTTTCCAGCATGATATTGCCGATCGTCATACATTAGGACTTTTTGTTGCCATGTTTGGTGACGTCTCGAGGAAATCGGTGCGTGAACTTAAGTGAGGTTATAACTCAGTTTTTTTCGACTTGGCGAATAGAAGGCAGAATATGCGAGTCGCAGGCAGAATATGCGAAAATTGGAACCATTCGATAATCAACCATTGAGAGTTTAGAATATTTATTACTACTTCTATTATCGTATTAAACTTTTCCACACACCTATTTTACAAATATAAATGCGTACTAAAGTGTAAAAACGTTTATATACCTTATTACCTTACCTTATACCTTATCAGTACTTCATGCGCACGTGACCGTAGTCATCGTTGGCTTCACCCAGTAATATTTTGCTCAGACTTCAATCCAATTCTCGTCCCAGCAACAACCGGCAATTTCTTTCCAAGAAACACTAGTTTACATTACGATCGGAATATCTAGCAAAAAATATAGCCAACATCAGAAATATTTTTGCAGAAATGATTACAATGGCAACTTTTCCTGCGAAATAATTTTGCTTGCAAGTGTAAAGCTAGCATGAGGATATTGTGGCGGTGTCATTCTTGCGTTAGCTAAGGAAGACTCACTGTTTCTTAATTTCGCCCGCATTATCGTATGGTTAGCTCTTAAGTGTCACAGGTTCTAGCGTGTATACACATTTTGTGCGGCGGCGTTTCATTAGGCTCTGACGATTCTTGTTGCCAGTATAATAGTGTCTCTTAGATAATATCAAAACGACTATAATTTTCAAATTTCTTTTAGGAAAAATGACATTGTAATGTATAACATAAGTCCCAACTCAATATTCGTTAAAGAATGTTAAAACGCACATACAAACAATTTGTTCTGAAATCATGAACAGTTCTACTGCAAGTAATTTCTTTGAATCAACATAACTAACATTAAAATTAATGTTCCTAGTTATGTAAAAACGCATAATGAACAAAATTATGAAAAAATTGTTCATTTACATTCCTAAAGCTTCAGATTTATTCCACGGTATTTTATGGTAATCTGGGATGTTATTTGTCACATGGTAAATTTGGACGCTGCAATTAAACTACTCGAAACACTGCAAGTAAACTACACTAAACCTGATGTGTGATTCACATATTTTCAGATACAATATTGACATTAATTACTCATATTAAACTTCTACTATTCACGCATAGCCAATAACAAATTTTGTAATATTTATCTTTATTTCAGAATGAATCAATTAGATTTATCACCCCAGCATGCAAGTGTGTTATTAGGAATATCTAATACTTTTGGAACTATTCCTGGAATAATAAGTCCTACGATTACTGGATACTTAGTTCCTAACAGGGTGAGATAATATTAATTGTAAAAAATTAATAATACATCAGTTCTTGTTGTAAATGTTCCTATTTTTTCAGACAAACTCAGAGTGGCAGGTTGTCTTCTTTGTTACAAGCGGCATTTACTTTGCTGGTGCTATTTTCTATGGATTGTTCGTGTCTGGTGAAATTCAAAGCTGGTCTGAGGAAAATATTTGCCGAGAGACGTCATCTAACAACCAGAAGGATTCAATAACAGTTGTGTTTACTAGCAGTGCCGATAAAACTTGAAATCGCTTTGGAGAAGATTAGTAGTTTTGACATTTTAAATTAATTGCAATTATTAATGTGATACATTATTTAACGGATCTTCATTTTCTGAAGAGCATGTGTTTGGAAAAGTGTGTTTGTTTAATATTGAGAACAATTAAACACTGTATACGCGTGCTTTGGAAGTTCAAAGTACATCGTGAGCTAGGATATGTGATTCATTTCTTCAATGTTTAGTTTTAACTTTGAAAGAAGCATCAGTGAACGTGTATAAAACGAGAAGTCATTTCAGAGAAGAAAGAAGAATGCGCTGCAATGTAAAGAATAAAGAAGATAATGTTGATGTTTGATGAGTTATTCCTAGTCGTTTATCGGTAATATTTAACTTTTTTGCATGAATAAGAATAAACGAACTTTCTCCATTAGTCATTTGTTCTAATCCTTTCAACTGCAAAATATTATATCGAGTTGAATACCTTATTGTTTTGACAACCATTATTAAAAATGGGTTAAGAAGGGAAGATGATTATGAAGATTTGTTCAAACTTGAATCACTCTGATGCCTTCACTGTGCATGTAACATCATGTTATAGGTTGAAACGTGATTGATTACTTGTATTGATGCAAATGAATGTAAATAAATTGTAACAATTATTGATCCAATTGCAGTATCTTCAACAGAAATATTAAACGTTTTCATCTCGCGAAAAATCACGAAATTCTTGAAAATTATTGCAAAAATGTTTTGAAATTTTAGAACTGTAACTTGGTGAACTGAAATTTATTACGAAATTGATTTAATATGTTTATTATGATTTGTTTACTTACTTGCAGAAGAAAATGTATTAGGGAGCACGCTTAATGTTGAATATTTCTGACGTGTGAAGTATCCCTGGTAAGGAGAATCCCTAGGAAGGAATACGGGTACACGGGATCCCTGGGAAGGAGTATCCCTTGGAAGGAATACGGGTACACGTATACGGGAATCCTTGTGAAGTAGAATCCTCAAGAAGGAATACGGGTATAACGGGGTTCCCTGGGAAGTAGAATCCCTTGGAAGGAATAAGGGTATACGCATACGGGTATCGTTACCGCAGTATACGACTCTTAGGGCCGGTTTCACCAACATACACCTAACGTGACGTTAGTAAACGAGCCGTTAAAATTAACTTCCCCGTTAAGATTTGTTCCGTTTCACCAACGTTTCCACGGCTTCTGTTAGCTAATCGCCAGTTAACTTTAATGGGTGTACAAAATGCATGAATATTTGCTTTTAGAAGGCCGTGAACTGGAAACTCTGTGGAGAATGAGCTCTTAATAGACAGAGAATAAAGAAACAAGTATACACTAGTATACACATTCTCTGCCATTCTATTGTGGTCAATTGTGGTGCTTGTACAAGTTTGGTTGTTTTGTGGGTTGTAATTTGCCATGTCAAAAAGAAGCAGATCCGCCAATTTTTCGGCAGAAGAAAAATAAATTCTTGTAGACTTGCTCCACAAATATAAGATTATTACGAGCAGAAAAACGGATGGTGCTAAAAATAAATATAAAAATAATTTCTTCTTTCCCTGAAAACACGTGGACGCACAGACGGCATTTCCAGGCTTTCCAATTCGTCGTCGTCTTCCAGTACATACTGCAAAGCTCTTTCCATTTTCCTGAAACTGCGATGCCCGATGAAACCGAAATCCAATATTTCCGATGCGCTGCCCACTAACCAAGCGTTAACTGCTGCTAACGGAGCAGATATCACGCGTTAACTTTAACGGAAAGTTAACAGGCGTTAAAGTTTGGTGAAACACGTATTTTCTCTAACGGGCCGTTAAAATCTCCTAACATCCGGTTAGCGTGTTAACAAGCATTGGTGAAACCGGCCCTTAGAAGTTAAGTATCAAATGATCTGAACAGCAAGAAGAAAAGTATAGGTCTTACCTATACTTTTCCTCTTGCTGTTGTATCCTAGTAGTATTACAGTATCCTAGGTCTTACCTATACTTTTCTTCTTGCTGTTCAGAAACTCTGTAAATTTAAAATGTCGTCGCCTGGTGGGATTTGAAATTTGGATTTTTGTCTTTGCATGTCATCATTCTACAAATTTTACAGACCCCCATTACATGGAACCCATCACAATTTAATATACACAAGGCTGGGTACATCCATCTTTTTGTACGGGTAACTTAGCAATGGGTTATAAAATAATTTCAGGTTGATGACATGGAAGTTTTGGTCAAGACACTCAGAAAAATTAAAATGTCATTATTATTTAAAAAATTTCGTTCATAATTGAAAATAATGATTTTTTAACAATTTTATTCTTTTGTCATTATAATTCTAAAATATTTTTAGATATAATAATGGATAAAGCGTCCAAACTAATGAACGGCTTCTTCCCAAAATGTTTTCTGTGTCTACCTTACAAACGACATAACATTGCCTCTGTAAGAGAGCAAATATGAGTAACAGTATAACTAACTGTGTCTTTACAAATATTCAAAAGTGGTCAGACATATTGGATTGTCCCGTAATTGTAATCTTGAATTAAATTTACTGAACATTACTAAAAATACTAGTCCCACTGACAATAACTTAGTGAGATTTGTATGTGACACAGTAACCGATATTCTTATAAATCGCTCTAAAATACTTTTAAGAGATTATTTCTCTTATCAACTATTTCTCGCAGAACACAGAATGAATATTTAATAAAGATTAAATGACAAAACATATATACGTTATCCATGTAAAGTAGAAATAAAAAAATCCTTGATCCGGAAACCCAAATAATGAGATGCAATAAAGAAAACAAACAATTTTCTTCAACTTTTCAACTGTGTATCTGTAAATAAGAATTACCATTCACAGAAGAAAATTAAGAACGCCGACGTGATGCCGTGTGAGCTTTGAGATTTCTGGCATGCGATGAAGTCCCTGATAAGAAAATCCCTGCAAATTAAGGTACAGGAGTATTGTCTCCTCAGTATGTATCTGCGCAGTATACAAGTGGATGATATACTATAGAAGAACACCAAAATGAACGAACAGCAATAGCGCAATCAATGAAAAGAGCATGAAAACACTTACAATTTACGAATATTTTATACACTAGTATTTAATAACAATATTATGAATAAGTTTCAATATTGTAAGCATTTTTATTGACACCTAAAACATGGAAAGAGAAGAAAGAAGTAATTCTGAGTCAGAATTACCACATATAAGGTAGGTGTCGTGTGTGTAAACTGGCACCTGAAAAGTGATGAAACTTTGTGTACAATGTGTATTACAATCAATTCATTGTAGTGAGACAATTTTAAAATGTTAGAAAGAGCAGTAAAATCTTCTTAGTTGTCAACATGATTTCCTTTTGTTGCTCAAGAAAATAGTAATTTTTAAAGAATATTCAGTAATTAAATACGCATATATGTTCCGCTATATGTTTTGTAATATTGAAATATTGTATCCAAAGTAATTCTGCAATGAACGATGGAATAACAGCCCCAGTTTGGAAATTCTGGAAACGACGGCGATACATCCTAACTGGAATGACATTTCTGGGGTTCTTCAACGTTCTTGCTTTGAGATCAAACGTTAGCGTAGCAATTGCAGCTATGACAGCAAAGCAAACTGTGCTTCTAGAGAACGGCACCATAATTGAGGTAAGAAAGATTTTTTGTTACAAAATACATATTCTAGAGCCCATCAATATCGGTCTTTTTATTTTTTTATTATAAATCTCCTTGATCGGCAGTTGTTGCCTTACAAAGGTTTTTTAACAGTATTTACAATAAACTTATACATAATTTTTCGAGGGTCTTCCAAGGTGGGACCTCGTGTTAACTGTTTGTTAATTTAACACTGAATATAAAAAACAGTAAATGTACAAAACAATGAATATTTACAACAAAGAGTTTCCATTCTGTCTTAATGCAGGAAGAAATGGTCTGCAGTAATAATTAGACTATTACGATTGCAAATTATAGAGGATGAAGGAGATCTTTGCTATGTCGAGACTTAATTCTGGGAAAAGGATTTGAAGTTTTGCCAAGCATATATATTGTTGTAGCGGGGCAGGAGGGTAAGGATGAATAGAATCTTAAGGATAATTTGGAAATCCATTTCTTTAAGGGTTCAATAGTGAAATCGGACTCTGAGAATTATTTGTCAGAAGTGAATTCGCGGAGGACTTGTACAGTTATTCGAATATTGCAGTTGAACTTTAATGTTTTACATAACCAGTGGGAAAGATTAGGAACCGGGAGCATCGGATAAGAACTGATAAATAGTTTATGCAGTGTGGACTGGACGTGTCAGCAGCGACGCAAGACCGGAAGAAAGAAGCGAAACTTGGAACCAACAACGGTCAAGTGAGAAGCAACTACGGAGCGTCAGCAAGCAAAACGGTAAAGAAATACTGCAGTACAAAAGAGATAACTTATTTAAAAGGTCATGACCATAAAATTAATTGTTAAAATTAACGTTAAATAAATTATTGAATTTTGTTCTTTGGAAATGAAAGGAGTTTTCATTTGTCAATCATAATCTTTAATTAGTTGGAAGCATATGATTATTACATTTCAGATTCCACGCCATACTGTATAGTTGGCAGATCAGGTAATCGGCTATCGAGGCGATAGCGAGTATTTGTATCCGGACCCATCGACCCAAGCTAGCTGGATGTTTATACAATTTTGTTTAAATTAGATGGGAAAACTTTGGTAGTAATTAATGTAACCTGTTTCTGGCGCCCAAATCTTAATATAAATTTGGAACAGGCCATAATTACAACCACACTCTTGATGAGACGATGATAAAGGTATATTTCAAAATGGCGCCCAACGTGGGGCATATTTTGTTATAATTTATAACAAAGTGAAGTACGTTTAAAGGAATTCTTATTAATTATAACAAATTGATCGAAAGGAATCTGAAATTTATTGATTGACATATGAAATTAACTGTAATTTTAAGAAAAGCCAAAACCATTTAATTGAGGAGAATTTGATAGTGAGAATTTTATTTTGTATTATAATTTCAAGATGGAGACTACAAGTAAGACAGCACGTTCCGAAAATGTCGAAATAGATAATATGGCGGCTAACGGTATGAATCCTGAAGGAGACATTTTGCGAGAATTAGTTGAGGTAGAACAGAAAGAAAAGGAAGTAACGGCAGCTCCAGTAAACAATACGGATTCTAGTAACTTGATAATAATTAAAATGTTAGCTGAAATAAATGCTAAATTGGAAAATAATAATGCTAGATTAGAAGAATTGACTTTAGACATGAACGCTAAATTTGAAAATAATAACGCTAAATAAGAAGATACAAAAATAGGAATGAATAATCACACACAGGAATTTAAGAATTTTCGTGAAGCAATATGTGACGAGATATCGCAGTTACGGACCGATAAAGCTAATGAATGTAGTAATATTTATTCAAAAATGGATGCGTTTAATTGTCAAGTAAATCAAATACAGGAAGTTCAAAGGAATGTTTTAATAAAATTAATTCTGAAGTTGGGGCTTTACAGGAAAATGTTACAGCATTAGGACATACACAAAACCAACAATGTAAAAAAATGACGAACGTTGAATCGCCCATAGAATATTTAAATGAGATATCGCAACAACATGGCGACAAAATAGAAAATATTGAATTAAAAATAGTTGTTACAGATAGTAAGGTAGAACAACAGATACCAGAGGGGCTAAGGAATATTAAAACTTTGCAAGAATTGGAATCGGAAAAACAGATAGCAGACATTAAAGGCAAAATAGATCAGTTCGAAAATGAAGTCCTAACACGCACGCAGGGAAATGTAATAACTACAGCATCCGCGTTAGTTTTGCCAAGTTACTTAAAATTCCATGGGGATATCAAGGAGCAACCGTGGTCTTTTATCTCAAAATTAGAAAGCTACTTTATGATTAATAATATCCCTGACAGGTTGAAAGTGCATATGGTTGAGCAGGCAATGTCCTCCAAAGCCCATCATTGGTTGACATCATTTATTCCGGAACCAACGAGTTATAGAGAATGGAAAGAGAAATTTTTGAAACGTTACTGGAATGAGAATCACAAATTTGATTTAAAATATAAATTGATGAGTGAAAAATATAGGAAAGGTGGGACGGAAACCATGTGTGATTTTGCAACACGCAAAATTGCTGCATTCAAGGCTTGCGAAGAAGGGATAGATAATAATGAATTAACTAGAATTATTATTCGTCTATTGCCAGTCAGTATTCAGAATTTGCTATGGAATTCGTTACCTGTAGATTATGAAGACTTAGTGGAACGGCTAAGCCTCTTCGATCGGACATTGAATGGCGAATATGAACGGAATAATAGTAACGGATACCATGATAGCATGAATGGAAAGAATAATGGAACAGGGAAAATAGCCGATAATGATAATCGCCAAGGAAATGATAGTTTAGAAGGGAAGGGCGAGTGGGGAAATGATGCCAAGAGAGAATCTAAAAAGACAGGAAATAGTTACTCGCGAAGATTCAAAGATGATAAGAGACACGAACAGATAGAAATTAATGCAATAGAGCAGGAAAACTCCCACTGTTCGAAGTAAATAGGCGGGTTATTTCGAACGATAAGACTGATGAGATGATGGTTATTACAGAGTTGAATAGCATTGAGGTCGCAGCAGAAGATTTGTTAAGGGAAGATGCAGACGAACGGGCGGAAAATAGCACGTGTTTGGTGTTGAAGGGGATATTTCGGCGTATACCGGTAGAGTCCGAAAAAAACTATTACTTCTCTCACCAAAAAAATATACAAGTCCCACTTTCCTAATATACTGTCCGCAAACGATCTTTACACCACGACACCCAGAATCAGAATGTTCTCTTCAATGCGTTCTTTAACCCTTTATGGTTCGGTAAGCGTCTCTCATTCTATTTTTTCAAAACACAGCGGCAAAATTAGACTGTCTAATCTTCATTAGCCAACCCGTGCGTCTCTTACGAACTCATGTAGCCGCGACCTCCGTCAGTCATTCGTTTCTGAACCAACCACATCTTATCTTCTTTAGCTATCTAGCCAGCGTCCGGACATCTTCAAGGCCTGTGTAGTTTGTTGACCTTGCCAACCTCTGCGCTGTCGTTGCTAAGGCCGCATACCGCCATATTGCATACCCATTTATCCACCCCATGTACAGCTAATATTGTTAAATAAAATTTGTCATATTCTGGTATATCACAACTTCCCCTCTCCAAGCGTCATTTGGTTTGCTACAACATAACTAAATGACAAGACTTTATTAAACACTTTCTTCTTGCTTCACTACGCTGTATTCACTGACACTTTGCACTTTACACAACACATCTCTTGTTTCTTGCAGCCTTAAACTATTTACATTTGTTTTGTGAATATGCCAACATAGTTTTGAACCATCTCATTGAGTATAAATTATTGCCTGCTATTTACTTCCGTTCTATATCCGTCACATGTTAATTAAAAATTTTTTCACATTCTAACAAAATAGACGTAACAACAAAACAAACACACTATTACACACTATTATATACAGATACTATTTACAATGATTTATTCCTGGACAAGAATATTCAGTCATGGGTATCGTCCCTTTTATACGGTTTGATGTTCCTATAATTATATGTCCCCATCTGTTTACCATTTTCATCCTTTAAGATTACAGCGTTTTTACTTAGCACCTTGTCAATCCGGTACGGTCCTTTATACAAGGGAAAAAATTTATAAAATAGTTTTTTGTCTATCGACGATACTTGTAGTACTCTAATCAATACTTCGTCATTCGCATTATATCTGCCTTTAAAATATTGCTTCTGCTTCATCTTCCTTCTTTCAGCTGCTTCCTTCAAATTATCATAAATTATGCTCATATTCCTATTGTTCTCTGAGATCCCACTGATTTCTGAAGGTGTTTCTATTCCCTTAAACGGATCTTTTTCTCCTGTTCTCCCGATATGAATCTCCGTTGGTGTATTTCGCGTACTCCCATGAGGAACATTATTCAAGACATAATTAATAAAGGAACAGCCTCCATCCATCAGTTGTGACATTCCGAAATGTAGACTCTAAATAATCGTGAAATTTCTTTCATAATTCTCTCACTGGGGTTAGTTTGAGGATTCCGCACCGTAGTAAAACATATTTGTACCCCAATTTTTCCCATCTCTTGTTCCCATTTTCCGCTGGTAAATTGTGTTCCCAAATCACTAATAATTTTTCTCGGTACACCGAATTCTTCAAAAAATTTGCGACATTGTGTAATGCAACTCTGTGCATTCGCCTTTCTAATGGGATATAATTTCACTATTTTAGATAAAACGTCCATTATTACAAACAAATATTGATTTCCAAATTTAGATTTCGGCATCGGCCCATAGAGATCCACGGCGTATATTTCCCTAGGTGACATAGGTATTACGGCTTCTCTAATTCCTTCATACTTTTTGTTGGGCTGTTTTGTTTTCTGACAAATGTCACACTCACTAATTTGCTTGCGAATTTGTCGCCCCATGCCTTTCCAATAACATTTCGATCGAAGAATAGTTTCAATTTTATTACATCCGAAATGGCCGAAATGTTGATGGTTAGATCGAATAAGCTCTCGTCTATGTGCCTCTGGTATCCAAATTTGGTACTGTGCTCCCCGATTCTTAATTCGATGTAATAATATCCCCTCGTACATTTTCCACATTGAAAATTTCGAATCATCCTGTCGTCGGTCGTGGTCCTCCGCTAAAAAATGCTCAGTTATTCGTTTTCCCATAGGATCCTCCCTCTGAATCTTAGATAATTCCTCCTTTGTCCATTTCGGTTGTATTTTTACTAACTGTATATCCTTTATATCTGATCCGGTACTATACTCCATTTCCTTAATTTTTATTCTTGACAAATAATCGGGTAAAACATTCTCGCGACCTTCACAATATTGGATGTCAAAATCAAATTGTTGAAGCCACAATGACCATCTCAACAATCTGTCATTATTTAAATGGCTCCTCATTAGAAAAATTAGAGCTTTATGTTCGGTAATGAGGGTGAACTGTTGTCCAATTAATATTGTTCTTAACTTCTGTGTAGCCCACACAATCCCTAATGCTTCTCTTTCACTAGTAGTAAAATGTCGTTCACTAGGGGTCAACACGCGACTTTCTAGGGCGATTTTTTCCAGGGCGATATTTTCTTCATCAAGTTGGAAAAGTACGGCTCCCATTGCAAATCCACTACTATCTACTTGTAAATACATTCTTTTGTCAAAATCTGGATAGCTAATCATAAATGTTTTATCAAAAAGTTTTTTCAATTTCTCAAACGCGTCTTGACATCTGGCGTCCCATACCCATTTCTTCCCCTTTCTTAACAGTTCTATTATTGGGTGTATAATTTCAGAATAGCCTTTACAAAACGTGAGTAATAATTACACATCCCAATTAATCGTCTAACTTCCCTTACATTCCGCGGTCGTGGAAAATTCTTAATTAATTCTCTCTTCCGATCTTGTATTGATATTCCTTGATCAGATATGACGTGCCCCATAAATTCTATATTCTTCCTTCCAAACTGATATTTCCTAATATTCAATTTCATATTATATGCCCGAAAGATCTTAAATAGTTTTTCTAGTTTTCTTAAATGCTCGCGCATATTACTAGAAAATAATACAATGTCGTCGACATACATAAGAATTGTTTCCTTCAGTTCGGCCGGAATCACATCATCTAAGTAACTAATTAAGGCTGCGCCACTATTCTTTAATCCGAAAGCCATTCTTTGAAAACTGTACGTATTGCCTTCGAATGCAAAGCTAACAAATTTTTGGGATTCTGGGTGTAATCCAATTTGCCAATATGATGCAGTAAAATCTAGTCCTGTAAATATCCGAGCTCCTTTTATTTTCAACATCATCTCCTCCAATTTTGGCGGTTTTTCATGACGAGCGATGGTTTTGCTATTGAGTTTTCTAGCGTCGATACAAAATCTGATTTTATTATCTTTCTTTCGGACTATTACTATCGGGCTCACATACGGTGTCATAGATTTTTTTATGATACCATCCTCCAGCATCGTATTTATTTGTTTACGTACTTCGGCTTTAAATACATGTGGGATCGGGTATTGCTTTACATTGAATGGTTCCTCATCCATCAATTCAATTTTAAATTGATATCCTTTTACGGGCTCCTTTGAACCTTCAAAAACATCTTGATATTCGCTAACTAACGTTTCAACGGAATGGCTAACATCTACTCCATTTTCGTCGACCGCATACTTGGCTGCTGCGTGAATCTGGTCCCTGGTCTCTTCAATTAGTTCCGCAATATCACAAATACACAAATCTTCGCCCTCCTGATCTTTGATGCCCAAACAATGTTGTTGCCCTTTGTCAGTTCGTAACAATATATTCCTGTTACCTACATCGACTTTGGCGTCACACATCTTTAGGCCATCAATCCCCAAAATGATTGGACGAATCAAATTTTTTATAATTATCGCAAGGAACTGTATCGTCACCCCTTGGACTTCCACCTCCACCCAAATTTGCTGACTTCTTGTTTCGATGCGCCTCCCGTTAGCCGTACGAATATTTAATTTTCTAGCAGGTAATTCTTCAATCTTATTCCCTTCTTTCTTTAGTTGTTTATATAATTCTTCCGATACCGCACAAACATTTGCACCTGTGTCAATTAAAATGTCTACCGGTATATGCCGAAATATCCCCTTCAACACCAAACACGTGCTATTTTCCGCCCGTTCGTCTGTATCTTCCCTTAACAAATCTTCTGCTGCTACCTCAATGCTATTCAACTCTGTAATAACCATCATCTCATCAGTCTTATCGTTCGAAATAACCCGCCTATTTACTTCGAACAGTGGGAGTTTTCCTGCTCTATTGCATTAATTTCTATCTGTTCGTGTCTCTTATCATCTTTGAATCTTCGCGAGTAACTATTTCCTGTCTTTTTAGATTCTCTCTTGGCATCATTTCCCCACTCGCCCTTCCCTTCTAAACTATCATTTCCTTGGCGATTATCATTATCGGCTATTTTCCCTGTTCCATTATTCTTTCCATTCATGCTATCATGGTATCCGTTACTATTATTCCGTTCATATTCGCCATTCAATGTCCGATCGAAGAGGCTTAGCCGTTCCACTAAGTCTTCATAATCTACAGGTAACGAATTCCATAGCAAATTCTGAATACTGACCGGCAATTGACGAATAATAATTCTAGTTAATTCATTATTATCTATCCCTTCTTCGCAAGTCTTGAATGCAGCAATTTTGCGTGTTGCAAAATCACACATGGTTTCCGCCCCACCTTTCCTATATTTTTCACTCATCAATTTATATTTTAAATCAAATTTGTGATTCTCATTCCAGTAACGTTTCAAAAATTTCTCTTTCCATTCTCTATAACTCGTTGGTTCCGGAATAAATGATGTCAACCAATGATGGGCTTTGGAGGACATTGCCTGCTCAACCATATGCACTTTCAACCTGTCAGGGATATTATTAATCATAAAGTAGCTTTCTAATTTTGAGATAAAAGACCACGGTTGCTCCTTGATATCCCCATGGAATTTTAAGTAACTTGGCAAAACTAACGCGGATGCTGTAGTTATTACATTTCCCTGCGTGCGTGTTAGGACTTCATTTTCGAACTGATCTATTTTGCCTTTAATGTCTGCTATCTGTTTTTCCGATTCCAATTCTTGCAAAGTTTTAATATTCCTTAGCCCCTCTGGTATCTGTTGTTCTACCTTACTATCTGTAACAACTATTTTTAATTCAATATTTTCTATTTTGTCGCCATGTTGTTGCGATATCTCATTTAAATATTCTATGGGCGATTCAACGTTCGTCATTTTTTTACATTGTTGGTTTTGTGTATGTCCTAATGCTGTAACATTTTCCTGTAAAGCCCCAACTTCAGAATTAATTTTATTAAAACATTCCTTTGAACTTCCTGTATTTGATTTACTTGACAATTAAACGCATCCATTTTTGAATAAATATTACTACATTCATTAGCTGTATCGGCCCGTAACTGCGATATCTCGTCACATATTGCTTCACGAAAATTCTTAAATTCCTCTGCGTGATTATTCATTCCTATTTTTATATCTTCTAATTTAGCATTATTATTTTCCAATTTAGCGTTCATGTCTAAAGTCAATCCTTCGAATTTAGCATTCATTTCAGCTAACATTTTAATTATTATCAAGTTACTAGAATCCGTATTGTCTACTGGAGCTGCCGTTACTTCCTTTTCTTTCTGTTCTACCTCAACTAATTGTCGCAAAATGTCTCCTTCGGGATTCATACAGTTAGCCGCCATATTATCTATTTCGACATTTTCGGAACGTGCTGTCTTACTTCTAGTCTCCATCTTGAAATTATAATACAAATTAAAATTCTCACTATCAAATTCTCCTCAATGAAATGGTTTTGGCTTTTCTTATAATTACAGTTAATTTCATATGTCAATCAATAAATTTCAGATTCCTTTCGATCAATTTGTTATAATTAATAATAATTCCTTTAAACGTACTTCACTTTATTATAAATTATAACAAAATATGCCCCAGTTGGCGCGCCATTTTGAAATATACCTTTATCATCATCTCATCAAGGGTGTGGTTGTAATTATGGCCTGTTCCAAATTTAAGATTTGGGCGCCAGAAACAGGTTACATTAATTACTACCAAAGTTTTCCCATCTAATTTAAACAAAATTGTATAAACATCCAGCTAGCTTGGGTCGATGGGTCCGGATACAAATACTCGCTATCGCCTCGATAGCCGATTACCTGATCTGCCAACTATACAGTATGGCGTGGAATCTGAAATGTAATAATTATATGCTTCCAACTAATTAAAGATTATGATTGACAAATGAAAACTCCTTTCATTTCCAAAGAACAAAATTCAATAATTTATTTAACGTAAGTTTTAACAATTAATTTTATGGTCATGACCTTTTAAATAAGTTATCTCTTTTGTACTGCAGTATTTCTTTACCGTTTTGCTTGCCGACGCTCCGTAGTCGCTTCTCACTTGACCGTTGTTGGTTCCAAGTTTCGCTTCTTTCTTCCGGTCTTGCGCTGCCGCTGACACGTCCAGTTCACAGTGCATAACTATTTATCGGTTCTTATCCGATGCTCCCAGTTCCTAATCTTTCCCACTGGTTATGTAAAACATTAAAGTTCAACTGCAATATCCGAAAAACTGTACAAGTCCTCCGCGAATTCACTTCTGGCAAATAATTCTCAGAGTCCGAAAAAACTATTACTTCTCTCACAAAAAATATACAAGTCCCACTTTCCTAATATAATGTCCGCAAACGATCTTTACACCACGACACCCAGAATCAGAATGTTCTCTTCAATGCGTTCTTTAACCCTTTATGGTTCGGTAAGCGTCTCTCATTCTATTTTTTCAAAACACAGCGGCAAAATTAGACTGTCTAATCTTCATTAGCCAACCCGTGCGTCTCTTACGAACTCATGTAGCCGCGACCTCCGTCAGTCATTCGTTTCTGAACCAACCACATCTTATCTTCTTTAGCTATCTAGCCAGCGTCCGGACATCTTCAAGGCCTGTGTAGTTTGTTGACCTTGCCAACCTCTGCGCTGTCGTTGCTAAGGCCGCATACCGCCATATTGCATACCCATTTATCCACCCCATATACAGCTAATATTGTTAAATAAATTTTGTCATATTCTGGTATATCCCAATAGAGAGTTCGTTTAGAATTTGATTGTTCCGTATGTGCCATGGAGCTTTAAGTGCATTGCGTAGAAATCTATTTTGAATAACTTTCAGTTTATAAAATGGGGATTTAGGTGCACCTCCCCATATCTGGCAAGCATATGTTAGAGAAGTCTGATTATATATTTATAAATGCATATTGCAGTTTCAATGCTGGTGTTTGATTTTTTGTTGACAAAAGAGTACAATGTCAAAGTCTTAATAAATGTTTGATTGGCTATTGAATTTATATGATTTTTCCAGTTGAGTCTGCGATCTATTTGTAGTCCTAGATATGTCACTGGAGCAGAAGGGGGCAGCCATGGAATAGGGGAATTGTTTAGTCTTAGATCATTAATTTTTCGTAGTTTTCTTAGGGAAAAGATTTTAGCTTGACATTTGGATGCATTAATTTTTATTTTCCATTAGTTGAACCAGTTAGTTAAGATATTTAGATCCTCTTGAAGGTTGTCTCGTGATATTAATACGTCTTTATGGACCATGAATATACAAGTGTCATCTGCAAATAAGGATAATTCCGAATTTAATAGGTTAGGCATATCTGAAATGATTATGTTAAATAGTGTAGGAGCTAGAGGGGAACCTTGAGGGACGCCTGCCAATATGCAATGACCTGATGATTGTTCCATGTTGATTTGCACTTCAAATTTACGACTAAGAAGGGAGCTCTTAATTAATCCTTGCAAATAGGAGGGGAATCCAAACTTTCGCATTTTAAATAGTAGTCCATCATGCCAAACTCTACCGAAAGCTTGTTCTATGTCTAAAAATAGACCTAAGGTATATTTGAATTTTTCAAAGTTTGTGGCTATGTAATCAGTAAGTCTTAGAAGTTGGTGGGTTGTGGAGTGATTGTTACGGAATCCCATTTGAGCCGTGGGAAGAATATTGTTATCACCCATGAATTTCTTTATTCTAGTTAAGATAGCATTCTCGAATATTTTTGAAAGTGTTGGTAGTAGACTAATGAGTCTAAAATTTTCTGGTTTTGAATGGTCTTTTTTACGTTTAGGAATAGGCAGAATTAAGGCAGTTTTCCATTCGGTGAGAAAGTAGTTTAATCGTAGGCAGGCATTATAGATGATTGTCAAAGAACAAACTATTGGTTTTGGAAGTTTTTTATTAACGAAATTCGGGATTTGATCAATACCTAGGGATTTTTTGTTTTTCAGTTTTGAAATTAAAAAGATTATTTCAGAAGGAGGATTGAATTTTTTTCGTTCTGGCACTGTGTAGAAGGGGTTTGCAAATTCTTGTGTTATATTTTGGGTAAAATTATCGTTTAAGGAAGAATTGGGTGTAAATGACTTCTCAAAATGTTTCCTTAGTAGTTCGGCTTTTTCTATATCTGAAGTACCTATAATATTGTTAGATTTTAAAGGTTTACAAGTAAAATGTTTTATATCTTTGGTTATTACTTTTATAGCTGACCAGGGTGAAGCCGAGTTTGGTTGCAATTGCGAAGTAAATTTTTTGAATTGAGAATATCTGAGTTCTTCTAGTTTATGTTTATCCTGACGCGTCAGCATATTGAGTGTGCGCTTAACTGAGGGGCTACGTGATATTTTCCATTGTCTGCGAACTCGATGTTTTCGAGTAATTAGTTCTAGAATATATTTTGGCAGGACGGGCAACACGTATTTTTTGCGTATAATTGGTTTATTAGTCGATGAGTGAATAGCATTAATTATGTTATTTTGAAGATTAGTAATTGCTAGGGCTATGTTAGTTGTTGTTTGTAGATTGGGAGGATATTCATTTGAGTTTAGGATATTAGCTTGGAATTTGATCCAATTTATTTTACCAATTATGAGTGGATTTGAAAATTTAAATTCCGGAAGAATTTTATCGAAACTAATTAAAACTGGGTCATGATCAAATCTCAACGCTGATACTGTGAGTTGATTAATAGGCAGGTTTATGTTTTTAGATATTACAATATCCAGTATGTCGGGATCGATTGCCTCTCTATATGGGTAATAAGTGGGTTGACGTGGGGCATGAATATTCCAGTTATTACTGCTGATTGAATTAAACAGTATTTTTCCTTGGGGAGAAGAAGTTCGACATCCCCACGCTATATTCGTAGCATTTAAATCACCAATCAAAAGTATTTTGTAGTTTGTATTAAATATGTGTTTTAAAATGTTTATTGGAAGTTGTTTATTGGGGGTTTATATGCTGAAATTATTATATCTCCAATAGAGAGTTTGGCTTTAACTGCTACCATTTCTAAGTCTTTGGATGAGGGAATAAAGATATGAGAATGATTTATTTTCCTTTTAATTATTACTGTTACTCCTCCACTTGCTTGGATTGAGGGTCTGGCTTCTCTGTAAGTAATATAACCAGGAATATTTAGTTTATTGTTAATATTAAGATGCGTTTCTGTTACACACGCTATGTAAACTTTTCTGTCATGAAGGAAATGTTTAAATTCATTAATTTGTCTTAATAAACCGTTGGCATTCCAGTTTAAAATTATTGTTTGTGGTTTAATATCCATTAGTTAGAATTCGAGGTAACATATTTTGCAGCATTTGCTGAATTTGGGGAATTATTGAATTAACTATCTCAGTAATGATGTTTGTAATGAGAGGGTTTGAATTGTATGTGTTAAATGGGCGAGTTCAAAAATTATTTCTCAAAACATTTTGTGATTCCCTGGATGGAGTGGGTAGCCCAGGGAAATTTCTTGTATCTCTTGCAATTGGAGGGGGTTGAGCAAGGCCATTGTTTATAGGATCTGATTGAAAATGTGACTGATAGTAAGAGGGAGGGCTGTTGGGTTGAAATTTTGATTAAAATTATTAGATGTTCTATTTTTATTAGTAGTAACTTTAGTTTTAAAATAAGAACATCCTCTATAATTTGCGGTATGACCTTGGTGACAGTTGACACACTGAGGCTGTGAGCCTTTTGGTTTGTTACATTTGGTATAATGGTGTTTCTCAATACACCTAACACATCTGGGTTCCTGAGTACAATTGGCTTAGGTATGATTGAATTATTGACAATTTTTACACTGAATGGGGTGATTTAATTTGTTTCTTGGTTTAATTTTAACAATGCTGTTAAACAATCTATCCAATTTAAAAATGTCTCTGTTGAGTTCAGTATCAGGTAACTCAATGGCGCACATTTCGAGTTCTTCTCTTTTTTTACCATATAGTCTGTAGACAGAATTTATTGTATATGTTTTTGAAAGTTCGCTTTTAATTTCATCATTTGAGTAAGATAAAGGAACGTCGTAGATCATAGCAGACAAAATTTTTTTGGAAGGATCTCTGTACGTTAAGTATTGGATCCTTTTGAAATCACAGTATTTCCTGTAATTTCTGAAATCATCAATACTGTTGAAGAAATTTCGAAATGTGGTCATTTTTCACTTTAGTGCTGAAATCTTTCTTGGCTACCTGTTTAACATCTAGTACAAAGTTATTAACATTTTTAAGAATGTCTTGGTTTTTGGAAATATTCATTGGAGGGATTTTCATACTAACTGTTTGAGTATCACCGTCCTCATTACCAATTTCAGGTAAGGATTCAAATGTATTAATATTATAAGTTTGATCTACTTCATTACAGGAGTCTTCTTCATTTGTGGATAGCCGTTTCCTTTTGGAATTGGGCCACTCGTTTATTGGGGGAGCACAGTCTTGAGCACTCGCATTGGCAATGTTTGATGCTTCCACGGATGTACTTGGAAGTTGGGAACGTTGAAGGTCTTGTTGAATTTAAAGTTGGAGTTGCAGTTGTTGTCGTAGGAACACTACTCTTAAAAACACACTTATAACTGTGATCCGCCGCTTGGGGCGGTTGCCCCGCGGGGCACAAGCCGATCACAACGGGGCGACCGGTAGAGTTAAACACTTTCACTGGTAGAAAACCGAGATAAAACGGGCGCGGCGGCCCTCATAGCACGACAGCGCACCACAGACTGAATATCGGTCCTACTGAATAATTTCTTACCTGATAAGATATTAGATATGTACCTTGTTCCCCAGTCTACGAATAATATTGTCCACAATCAAATTTCTATAAATAAAAAGGTAAACATTTTTTCCGTAACTGCTATTTTTATCTGTAGTATTTATAAAAATCTGTGAAATTTCAACTTACTCTTTTGTAGTAAGAGTTTTGTCCGCCCGTCCGTCACTCACCAGACCCCTTCCGGTCCTCCAATCGTGATAAACGGGGTACACACAACGCATTTCGGTGTCCTGGTGGGAAATTGATATTTTTAGCACATCCATTAAAAATATTCAAAGATTTTTTCTAAAAAAGGCCCTTTGGGGGTGAGGCAACTACATACAACGTGATTTTGGAATACAGACACCTACAGGAGTGATCAAAGGCTCATTCGATACCTTTGGGTAAGAAAAATGATTGGCATTAATCTATTATTCTCAGCCTTTCCCACTTGAATATTCTGGAAGTGTCTAAAACAAATCCGTTATTTTTGGTTTCATTGTACCCGCATTGGCAAAACACTGTAAATTGCTATATGACCTTGCTCTCAGTTCTTAAATTGCTACGACTTCATTCATTCAATTGGCAATATAAAATAATTACATATATACACGAGAATCTTATACAATAGTTTTTCACGTAACTTTTTATGCCAGAAAATGAGCGAGCTGAACAACTGAAATATGTTTAAAAGTAATTATTTTCTCGCATATTGCTTACGAAGTATTGAGAAACTGTTGTAATGGTACAGCAACAAATTGTGAATTATTAACTGAAAAACGTTGTTCTATGGGTTCCTGGAAACGAAAAACTAGATAATGTTTGCTCCTAAATGAAATTTAATATCTTCCTCTAATGCCTCAGAATCCAAGATTTATGAGTTCATGATATCGGAAAATAGGATTACGACAAATCGTTTATCCGCCTATTCGTCTCTTTTTGTGTTTATCAGTTCATCTGTTTGTCTGTGAACAATACTTGCGGCAAAACCTGAAGTAAGATTTAAGTAAATTATTAGTTTCGGTTTTATGTGTATTCATGTCAATCATTGCACAATAATGTGAATTGATATGGTATCTAATCATATACCTTCTTTTAAAATATTTTCATTGGCCTGGACTAACATTCATTCTTTTGTGGTATTTTTTTAAAGATTTTAACAATACAAATTGATTTAATTTATTGAAATTAACAAGTAATTTATAAATTCATTTCATGATTACTAACATAATATACATAATGTTTCAAGGTACAACAATTCGAATGGGATCCCAAGCTGCAAGGTCTTGTCTTGGCTTCCTACTTCTATGGATACATTACAACACAAATTCTGGGAGGATGGTTGGCAGCGAGAATAGGTGGCAACGTCTTATTTGGATTTGGAATAGGAATTACATCTATTCTTACTTTACTTACACCACTTTTAGCAAGCATAAATGTGTATTACTTTATTGCGCTCCGCGTACTTGAAGGTGTTTTTGAGGTAAGAAAGTCTAAGAATTAACTACTTGCACAAATAGAGCTGGAAGCCTGTTATAGGCAGAGTATACATACTAGATCACAATCCTTCTGCCAACAGGAAATACATGTTTATAACTTCTATTTATAGCACGCACATTTTTATCTGTAGGTTCTTACACAATATTTCATTAATTTTCATTCTTAATTACATACAAAATGTTCATGTTTAGATATTAACATTAAAGTATTTGCCTACCATCGAAAATATACGCGCACTTTGTGCCCATATGCTTTCGAATTCAACTATACATTGTATTGCTACAAAAACCTTCTAGGCTTTCTCATATTTACGTGTCAAAATAATATTTTCACTTCCCTGTGCAGCGATGCCACCTTCACTAATGTTAGCCGCCTGCGCTCCGCCGAACTACAGAAATTGCCATCACTTTAAATTAAAATCCATTTCCATCACCATTTTCTTGTGTACACATATCAATTGATACAATTTCACTTTACGTGAAACATATTAAATAAATAGGGAAAGTTATGTAATGCTTTGTGAAAAAACGGCGGATTTTCAGCAGAAAAAAATCATTGCTGGGCTCTGATAACAAAAAAGTGGAAAAAAAAAGCTGCTAAATTATTAAAAAACTCCCCTAACACGTGGTGTAACCAGAATCCCTATTTTGTGTCTCCTTAATACCGAAAAACCAATTGAAAACAAAACGTCTGTCCGTTCGTCTGTCCGTCTGTGAACAACGCTAGCGACTAAATTCAGCTGATTTTCTCCAAAATTGATACTCCCCGATCGATCTGGCTGGTATCCCTGCCCATCTGGTCTGAGTCGAAGCTCTGAGATTTTGAAAAACATTCTTCATAATATGGGGGTACTTTACAAGAAGTATGTGCTCAAAATTCCGCCTTTTCAGAAACGCCAATTTCTCAAAAATTACTCCAAATGTTTTCTTCAAACTTTACGAACGGATAGTGCAAATTGCACTCCGTAACATGACGTAAAGTTCAATTTGGGGTACTTTTTGGTTTTTGCAAACATCCCACATATGTATTTTTTAAAGATCTCTCACACCGTTAATATGCACATTTCCAGCAATGTTTAAACGCCATAGTATTTGTAAGTTAATGTGCATCAAATGACTTCAAATGAAATATTTCCAAAACTCATAAACTTTCTGTGAAAAAAATCTTCAAATTTCGCATTTTTAGTAGCGCGTAAATGCCATTTTCTTAAAAACGGCTCAAAAGTTTTCAAAGAAAATTGCCATTTAGAACGAGGCTTTACTGTTTTTTAATATTCTAAAATTAATATTTCCGTTCTACTATTAGGAAACCGAAAAATTAAGAAAATGTTTAAAAAATATACTTTGGGTGGCGATAGATGGTAGCTGGCACGAGTATGTGGCAATTTTGAATAGCTAGCCCGGATCAAAGGAAATAAAAAAACGAATACGGGAAAGTCTGTGTCATTCTGGAGCACCACCAGTTCAATTTATTTTACAACTATGGCTTACATCTTGAATCTTCGCCTTATTGCAATCGATAGTTTTTCAAAAATATTGTTCCTTTTGATTTTTCCAAAACTTAATGTTCACGCGAATGTTTATAATTGTAACCTCTCGTTTTTATTTATCTCGATCTGCCAGTTTTTCAACTGTTTCCCAACTTCAACATAAATACGGAATCACACTCTTTTTCGAATTCCTTCAGTTGTTTACTGCAATCATGTCATTTCCGGGAGTATTAATACAAATTAAATATTGTTTCGACGAATCCGTATGGATCGTCACAATAAACGAAACATTTATTCACAAATTGTCATATTAACATCTGCATTTATGAGCAAAATATTTTAATAATATCTTTTTTATTTCCTGTATAAAGCATTCTAAAAACCTTTGAATGATACTTTCAAAAGAATTGTCAACTGGAAAACTTGGATAAGTCACATCATTATAAGTCGGTGAAAGTTACACAAATTTGATGATGAGTTTGTTTTCTACATGCACAAAATTTCCCAGTGGATGTTGCTTGAATTTGTGGAATGTTGCCGTTTTCTGGCGATGTTGATAGTGAAACACACGGGAGTGGCAAGTTTTGAGATAGTTGCAAAGTTTTTTTTCTTATTCACAGGGCAAATGATATGCTGATGGCAAACATATTAACACGATACATTGATCTGACATTTCAAGAATTATCGCACAATCTTTTTATTTTAGTATATTTTATTTTATATTTAATTTTGGTAATTACTAGTTTAAGTATTTCAATCGCATTATGACTAAAACTATTTATTAGAGTGAACCAAAAGCTACTAATGTGAATATTTAGGAACAGACTAGTGGACTGGAGAAGCAAAACTGCTGTTGAACAAATTTTTATAAAATGGGTTACCAAATGTGGCAAAAACAATGCTTAAGAACAAAAAATACGCTCAATAAATTTAATATTTTAAGAAAGACGGTTTTTTTATTACTGCAATAAGAAAATATAGGATTTGCACAGTTCACGATATTGCAGCTACATTTCCAGAATATCAAAGAAGCTCGTGTTCCACAAACAATACGAAAATAGAAAATATTTAAAAGTGGGCGGCTTTCCCTTAAAGACTTGTACGACGACGGATGTGTCGTAAGCCCTATCGTAGGCTCAGAGCATAAGAATACAGTCGGTTCCGGATTATGAGAATAGGTGGGACAATGCCATGAAATATTTGCGTATTTCAGACAAAATAGAAACTATTTAGTTGCTTTTTTAATTTCCCCCACGTCCCTGGGAATCAAACGAAATCATCTCACGTGTCACGAGACACCTCTCACATGGCCGTAGATTGCATAATTTTCGTACAATTTCTGCGCACATTCGATATAAGTAAGAAAGAAAATTCGATTTAACATTAGAAAATATATTTAATAGTTACTGTAATTTAAAACTGTAAAACTTTATTGTAACCATTTTAAACTCACGAATTTTTGAATTAATTTAAAATACTTTCTCAATATAATTGAAAAGAGTTAATGATGTGAATTGTTGCAGCGTACAGTCACTATTTAGAGTATGACACGCAGCACACTGTCTCAATAATATTGTTTCTGCAGGGGGTGTCGTATCCCAGCATGCACGACGTATGGGCTCGTTGGGCTCCGCCATTTGAGCGGAATCGACTGGCCACCATAGGCTACTCTGGGAGCTACGTCGGAGTTGTTGTTTCAATGACAATATCCGGTATTCTTGCAGCACAAATTGGCTGGCCTTACGTTTTCTATGTTTTCGGTAAGCGAGGACACTCAGTGAGATCGGTTTATCAATAAAATTACTTAAGTGAATGTGTTATATTTCCCTACAAGTCTACGTACATAAAATTATGTAATGTGACTGGGAGAGAGTGCGGGAAAATGAGCGAATGAGCGAGCGGGTCAGAGAGCGAGTGAGTGGGTGACTGAGCTGAGAGGTGAGTGAGCGGATGAGTGAGTGATTAATAACATTTGAAACGGAAAAATTCCATGTTCTTGCATATCAGTTGTAAGTAAATATATCCTAATGTACAGGAATTATTGGAGCAATCTGGTACCTAGCTTGGCTGATATTGATAAAACGAAGCCCAGAGTATGATAAAAATATTTCGGCTTCTGAACTTAAGTACATCCTCGAAAATTTAGGATCAACAGAAGTTCATAAAGAGGTAGCAAGCAATAATGGTGTGGATGTAGAGCTGTGTTTTGTATAAGAATTGAATATTCATGAGGCATTATATTAACAGATCGTACATCCTTGGAAGAAATTTTTCTTGTCAATGCCCGTGTGGGCAATACTCGTTGCTAATTTCACGGAAAACTGGGGAATGTACACTCTACTTACCCAGCTGCCAACATTTATGAAAGGTCGGCATGCAAAATAAAATATATATTATAGAGTTAATAAGACAATACAACAAATACGTTTTTTAAATAAATTTTAAAAATACTTATTCATTATTCTTTGAACTGCAGATACGTTGGAGTTTGATTTGGAAGATGCAGGATTTCTTTCTTCAGTACCCCATTTAGTTGTTGCGTTTACGATACAAATTGCTGGTCATTGTGCTGACTTTCTTTTAATAAAGAAGTACCTTACAACCACGCAGGTATAGTCCAAAACAGACGCGGCGAATGAGTTATAATTGAATTTTATAATAATATATTTTTACAATTGTATGTACTAATTTTGCAATATATTTGTAAATATAATTTTTTTACTCAGGTTCGCAAATTATTTTGCTGTACTGCTTTTATTTGTCAGTCTCTCTTCATATTGCTAACAGCATTCTTACAATTTCCGGCAGCGGCAGTGACATTTTTGACGCTGGCAGTTGGATTAGGAGCTTTTGGCATTGCATCTTTTACGTAAGCAAACTTCATTTATTGAAACGTTGAAGTGTTCAAGTCCTACGTTTTATTTTATATTATATTCCTATACCTCATTTCTATCAATCTGAAATTTTTCAGTGTTAACCATTTAGATTTGGCGCCGCAACACGCAAGTGTATTAATGGGAATATGTAACACAGCTGGAACTGTGCCTGGAATTATAAGTCCTACCATCACGGGATATTTAGTACCCAACAGGGTGAGAAAATAGTGTTATTATGTCAATCAGTTCTTCGCAAAATTTCGTGTTACAATTGAGTTTCTTTTTTCAGACAACATCAGAGTGGCGTACTGTCTTCTTTATAACAAGTGGCATTTACTTTGCTGGAGCAATATTTTATGGAATGTTTGGTTCTGGAGAAAAGCAGAATTGGGCACAGAACAATATTTTTCAGGATGCGCCTTCAAGAAAACAATTAGATTCAAACAATGATATAAATTCTTGCAATAGATAACACCTAATGCCACTTACAGACATGAATAAATACTAAAGTTAAAATTAAATGCCATGAAATACGTTTGCTCAATATTTTACAAGCGCAAATTCTTTCCACAATCAACCATAAATAAGACAAAAATCCTTAGAATGTATCTATTATAACCATAATAAGAGTGGTATTACTATGGAATCATTTACAAAGAAAAATAAATATAGCCTTGTATTTACTAATATTTTAGAAATTAATATTTCGATCAATACCTGTCAAGCCACAAATTTCAAGACTTACCATTTCAGCAACTTTGTACTAAAAACAAGTCCATAACGGGAAGATGAAACGAATTTCCAGCCACGTATTACTCAAACCACATGCATTTAAAAGAAAGTGATAAAACAAATGTGATAAAATTGCATTAGTAAAACGCCCTTGATTGTTTGAGACAAATACGAATAAATGACCAACGTTTTTTGGTATAAATAATATGAGTGTATCATAAATAATATGAGTGCATTGAATATTTTCAATGCAGGTTCGAAAGTATTTAGCATTACTTTTTTGCAAATAAACACTTAAGTAAACTCAAATAAAATTATGTACGAGAGTAAACCAATAAGGCGAAACATATATTATTATTTTAATGTACCATGTTTTTTGCATTTATAATAGCTTTCTAGAATGGTTTCAGTAGGACGTGGATGATGTACTAAAATATAAATTCAGAATGCTTTGTTTCTATTTTAAATTACCTATTTATTAACAAGAAACAGGTATAAAACAATCAAGCAGCATTACATCATATATTACACAATTATCTTTAGTCCAGTAATTCAAAATGTTTGGTATAACTACATTCGTATTTTGTGATTATCTTTCATACATTTTTTCTCAGCAGATCTACTGGTTCTATTAATATCTATTTTTCACTTTTTTGGGTACTGAATTGCCGTGTTTTCTCATAGTTCTGAAATTTCACTCACAAGTTTTGATTTCTTTAATAGTTAAAATATTCCTTTGTTTTTCCACAAAGATGTAATATTTACATTCGCAGATTAAATATATTTGACTAATGGAAAAATACAGACGTACATATTATGAATTATACAGATGTAAAAATTAGATAATTTTTAAAGATCGATAGCTAGAATTGTTTGAAGTTTTACTCTTACCTCTGCACATAAGTGAAATATTCTTAAGTAATTTTCAAACCATTTTGCGGATATTTCGTAAATAATTACACTGATAAAAATCAAATATTATTTTTAGAACAAGTAAGACATAAAAATATTAATTTCGAAGGATTCGTACACCAGAAAAACAAGAAACTTCTTAAAATCCCTGCCTCCTTCCCTCCTCTTAATAATTTCATTTAGTTCTAAGAAAGTGGAACAAATTCTGCAACCCACTAAGTTCTATCCTCCCAACTTTCTCATTCTCTTTTACAATTATTTCATTTTTGCCATCCGATGTTTTTCCGATTTAAGTAAGTTCTAGAATGAGTAAAGATGAAAGAAATAAAACATTACATAATTATAATATTAGCATAACTTTATTTATATATTCTTTTCTTTTACATTACTTTCAATTTCATATAGGTTTTTTGTGTGTCTTTGCCTCATTTTGTTTACTCGGTTCCTTTATACAGGCCAATTCATTGCCCCTGTAGGTTATTTTTTACTGTTGTCATTTATTTCAATAGGAAAAGGACAATATTTAATAATAATAATAATAATAATAATTATTATTATTATTATTATTATTATTATTATTATTATTATTATTATTACTATTATCGCATGTGTTCCCGTTCTGAGGAAGCTATTGCAATTCACCATTATATACAAATGACTAATGAATATACATGAATCCACAAATTCTTTAACAATCACAACATTTTACGATTTTTTATTCAAGTAAAATTTGTTCTCTATAATTAGGCGTTTTATTATCCTCATTTATACATTTGTTTGAAAAATGTAGTAGCTTTCGGGGAATTTTTAGTGAAAAATGGGCATATTAAAAATATTAAAAACAAGAATATCTCAAAAACTGAAATGTTAAACAATGTAGGTGTTTTATATCAAAGCCAGCATAAAAATATCGCTTATACAGAAACGATTAGAAAACCAGGCGCCAATTGAAATAGTATCTAAATATCAATTTGAAATATTATCTAAATATGGTGGCATAAAAATTTGTTAAAAGTTGGTAAATATTAAAGAAAAAGTGCATTTGGCGAATTCACGCGCTTATGAAATAGCAAATAATCACTTAAATAGTAATCAAATCAGTTATCATAGTAAGACGTTTGGATAAACAATGTGTTTGTTTTGACAAAATAAAATCTTTCAATAATTCAATGTACTGAATATAGTGGCTCATATGTGGAATACTGTAAGAATACTATAATATGGTATATTTGTCAGCGTCGGTTAATACGTACCTAGTAATTGTATTTAAAATGCACTATTTCGAACAATTTTAGTAGTGTGAAGTGGGTCTGTGTTGTGATAACTTATTGGCTACATTTTCATTTACACACAATACTTTTAAAATTAAGAGTAACTTATATATGTTTTTTTAATAAGGTAATTTATGTTCACAAACTGGATCTTTAAGTGCGAAAAGGGCAGTTACACAAAATGTGACAGATGAAGCAAAATGAACAGCCAGTAGTAAAAAGTGTGACTTATTATGTGATAAAAAACCGACAAAGTACATCTGATTCTAATTTGCAGAGAATATTTTATTAATGATTAAAGACGCCGGGAGAAATCATTTCTCTGGTAAGATAACATATTTGATTGCAACCTAGAAACAGAATGACGTGTGAACCTTAGTCGAACTAAAAATCTGCTGGTTTGCGATACTCGCTTGCCTAACCAATGTTCGCTCAAAAGTCTGTCTTTCTTTCTACATTTGTTTTTAGAGAGTACAACGTGTTCCAAGACAAAGAAGATGGAGGCAATACACTGTCCCATTGCTAACACAAGAAAAGCTCCGGAAAGCTGGTCAAACGTGAGCGACCGTGGCTCCCTGGTACGACCAGATTGAGCCTTTGGTACTGTCAACCCTGTCACATCCAGTCGATAGCGATGCATTACAGACCAATGATTGTAGAGGCCGCTTTCTACAACACTTGCCACGAAATTTTGAAACACGACTTTTAATTTTGATTTTTTGTTAATAAGATATGCCCTGAAACCAGGCATGAAAAGGCACTCAGGTACTAAATGAAATATAGTTTCCCCGCTATCCACGAGTTCTTTTCTGTTCGACACGTACTCGAAAAAGGATTTGTTTAACAAAAATCCGTTTCTTTTTCCTTTCACTCGTTCTTGCAACACCTTGGGTACATCTGTTATAGTAACCAATTCTAATTTCGCCATTAAATCATTAAGAACATCGTTATCGTCTTTGATGTGAAAGACGCTTTTGGGAGCACTGTAAGTGAAGACGCGTTGGAGAGAAGGGACGATTTCTTTGAGAAGATGCGGATCTGGGAGACGATGGGGAGTAGCAAGGAAGCTCAGTAGTTTTCCTTGATATGCGTTGCTGATCACAATAACAAACAGCAATAACGCGCTTAGCAGAACACGTTGCGGTAAACTGACAACGTGGCCACAGTGACCGCCCGTTAACACAACACGTACCACTCTGAAAACTGAGCTGCACGGTACTCTTCGATGAAATTCACGCGCTGAAGTCACATACCAGCTCCAAGAAGAGATGAGAAGTGACAGTATTAGCAAGGCCCAAGTGATCGGTTGAAATGGAAGAAGTAGCACTTCAGCAAAAGGCATGAGGGGCGCTCTAGTTATCGCCAAACAAAATGGGTCTTTGTCCACTGCGACCGAGTAATCTGCAAATTGGTATCTGTCGTGCGTAAAAAATATTGCATTATTTGTTACATCTGCTAGTCCTTTTTGAACTAATCCAAGTTCTCCGTTGTATGTTCCATTCTTCTCTTCACCGACATGTGCAATATCTGGGATGATATTTTCAACTTGAACTCCAGAGATGTTTACAAATGTATTCATCAAAACACGAGTCGGAAAGTCTTCGACTCGTCTACCATTTTTCATGAACAACCAATATTTTAAATTCACTTCGTAATACGCTTGTTTGAAAACATTTTGTAAGAGTTTATCTGGCATTTCTGTTAAAGAATGGCTGACCTCGCATTTTTGTAGTAAAGGAAGATGATATCCTGTGCATTTGAAGATGAACACAGTTAAAATAAATATAATCCATAGCAACATTTCAAAAATATTTAACATCGCGTTCGCCTTATTTAGCACATAATGCTTCAGTCCATGAATTGAGGATGAAGTGAACATTAACAAGCCCAGAAAGAGAATCAATTTTTTACCACTTCGTGACTGTTTTGCGTGTCATACTGAAAGATATTTAGAACTAATTTTCATGATATCTTGGTTACTACTCCAAACTCGACCAGAGATAATATTCCATATTCATTCATAGTATATCGTTAATGAAGGTAATGATATGCCCAGGAACCGTGTGCTGCACCAGAATATTTGAGCTTGCACTATAAAGAAGGGGTGACCGACCAAAGTGTACACTTTCATAAAATGTGACCTATATCACACATTATAGTTTCACAAGTTCTTTACATTAAGACATCCTACATCTAAAGTACAATACTATAAAGCTGGAATACTATAAATGGCCACCTCCGGTATGAGATATGTTTTTGGTATCTTAAGCTTCCAATACTTTCGGTAAATATTTCAATAACGACTGTTTGCAAAAATGTATATTAGAAAGTACAAATTTGAAAGAACTTTTGAGAAAAGAGTTATTGATGGAAAGGCGCTCCTTTATATACAGTTTCATATTCGCAGGGCCTAGAGTCGGACCAGATCTCTAGCGATATCCATTTTGAAGAAAAAAGTTTGTACATTGCCACTAAATTTATTGAGACATGGACAGACGGATTTTTCCTAAAATAAATAATAATAAAAAATAACTCCTTTTAAATATCAGGTACCCAAAATTTGCATTTTCGTCAAAATATCGATATCGATTTTTTTAGCATTGTATAACTTTTTGTTTGCTCAGTGGACCAGAAAGTAAGAAAGTGAAACTAGTTGAGATGTAAAATGTCCCAGACCTCCTTGTTCAAGTAACTTCTTTTCACTCCCTCGCTACTGCTCTCGCAGTATAGAGAGAGTATTGTAATACTGCGGGGAAAACGGTTGTTGGCACATGGGTACCAATAAGTGATTCAAATTTGGCGCCGTTCCGGGAAATCGGTTATTAATAACAATCTTTGGCCTTGATTACCAGCTCAGAATATACATTTCAAACGTCCCACGTTGGACTTTAATATCTTTCCCCCAAATTCGCGAGCTATTTCTAAAAAGAAAAGGCGCAAAGCACGTATTTACATGGAATGCCTTGAGAGGGCTCTCGCCGTGGCTACAGCTGTTTGGCGAAGTACTTTCAAATTCCTCCGCCAGATGGGAGCACCTATTGGAACACTGGGGAGCTGCATTCAGTATTAAAAACAAAATAGCTTGGAAAGTTTCGTATTAACATACAATAGCATTATTGCAAAATTCAAAACGCCAAGACAGCGATGTCACCGCAATATTGTTTCCGCTTGGAATCAAGCGGGAGACTGAGGGTATTAATGAGCCGTGATAGGTGGATTTAAACTCTAGTTGGTACAAAAAGCCGACCGTCGTCCGTTGTCAAAGAGGGTACACATTCTCCCGCTAACGAAACGTATTCACGTAATTGAATATACGTTGCGAAAAGAAACTAAAGGTAAACCATTTGATTCCGGCGGCAATACAGGTAAAAGTTAACTCTTCATTCAATGCTCGATCGTTCTTTCATATACATTTTCGAATAAAAAGGAATCCATTGTGTTTTAGCAAAGATCGGGCGAAATTTCCAGAACCTATAAATCATAGCCCAAATCATAACTCTCCCTGCACATTTGAAGTTTATTTCGCTCTCAACAACGCGGAACTTTCGACACAAAAAAATATTATTGGCGGACCCGATAACGAAAAAATGGACAACTCGTATATAGTAAATTATTTCCTCTAACATGTTATGTAGTCACAACCTACGTTTTGTGGGTTCTTGATACCGAAAAATCAAATGACGGCAACATTTGTCTGTCCGTCTGTGATCAACGGTAGTGCCTAAAGCGTTCAGCTGATTTTTTTCAAAAATCGATATTCCTGAATTGATCTGGTTGATGTCACGGTCCCTCGAAATTGAAACAGATATTTTAATTTTCCGGGAGGGGTGCTTTACATGAAACTCTTCGGACTTTTTCAAAATTAAAAAAAAATGGCACCACACTTTTTTATTAAAACTAGCGTACCCGTGCAAGAACTCTCGCATGTTAAATCCCACACTTTCACTATCCATTTGTCTATCCGTTCCATAACGGAGAGGAACTACTAATGTACTTACAGAATATCAAATAAAATAACAATGCAATTGATGTTTGAAACAAATTTTCAATTTAAGTTTATACAACATTATAGAGAGATGTTCTTGGAACAGTTCATACTTCTTTAAAAACATTTGAAGAAATTTTTCAATTTTCCTTGAGAGTTAGCTTTTCGCTTTCCTTGAGAGTCAAATAATAGAAAAGGTTTTTACTCTTGAGAAAGCCAAGTAAAGTAGTGCGAAAATACCGGATGGGGCAAGAACAGACACAATCATTGCAATATTATTTAACTTTCCTTGATTTGTTATGAAAAACCGAGTGGGTTTTGGAGAGTCATGGTGCAAGCTTGCTGGGGTGAGAAAATTGAAAAATTATTTGTTTACTAAAAGGTATTGAATTATTTTCTGCGTCCTTACGTACCTCAAGAAAATCAATTCAGAGCCAAAAAATAATCAAACTAAAGTTTTCACCTTTGAGTACTAAATACCATTTGTTAGCATTAGAAACAATTTAGTAGGCATTAGTAAGCCCACTTCGGTACATGGGAATGTTGCTCAAACTGTGTTTGCATTTTTAATATCTTAACAGACCGACACCTTGAGTTTAATATCAAACGGTGTTTTATTTACAATATGAGTTTGCAGTTGGGCGTTGGTGTACATACTTCCAGATACCGCCAACATTTAAATCGTGCGTTTGGACTGCGATCGTTGGCAGTTGTCGGGTGACTTGCATTATTCTTTCTGTAATTTTAAATTTAGTTGTTTTTTTAATTAATTCACGTAGTATTGTAGGCTAGCGCGTTATGATTTTTGTTTTCCATTTATTTCAAGCTATTTTACTTTAGTTACTTTAAAAAGTTTGTTCTTTGTGTTGTGCCATAGCACAAGTTTTCCCCCACTACCTATGAAAACGTGCACAAAATTCACTTCTCCCCATAGCTCGTCACACGCAGTTTTTAACTGTTTTTGACGTAAATAAATAAATAAATTCTAACTTACCTCTGCGTACCCGTGCGAGAACTCTCGCATGTTAGACCACACACTCATCCCTATCCTTCTATTTTCATTCTAAGAGGGAAAGTAGTTAACGAAACGTGTTTATTTGTTTAAAATTTATAAAGGTAACTGGCAATGTACTAACACAATTACAAATAAAAATAAAAAACAATGCAATTAATGTGTAAAAGAAATTTTCAATAAATATTTATTCAATATCATGGAGAATTTGCTAGGAACAATTCCCAACACTTACTTAAAGACATTTGAAGTAATTATTCAATATTTTTTGTCAATTAGGTTTAGTTTTTCGTGATAGTCACAAAAATATTAGCTTTTTACTTTTGAGAAAGCTACGTGTCTGAACCCGTTGACTTGAAAATTTCATCGAATGATAACGAAAATATTGGTACGGGTAAAACACAAACACAGTCTTCACTCTTCACTGAACACCCACATCCTTCCACAATTAAGTACACAGCACTTATAGACCATGAAAAAACGTTAATTGAATAGTTTCACTACACTCATAAGAAACAATCTTCATAGGTATAGGTATCAAGCAACTATAATAGTACTTCTAGTTGTTGCTGGACAGCAAATCTTGAATTAATGATTATGCAAATAAACCTGATCAGACTGCACAAACTACGGTTTTAACAGAAAGCGTTAATAAAGATTGTCGAATCTAAGCCTTCTAAGCGTGTCGCCACAAAAATTGCTACCAGCAGGAAGGACTAAAATATTGACGTGGCCTTGATAGTATTGAAGCATGGAACGGAAAAGTTAATTGAATGGATCGGGGAATGTCTCATCTTGTAGATTATGGTGTGAAAAACGTTTCTTTGAGGACTTTTGCCTCAAAATTTTACTTTGTAAGGCTCTAAAACGCTTTGTTTATGAGTTATTTGTCGATATAGGTTTGGATATGATGCGGGTTGCATTTTACATGGATATTCGATGCGTTTTTTAAAGAAATCATCCATATTTTTAAAGTCAAAATGGAATTCGTCAAGTCTCCATGAAATTCCCTTTCCTTAGAACCCCTATTGGTTGCGTGTGAGAGCCGGAACCCAAAGGTATACTACTGAAATAATACAGGAGACGATGTGTTGTCAGATAACGCAATGGACTCTTGATGGATGGATGATGGATGGATAATGGACCCTTGATGATGGATGTCTCAGTTTCGTTAAAATTCCTGTTTCTCTTTTTTAAATTGCAAAAATTTCAACTTTTTTCGGCGTCTTCTTACAATTAAAATATTTAAGATAGATTTTTTCCTTAATTCAGTCTGTTTCTTGAAAACGGGTGTTGAAATGAAGTCAGAAACCTATGAGTAGATTTAGTGTAATTTTGCGCGATATATATGCACTTTTTAAAATAATTAACGTGTGTCTTTTTTTACATTTGCGCATTGAGACATGTAGTAGTAGTAACTATCGAGATATGTAGTCGGTCTCAGGGTAGAGCGGTGCTCCGCACAGTCGTATGTTGCGGTGTGGTAGCCGTTCCGTAAAATACCTCTCCTAGCAGTGGGTTTTATTTATTTATTTAATTGTAAGCAGTGCAATTATTTGTGACTGCGGCCTAGATTATGAATAAGCTTCTTACAACCCACTCTCACCCAGTGTTCTTACAACCCACTCTCGTCTGTGTTGTGATTACCAGTGGCGTAGCGTGTCTCGTGTGTCTGGGGATGCTCAACATTAATGCGAACTGAAAACATTATGATTCTTAATGTTCTTTAGGATCTAAGTTAGTGAAACAAATGTTACACTACTTCAACAGCATTATATCAGGAGACTTCTTGAAAGAAAATTATGAAATAGCTCCGCTTTAGTTCTCACTCGCGGTTGACAATGAGATCACTTGTGAATTGATATATTTCGAACCAAATAAAATTTAATATATTTAAGTCAGAATTCAACTTCTTCTATTAATTGAGAATTAGTAGGCAAGCACTATATCTACTGTTGTGCAAATGACCAAGCACGGAATCACGAGTGAGAAGGAAAAATATTTCTCTGACAACCTCAAGTGTGCTGCGCTCTCGTGCACAAACGAGCAACTTGCTCTCATAAGCCTTTCTCACGCGGTGCTTTCTCACCAGCCGTTGCTGCCCGTATCCGTATGCTAGCTTTTCGGGACTCGAGAATCCTGGGGCAGGAGTGAAGAGGGGAGGGGAGAACCTCGCCGTCTGCGCATGCGTCATTGCTCGTCGCAATCTCGCGACAGACGCTAGAAGCATTTTAGCGTCCAAGTAATCACAGGCCAGCTTGTATAAACGCGCGGAATTCAATCATAGGAAATCACTTCAAAATTAATACAAAACGTGTTTCGCTGAATGTGTTTCACTCACTTGGAAGATTGTCAATACAATATTTAGGCTTCTTTGATTAATATTTCACGTGGGGATGCTCAGCATCTTAGCGTCCCCTAACGCTAGGCCACTGCTGATTACACCCGTATGACGCCACACAGCTATGTGTGGTGTCATACGGACGTCAAAAGTTTTGCGTCTTCTTATAGAACTAGTGATGCTACAGAATGGCACAAAATTTGTTTACTTGTCTCTCACATCGGTAGCTTTTACAATAATGGCGATTTGTTTCGGCATCATTATATTTCCGAGTACTTGTGCTTTAAATAATGTCAAGTAAAGTTTCTCGAGAACTCAACTGTTTTCTGTGAAAACTAGCTCAAAATTCCGCCTTTTCAGAAACGCCATTTTCTCAAAAATGGCTCCAAATTTGTTTTCTATTTCCTTGTGTCTGGGCTAGCTATTCAGAATTGCCACATAGTCTTGCCAGTTGCCATCTATTGCCGCCCAAAGTACGTTTTTTGACATTTGTTTTATTTTTTCCGTTTCCTAATAATAGAAAGGAAATATAAATTTTAAAATATTAAAGAAATTTTAAAATATTAACAAAATTTTAAAATATTAAAAAACACAAAAACCTCGTTCTAAATGATAATTTTTTTAAAAACATTTGCAGCCGTTTTTAAGAAAATGGCGTAAAGCGTTATTGAAAGTGGGAAAATTGAAGCTCTTTTTCACAGAAAACTTTTGAATTATCAAAAAACTTAACTTAAAGTAATTTGAAGCACTTACACTAAAAATACAATAATTTTTAAAAATTGTCGGTAATGTGCATGTTAAAGATGTGGGAGATCTTTCAAAAAAATTATATTTGTGTAATTTAAAAAAATATACCCCAAATTGGACTTTACGTCATATTAAAGAGTGGAATTAGCACTATCCGTTACAAAAGTTAGAAGAAAATTTGGAGCCATTTTTGAGAAAATGGCGTTTCTGAAAAGGCGGAATTTTGAGCTAGTTTTCACAGAAAACAGTTGAGTTCTCGAGAAACTTTACTTGACATTATTTAAAGCACATGTACTCGGAAATATAATGATGCCGAAACAAATCGCCATTATTGTAAAAGCTAGCGATGTGAGAGACAAGTAAACAAAATTGTAATTTTTGAAAATACAAAAGAGTAGAGTAACATAACGTTTATGTCATCTTATAGAGTACATTAGATTCTATCCCTACCAAAAGTTTCAAGAAATAATCTCAAACCGTTTTTGAGAAAATCGTGTTTTTGTAATTTTTTAAAATTGCACATATTTCTGGCAATATTGCGTGAAAACCACTAACATTATCACAAAAATGTACATGACCTTAAAGAAAGAGCTAACAATGAAAAACAAATTAAGGCACAATGTCGTTTCGAACTTCGACATTGGCCAAGCACGGAATAATAAAATTCTGACTGACCAAGAACACTAATCTTGCTGTCTACAAAATTATTCAAACTCTCAAACGAAAGTAATGAGATGGCTCCTGATATTGGTGAACTTTTTCGGGTTCCACAATTCATGCCTTGATTCAGGCACAGTTGAGATATGTCTGCTAAATCTGCCTCCAGTTTCATGGCAATCACTCCTGCACTATCAATATTAGCAGCACAGCAATGTGTTTTAAGAGTTTATTATCAGGTTCAGCAATGGCTAGATTTAGAAAAAAGTCCAAAAGAGTGGAGAGGGAAAAGTAGAAAAAATGGTCTTGGGCCTTTGACTACTTGTTAGTACCACATGATCCACCATATTTATTGAAAGTTGATTCCTGAAAGAGCTTCAAATACTGCAAAAAAAAGTGACTACAAAAAGTTGGGGATTATTGATTGAACTTGTATCTCAACTGCGATAAGTGTTTTGTCAATGTCAGTCGTTTCTGAAAATGACCTGAAAGGTGACTTACGAGATGGCACAAGGACAACTAAATAAAGCCGTTGAAGCTGACAAACCAATGGAACATGACTTAGATATTAATGATGTTAAATAATGCCAATTATTGGAAACTATATAATATACAAGATTCACAGTAATAAAAGACCCGTTAATTCCATTATTATGAGTGTACCAGATGTCTATAAAAAGCTGGGCCATCGAAACCTACACGTCGGTGATGGTGCAGTCCATCATCCTCCAAAATATTAATTTACTTTTTCATGTTGTTAATAACGTACCTACTTTTCCCAGTTGAAATGTAAACTGATTCACAAGGCGTCATATTTATTTGTCTACAACTTCACTGGATGAAAATTACATAAAGGAGTTAGTGAGTGAAGGAGTTTAAGTGATGTGACGTTTACACAGTAACATCCAGGCATATTTTGCATGCTAACGCCTACACCATTGATCCTAGCAAAAAACGTTTTACACACAAACTGTAGATAATATTATCCTCTTTCATTTCATATCAGGTTGATATTTACGAAGAATTGATAGTTTTTAAGTTATATTGAGATAAAGTGTTACGATTCTCGTTTTTTTCATGTTTCGTTCACATCACCAAATTTCGCTGTGCTCTCATGGCTAAACCGTTAATTGGAGAAAAAATCTTAAGGACATTAACTGTAGGTAATTTTATCTTCTTTTATTTCATTTAGGCCCAAATGTTGCGAAAAATGGATGGCTTTTTAGTTATTTTGAAAAAAAACTCAGGAAAGTTATTTTTACACATTCTTTTTGCTTAAGAAACTGATTCCGGACAATATTTTTGTTGGCAAACCTGATATTCGTGTTCAGCGATCCATAAAATATATAGGAACCCAGTATCAAAATTACATCAAAACTTTCTCTTATTTTTTATAAGTTGATTGGACTAAATTTTCCCCGCATTCGTTCCCGCTTCTCAAAAGACATCCTCCATGTATCATAACAATGATATTTTATCACAGGTTTCTTTTATTTTTATTTTTATCATTATTATATTTAAATTTTTCAACTTCAAAATGTGAAATAAATTAATTTAATATATCATGTGTAATTAAGACATTTTAAAATAAATTGTAATTTAAAAAATTACCATGTTGAAGTTCTGATCTAAAAACCTCATGTAAATTTAATCAATTCAAACTCCTAAAAAGTTTTTAATAATTTTACACGTAACAAACACACTTACAAAATGAGGACATTCTCAGTGAAGAGCACCTTCGCGCACCCCAAACATCACTTAGCCCTATCTCAGTCCTAAACCAATACATATTTGCACATGGTATTTATTGTCCCCATGTACCATTGTTCTGAGTGTTCCTCAATTACGCACACAGACTGAGCCCACATGTAAAGATTAGGTTGTAGATGTAATTAAGAATAGTCTACGAATGAACCACACGCCACAAACACAAATTATGAGAATGAAGTGTTACGCGGATTTCAAACACACAGCCTCAATGTTCACGTAATTAGATTTACGTGTCCCAAGCCCCTGTCTCAAGACGCCGATTCCTTTGATGGTACTATTTGTAAACGTATTATTATCTACGCTACTCACTGCTTTGTAGATAGTAATAACTTGATAAATCTAATAATATAACTAAAAGTGATATTGTTTTGCATTTTAAAAATACATGCATGTAGTGTGGCGTCATAACAGTCGCCTTATAGGAAATTAGGCGTGCATTTCAGTGTGTCGAAATGCACATAGGAAATAGTTGCGGGCGCGTGCTGAAGGGACGCGTCGCAAGACAATGCTATATTTGGGCGACGGGGCAACAGCCGGACGTGCGCTGCCATGGGGGCAAGTTGGTGAACCTCGTGCGCTGCCATGGAGGCAAATTTGGGAACCCCGGGGAGATTCTGGCCGGCAGGCTTGACGAAGGTGTAAAAGACGACTCGGACGAAAACACTTTCTTCTTTTGTTTTGGGGCTCGTCCGTAGGATCATCGGGGAGGTGCGGCTCAAGGCACGCCGATGTGCTGCTACGGAGGCAAGGGGAGGAAGCCGGCGCGCATGCGTCGTGACGTTAGGCAAGCGGTCTTGGTGGCCAGTGAAGTTTACTTCTAATAACGGTCGGTGAGAAAACCATTGTAAATTTGTAAATAGCAATTTCAGGTGTCGGTGCACATTAAGAATATTCAAATTTTACAACCGTTCACGTCTGTTTTTCTGCTATGACCCCGGCCATGACGCCACAGTGGTTTTTGAAAAATCCAAAGAATACATCAAAATGAAGTATATGACAAGATCTTTTATTCGTAAAAAGTTAAAGAAAACAATGGAGCCACTTTTAAGAAAATTTGATAACGTACCAGAACCTTCTTATAAAGTACCCCCAAAATCCAAAGAATTCGATTAAATTTTGGAGGGCCTCGAGTCGGAACACATTGACCGGGAAATATTAATTTTGGAAACAATCCTAATTGTAGTTTATGTGGTTCTGTTTTTTCATAGAAGGAAGATGGGACAGATTAGGCGGACAGGCAGACAGACATTTTGAAGCAGATAACCAACTTTTTTTCGGACACGAAGCCCCAAAACGTGTATGCACGTTGGAATCTTGAAATGGATTTTGCACACCATTACAGAACATAACATTTTCTACACCACGTGTGTTGCTTCGTATATACATACACGCGAAATTAAAATATATACGTTGTTATAGTGTGATGGCACCTCACGCAACCAAGTACCCTCTTCTCTCTATTTATAGGGGACTGTTCGGTTACGAAATTTAGTTGAGTGGAAAGTTCAAAATTATTTCTAAACGAAAACCGTTATGTTATAAATATGTAGGTATTTAAGTTTTTGGTGCAACTTTTTGGTGATTAATAATGTGTTCGTTTACGTGCCCCATGAAACGCTCAAATGGTAATATAGAAGTCAATGAAATAACTTTTACATATATACTAAAAGGTAATGATTTTGAAACATTTAGTAACAATTCTACTTTCGAACACAACGCAACGTTAATATTAATAATATTAAAAACACTACTACAAGTTTCTTTTGTGGCTTCCAATTAGACATTTGTTTTCAAAGCAACAATAACAACAAAGGTATTTTACCTTAAAAAATGTATCTCGCAAACGGTAATGAAACATTTTCTCAAGTGTACATCTTCGCACGAAAAATCAGAATATGTACTTCATAAAAAGTATTTGTTTCATTAAATGTAACTCATGACGTGTATTGCATTGAAATTCTTCTCGGTACCATTGGCGAAGACCCACGAACACAAAGAGAATTCGGAAACAGATCACCGACGAAGTCCTTCTGATGATTGGAAGGAAGGAGGCGGACAATCGCGTGACCTTGTGACGTTCGCGGCTCTGCTCTCCCACCACGTACAATGGGCCAAGAACAAACTACGCGGAAAACACTTTTATATGAAATTGAATATTATAACAATTGAAGCATATGGTCTAGGATCCGAGAAGAAAGATTGTAATGAGAGTAGACCGCATGTTGGAACAAATTTCTCTACCGCAATTGCGGTGATAACCTTTCTAACTTGAACGAAACAATCCTGCCTTTTGTAGCATTCTTTCCCGTAACTTAGTATTTTAGTTTGGTTCAAAGCAACGTACTGGTAACATTGTACAATGTAGTAATGAGACACTGCATCTTTAGCAACAAAAAAGTGTATAATATATGGTTACGTGTTCAAAAGGTCTGTGTTCTCATGTAAATTTAATGATTTCAAACTCAAAAAAAAATTGTAGGAATTTTACAGGTAACAAACACACTTCCAAATGAGTACATTCTCAGTGAAGAGCACCTTCACGCACCCCAAACATCACTTAGCCCTATCTCAGTCCTAAACCAATACATATTTGTACGTGGTATTTATTGTCTCCTTGTTAGCCTAGCGACCTCGGACTAAGATCGTTGTGGTAGCCGTACTCTGCCTGGTCCACTTTACCCACCTCGGTCATTCTGTGCTTGACTGCTCTCGGTCTTATCGTATTGGAATGGGATTAAAGAATTGGAATTGTTATACACGTAATCTTTGAGTGGACTCTCGGCTGTTTTCCCTGCTTTGGCCCCATTGTGCCGCCGGGCGGGGGGGCCGTGGCTCGTGCGACGACTGTACCCTAATCCCGAGCGGCCGGCCTGTTTTCTTGCGGCGCCTCCCGCGGGAGCGCCGGATCAGTGTCCTCCTAATTCCCACCGCCTGCGCCGCGCATCCCGATGCTGCGCCGCCCGCCCCTGCTCGCCTCGCTCCAGCCGCCCACCCTGCTCCCCCTGCCCGCCTCTGCCCGCCTCAGTCGCCCACCCCGCCCGCCCATGCCACTCACCCCTTCCCGCCCCTGCCGCCCACCCCGGCCCGCTCCTGCCGCCCACCCCGGCCTGCCCCTGCCGCCCATCCCATCCCGGCCCGCCCCTGCCTGCCACCCCTGCCCGCCGCCCAACCCGGCATGCCCCTGCCCGCCCCTGTCCGCCTCTACCGCCCCTCTCCGCCCCCCCAACCAGCCCGGCCCGCCCCTGCCTTTCTGCTTCTGCCCGCCGCCCGTTCCGCCTGGCGCTGTAGCAATTTCCGCCCCCTCTCCCAGACAGACCTCTGCCCTGCCTCAGTGACGCAGATCTATAGAGCAGCCAAAGGCTACGACTTTGAGTCCTACGTATAGCGTGAGAATTTTTACCGTTTGAATGTGGTGTGATGGACGCTTCGCCCAATCACGCATCCCACATAAACAATTATCATATCCATACTCACTCATCTCTCATCATCATTCACACCTAGTGATCACGACCTCCATCGCCCATCCAGTGGAAAGCAACGAAAAACCACCACCGTAATCATCTGTCTGGCAAAGGAAAGTTAGTCTCAAATTTCCAATCTCACCAGCGACCTCGGGCTAAGATTGCTGTGGTAGCCGTACCCTGCCTGGTCCACTTTACCCACCTCAGTCATGAATCGACGTTTTAATAAGCAGCTAGAGATGACTCTCACCTGACATCTTTTATCATATTGATTTGTGATTTGATAACACATTTCCTTCTGTAGACACACCTTCTATACGTATAAAAATTAATCACTATTTTCAAATTAACTTTGTTTTATATATACACATTACCAAGAGTTACATCTTGAATCAATAATTAACGGAGCCATAAGCAACATTTTGTACTTTCCCGTATACATACGTATATACGAAGTAATATACTCTAATCTTACGGTTAGTGGGTCATAGGTTCAGCATTCAAGATTGGTGCGGCAAGACGAGTCGATTGTGAGCGAGAATGAACGAATTCGCCACGAGAAGGGCTGACCGAGCGAACAGGGGAGAAGTCAGTCAGCGGGAAGCTTCCGACAGAGCCAATGGCGGAAAGAGCAATAAGTTTAAAGTGAAATCGTGGAAATCCAACGCCATTGAGCGACAGAAAGACGTGGAAGCAAAATAGTGTAATAAATATAGGCGACGAGAACATCGGGTGTGATGCTGAATGGTAAATAGTGACTGTAATCATGAGGGTTAATAGAGAAATAACAGTGCGATGTGTGGACACGTGCATTGTGAAGTGACCGCGGCGTGATAGAATAAAAATCGGAACGGAAGAACTTCGTAATTAATGTTTTGGGAAGTAACGTGAGGTAATGATAAGCATAACTTAGAGGTATGTTAACTATTGAATCGCAACATGATGAATGCGTGATTGCATAGTGGTGAAAGTGACTTTTTATTGCACCTGCATGTGCGTGAGGCAGGGAGCACGAGGTACATACTAGACGCCGCTATTCAGTAAAAACGACAGTTTAAAAAAAACTAAAGGAAAAACAAGTATAGATAATAATAATAAACTTATGTAATGTGTCCAATGCTGAGGCCGAAGGTGGAGTGTGTAAGAGAAACTGTGCGTGAATGACGGGAAACATGGAAACAGTATGTGGGATGTATGAATGATCGATGCAACAAAGTTCCGCTTACGGATAGACATCAGCGATCGCCCGTGAAACTTATTGTGTGCGGAATGCGCATTATTTGGAACAGTGGCAAGAGGCACTCGCGGCATCGGACGGCGTGGCGACGTGTTCTAGGCAACAAAGGTGCTTCAAGATCAATGAGCGGCCTCGCGAGTCGCGTCGGGGATAACCCCCCGCCCCCCGCTATCCGTCGGGAATACCTCTCCCCCCCCCGGTCGGCAACAACGAGGGATCGGCGCTGCGGTACTCAGTTGATGGGTGTTGTAAGATAAGTCACGAATAGGTTTTTTAATTCAGTTTAATGAGACAGAGGTTAGCATCTACGGAATGTAAATGACGTATGGGCAGAGCAGCCGTACGAGAGATAGTAATGTAACTAGTGGGAGCTCACGGTAGAGAGGGTGGAATGCTAAATGTTCAAGCATTATTATCACGTATCTTTTATTAAAGTAAGCTTCGTCCTTGTATTCATTCATGTATGGTTTGTTGTTGAGTGGTGAGAGACAGGGAGATACCATTTGATTTAAGATGAAACGATGGTTAAATAAACAGAAAGTTAGTATGAGAGGTTGATGTATTATTTGTGTATTTAATTACAAAGAGCAAAGCTTTCAGTACTAATTACTTATATTTACGATTTAATTTGGTTGTAATAAATATTTTTTAAATAATTTTTTGTGTTAACAAGTAAGCCAATAACAGACATTTGCATCAACGATATCCCCCTAACAAGAGATCCCTGATCCTCAGAAAAAAAAATTAAGTATGTGCGATATCAAATTACCGACAAACGTAAGTACGGTCATAATACGTAGTTAAGGGAAAGTTATGTAATGCTGTGCGAATAAACCGGCAAATTTTCGGTAGAAAAAATTTATTGCCATGGCTTGATTACCAAAACAAGGATAAATCCAGTTGCTAAATTAAGAAACAAAAATCCTACAACACGTAGTGTAGCCAGAATCCCTGATTTGTGCGCCCCTCATACCGAAAAACCAATTGAAAGTAAAACATCCGTCGGTCCGTCCGTCTGTGAACACTACTAACGCCTAAACCATACGTAGGATTTTTATTTTGAAATTGAGGAAACTCCTGTCGTTCTGACTTGTGTCAAAGCGTTGAGATTTTGAAAAAGATTATCTACAATTTGGGGCTACTTTACATGAAGCCATCGGGTGGACATTTTCAAACTTTTCTCAAAAACGGTTCCAAATTGTTTCTTTAAATTTCTTGTAAGAATAAAGCAAAATACACTTTTTATTTATTTATTTATTTATTTGTCAAAAAACAGTAAAAACTGTATATGACGCTATGTATAAAACAGTAAAAACTGTATATGACGATATGTATAATACACTTTTTATTTATTTATTTATTTATTTGTCAAAAAACAGTAAAAACTGTATATGACGTGTTTGGAAAGAAATGTATCTGCGCACATTTTCTTGAGGGCCAGAATTTAAAAAAAAACGAAAAAATAATTTAGAAAATAATTATTTTAGAAAAATTAAAATATTTGAAAAATGTTTTTTCCCGAGTTATAGAAAATCAATTTCAACGGTAAATGAACTACAAACAAAAGGAGTGCTCAACAAAACGTGCGCACATTGAAGCTACATTTACGTCCAGAAGCAAAACAAGGGGCCATCTCAGCATTTGCTCAATGGATCAGGGAAACTGGACAAAAACCTGATCGAGATGGGGGTCATTGACATACTCTTACGTGTTCATATGGCTTGCAGTATCCAAATGGTAGCGTGAAGATAATTATTCTTCAATAAATTTATTGATTTTCATCTTTGAAACAACAATCAAAATTTTTCGGTTCTCTCTAGAGGAGAGTGTTCAACACACATAAATGGAGTTCATTATTTAATTAATTTTAATCACACATTTTTAACTTTAAGCATACCGATTTTCAGTGTTATATCCTTGTAATCACACTTTGTTTCCGAAATTACTCTGTTCGGAAATTTTTATAACGTTGAAATAGACAATACATCGTATACACATACTAAATATCAAGAAAAATAATTTAATATATGTCCACAAGTATAAAGTTCAATTTTGGTACCTTCCTTAAAACATAGCCGTCCTCGAAAACAGAGGAAACAAGACCACGAAATCAACAACCTTCCGTTGTTTTTCTCACTTTCAGCAACCATCAGCTGTTCATGAACACGGAAAATCCCTTTAAATGTTTTGATATTTCATGTAAAATGAATAATTAATGTTTGGCTACGTAACCTTATGAACTTAAAGATTTACTATTCTAAAACAAAAACAGATAGTATGACTGAATGAGTTAAAATGTAAAAATAATTTCACATAATGTTTGCTAACAGACATTTTTTTACTTGAAAATGTGTCAATATTTTGACAAATTACACCTAGCACGCACGTGGAGAAAAAAGTACATGCGTGGTGTTTTTTGTTACACATTTGGACAATTAAGCCAGATAAAAGAAAAAGTCCTCCTAAAAATTAGCTGAGACGGGTCAGGGTCTCTGAAACATTGATAAGACCTATTTTTGTTTCTCCCGACCCTGACACAACACCAGAAGTTAACGATACGTTCGTGGCTCCCGCGATGTAAAATTTTATAACTTATTTTATTTTTATCTTCACTCCTTACAGGCCCGTAATTACCCTTAATTGTCCACAGGTATTGCTAATAGCCTCGATGCATTAGCGATAAAAAGGTTGTGCCATGTGCAGCAAAATCGACACGTACGCTCAAATGCTGGCTGGGCGCACGCACATACGGTGGGACGCTTAAAATCCTAGACGCTTAATATTCAGGGAGTAATCCTAACGTGAACACCGCCAAACTTAATTGGATTAGCAGGAGCGCTATCACTCTAGCATTATCGAATTACAAAACTGAATTAATGAAGTGGGCGTCAATTATATTGATAGCGTCGGGGATTTAATAAAAAATTATCCGTGCGATGTTTTATTTATGAATTGTTATTATGAAGTTCACGTTGCTTTGATGTTGTCACCATCGGATTTTCATCCAGACTGCAAAATGTTATTTATCCGCTAAAATTATGCTGCCAGAGGGAGGCGTTGTGAAATATTTAATGACCTCCGGTATCACTTTTCACATTTATGATTTATCAGGCAAACTCTGAAGCGATTGCAACCAGAACTACCCTAGCAGATCGGCTTGCTGTGATGGTGTTATTTAAACCTTCTGTGGGCAAAATAAGCGAAATTTCAAGGCGATAAATTAAAGACTGTCACTTCTCTCCTTGGCGAACGGTGGCAACGAATCAAATGTTACATTTTAATTTTTTGAAAATTACAGCTAGTATCAACATGCGTATGGCAACTATTAGCATAAACAGCAGTCGTAGTGAAGATTATCTTTTAACTTGGGAAGAATATATGGATTATGGCTGGCAGTGAGGAAATCCTGAACACCTCGGCAAATGACACTCTTTCGCGACTCTCATGAATGCAAAAGGCAAAGAATGCACCGTGCTACTTCGTGCCGGTCGAACTTCTCCTATTTCCCGACCAGTTAACGATAAAAGTGGGGCTGAAAGGAACCATTTAGCATAAAATACGAGACGTAGCGTGCTGTCTGGTCGATCTTAATGGGGAAAAATTGGACAAACGCAGCGAGATTGGATAATAATAGCTTCCGAGGGCGATAGCGGGCTCAAAGGAGGCGGACGGCGTGGGTGACGCTGGGCGTGCCCCCCGCCCCAGTCTCACGCGATCACCACTCCCCGCACACGATCCAGTCCTTTCAAACTTCTGTCGCCTCTCTTCGACCACTGCATCAAGCCCTTCTCTTCAGAAGCACAAGGTTCTTTCCTGATGGTCGCTAATGTTGGTTTTAAAAACATGGTTATTCCAAAAGTGAGTAGGAGATTACTAATCTACCAGCTTTTTCGTCCCATTTCCTATGACGCACTCAGATAATACATAAGAACAGTAAATGCCTCTGGACAGTAAATGTAGGTTGAGATTGTTGGTTGTGTTGGAGACGCCGCGTCCTAGGCTCAGTTGAAAAACGTGACGGCGGTCACACCGCGGTATTCCTCAGAGTGAAAAACAATTCACCAAATTATGCCGCTCCGATTAACATCTCGATCTGAGGAAGATGTCAGTATGATAGGTACGAAGGTACAGCAATTGAACCTACATCGCGGCCGTCTCACGGAAAGCCAAGAATATATTAACTCCGGTCCCGAATGGTTAATTTTTCAAATATAGATTATCTTTCTTCCAAAACATGCATAGAAACATTGATATAAACACACACACACACAAATATACACATGCTTCAGCACGAATTAAGATTTCTCGTTAAACATGTTTTGGCTCTCCAAAGTCTGAAGAATTAAGACAATAATGACTTCCAACCTGTGTTATTCATTTGCTTTCGGTATCAATATAAACTCGGGGACATAAATAACATTTCGGAAACTAGCCAAAAAGTGCAATAACGGTATACTTTAGTTACAATAGTTCTTCATATAGCATTGTATATTAAAAGCAATGTTCACACGTATCTAGTATAATCAAAGAACAATGAAGTACCTAAATAAATTGTATGTGAAAAGTAAAATAAATACCAACTCTTTCACATCTACCCAATCACATTTGCACAATCACTAATACACACATTCATACAAATGTACACACTCATACAAAAACGCACACACATACATATACACACACATACACTGAGTATAACCGCAGCTCCGGGTGGCCACGTGTGGATCCTCGCTGAATGAGACAATACGCCGGCGTCCGGCCCTCCCCTTGGCGCACCGCCTTTGCAACAAGTGCCCGCAACTCCGCGGGGGTGGGTGCGGCGCGTGGCGGCCGGGGGTGTTTCGCAACCGAGCGAAAGTGCACGCCTCCAAGTTGGCGGGCCTGGCCGCCACTGATAGCGCGGAGAGGGGAAAGTCTGCACAGCGGCGGCAGAAGCGTGGAGGCCGACGCGGCGCGGTGCGGCGCCTTGTAACCTCACCGACGTAATGAAACACGCACAGAGCGAAGGGCGGGGCAAGAGGAGGCAGCGCAGAGAAGGGCTGTGCTCAGAGCTCAGCGCTGAGGCCTCGAGGCGGAGGGTCGGGGAAAGGGGTTGAGGGTTTAGGCTGAGGACTGAGCGAGCACGAGGGTTGTGGGGGCCCGCCAGAGCGGTTACCGCTGCGGTCGTCGGCGATTGATCCTGTGTCAGAGGCGACGGCAGGAGGCCGTGGGACAAGGGGAGAGGGATGGGGATGGGATAGGTCGTCCCTTCCATTTCTATCAGTTGGCGACGTAACAGCACAGAGAGAAAAGGGTGAATGAGATCAGTGGTTAATATAAGATGGGTTTTGATCACCTAAAATTATCAATAGAATGCTCTTAAAATATTTAAAATTGCCCTATAAGGATAGAAAAATGACCTCAAATATTTGATGAAAACCAATTCAGAAGATTAAATTACTCTAGTGAAAAAGCTATATTTTATTAAAATTATTGGTTTTTAATTATGTTTAAGAAATTAATTTCTAATAAACTTTCTACCATATCTTAAAGCAAATATTAAATTTTAAACGCAAACACACACATTTCGGCACCTTTCATACACATCGGTTTAAGCTCTGAAGCCACAGTGAAAGATCACAGGGACCTACTCGGACTGCAACAAGCTGTTGGGTATATCATTGATGTAATCAAGGCTTCTTCCTTTAGTGTAAATGAAGTCAGCTTACAAAGTTTTGGCTCGGACGGTTCTTTTTCCATATTTAGTTATCTCGAAACCAGCCAACATGGCAATGAACACGGTGATTAATTTCTATGCGAAGAAATCTTTAGGCATTCTTTGGAGAGCATTTTGTACACCTTGTAAGTATTAATTGAAGCAAGTACCAATAAAATCGATTAAATCAGCAAAATAAGCTTTAACACTAGAACGCCCGGCTTACCAATACCCCCTAGAACGCCCAGCGGAGTCGTTTCGACTCCGAGACTTCAACATTACTTTTGCAAAGGAAATATTGGACAATATTGATCCACGTTACTAAAATCATACATAAACGACCTCCTCCTTTCCAATCTCAAACACGTTTCACCAGAGATCCTACTCCTATATATCTGGAGTATATTGTGCATGTCTGCGTCCTCCGCAGGGGAGGATCCAAAATGTATTGCATTTTTGAAAGGGGGAATCGGTTTGGATCCCACATAAATATTTTTAAAATGAACATTTTTAATTGTTAGCTGGAAATGAAAAAAAATATGCATACTCATAAATACTTCTTGGGATTTAATGGGATCTATGCAGTCAATATTTTTGAATAAAATTAGTAAAATACAAAAAACTTTGAAGCCGTTTTCGAGAAAATTTCGAAAATGTCTGGGGGGCTTCATGTAAAGTACCCCCAAATTTTGAAGAAAGTTTTTCAAAATCACGGCGTCTCGAGTGGAAGCAGATTGACCGGGGAATAAACATTTTCGAGTGTTGTTCACAGACGAACGGTCAGACAGACAGACAAACGGACGGACGGACGGACGGACGGATGGACGCACGGTCGAACCCCAAAACGTGTATTTCCGTTAAAATCTCGAAATCGATTTTCAGCAGCATTACATAACTTTCTCTGTACTACGTATATTACTCCGTATATACGTACGTATACGGGAAAGTAAAAATGTTGGGTTAGGAAGAGGGTGTATGCCCCGGCCTCCTCCTTCCGCCCCTGGTCTCCTGACCGCAAAGATCGTTTGGCGAGGCGCGCCTGTAAGCCCACACACACGCGCCGACTGAGCTGTGGATTACAGGGCGGCCCAGCGTTCATTTGTCCGCCGGCCAGAGAAAATTCTGGACCCGACCCTCGGCTGCCAGCCAAGAACAAGGCAGCCGGAAGAGAGAGCCCGCTTCCTTTTTTCCTACTTAATGGCCAGTACTTTGCGCCTTCGTTTACGAGGGTAAACACAATGGGTGCCGTATTCTCATTACTGCTCAGGCTTGAAGTGTCACTCTCTCAGATTTTGTTTCTTCAAAGAATGGATGATCGTCCATAACGTTTAAGTGTCTGTTTTGAAAGCTACTGTTAGCTATCAACTTCAAAATAAAGAAGTAGAGAATTAACTCATTTGCTTTAGAATCTAGTCGCATTGAATATCGTAAGCATCAGTGATAATTTTTTTACTTGTTCGAAAGAGAAAATATATAAATCAAGTCATACAGGAAATTGGTTGAGAATTTTGCGAGGAAGCTGTGAAATTGAAAGTATAATGGTTTCTAGAGAAATTGATTTTGTGGGAAGTGAGAGTGATCATGTTTAAAGTCGGTAACCTGAGAAATGTCATGTTTCGACCGAGAAGATTTCATCTTGTATGGGCGGCTCTAAACTCATTCCCATTTACCTTCAAGAACAAAGGCTCATGGGAACATTCTCCTGTTTTTATACAAATAAAACTTGTGTAATTTTTTGTTATAAATAAATTGATGTGAATTTATGGATCAAGGCGTAGCGCGTTCCAATGCGCATATAGAAGAGGGCGTTACATTTTAAGTTTTGTTTGCTTTGTATTCTAACCATATGCATAACACAAAAATATCGAATTATGATTCAGCGTAAAAATTTCTGTAAAGCAGTAATGCTAACCTGAGGAAAGAAAGAAAATTTAAAAAAATGTTCAGCATAAAAATTGTTATTTCTCTTCCCGTTTACAAAATTAAAGTCACTTTCCTGTTTTTCCATTCCAAAAAGATTTATTAATTTGCAATATATGATGTCCAGTAGTAAATTATGTTTGCCTAATGTAACTCATTAAAGTATAGAAACGTATAGAAATGTCAATGCCAAAATTAATTTGGTTCAATCTGAGCATGCTTTAATACAGTTCCTTGAGGTTCATACATTTTTAGCGTGTAGTTAACATTCATCTTAAGTTAATATTATGTTGTGTACAATTACTAGGAAGAATAAGAACGTAAATTCTTGTATACCAGAAAATTCCTTCTGTGCTCAGTTTAGTAATGCTGAGATTATTTTACGAGTGATTAGTGAATATACTGGGTCATTCCATGCAAAAACGTAGGAAGTCTGACACTACATCTCAAAATTTAAAAATATTTTGCCACCTTACTTATCATGATACCTGCATGAACCAGGTACAATATTTTTGTGTCATCATCCATTGTTTAGCAACAATGGGCACTTGAAATATTAGGTTAACAGTCTGTAGACATTCCGTTATGATTTTTTCCCGATGATATGCAAACAAGCAAAAAGTATGAAAGTTACACTATTTGTAGAAGAAATGTAAAGGATAATTTTACGCTAAAGATATTTTTTTACCGTGAGTCTTTAAAATTAGGAAGTAAACAAATTATAAAAAAATGCAATAAATGGAAATGTAATATTTTTAAATTCTTGAATTTGGGAAGAAAAATTCTGAAACTACTTTCAAGCTACTCTGTAAATTCCATCATCGAATCTTGAATGATTTTAAAGTTATGAATAAAAGTATCTTACTGGCGCTCCATAAACGAACTCATCTCAGCTGCTAGAGCCGCCGCGCCCCAGCGCTCTTCGTTAGCACTCGGCGTTTCTTTTTTCCTCTGCGGCGCGATGGTGGATTTCGCAAAACTACTTCTCTAGGTGTTAATTTTGCCGTACGAGCTACATGAAGAGATACGCCAAATTCGACCATTATTTTTTGTTCACGCCAAATTTTTGGTAAACACGTTAAAATCATATATTTCTCGTTAGCTGTTTTCACATTTGAAAATTTTTCTTTGAATTGTGTCAACATTTCTTCTCCATCATTGCTTTCTATACTCACATGAAATAATTCAGAAACTGCTTTATTTACGGCACGCACCTTTCTCTTTGCCTACGATTTCTCTCGGGTTTGTTTTCGCAATGACAATGGTAATTGACCCAGAGTATACAAAATGTTTACATTACTGATAGTGGCTTCCTCTGCAACTCCTGGGGCTACGTACTCCTCTTCACTTGACGTTTTCACTTCACTGTTTCAGTTTGAGTCACTAAGATCTGCATTGGGCATTTTGGATATTTTGTGACGACACAGATCGCATATTGCTTCACCTACTACTAAATTCGATATTTTCTTCCGCATCGCCTCTGTTATCTTTCTCTTACCCACCCGACTTTTGTGCTTCTCAAGTCCGAATGGATTGCAGCACCAAAGCCTGTTAAACGTATTCACAATCTTTGGCATTTCTATCACGATGTATCACTGAACAGTAACACGCGAAAACTAAGCCTGTAAACTGGTGTCAGAATCCCTTCGAAGGCATCGATGGATATCCCTAGGGAATGAACTTGACGGTGCCTGTCTACGACCTTGCGTCACCCCTCGCTGGGCAAAGGCAGGCGACTTTCAACCTTTACCGCGTATACTTTTTATTTAATAACTTACGCATTTTTTAAGATTCCATCGCGACAGTTTGCAGAAAGATTATTTATTCGTTCTTCTTGCAGTGTGTAAAATATGAAAGAAAAGAAAATATTACTTTTGAAGAAAAATGTATGTGTTTAATTTATTAGCATTTTTTATTATAAACAAATATCTCAATCCTTAATATATTATCAACTGCTTAAAATATTATCATTTATCTTCAAAATAGTGTGCCTGTTTTTAAAGTTTTATTCATTTTATGAACGTCATAATTATTATCATTATTGAGTATATTGTGTCATCGTCCATGTTTAATCCGTAATTCTTGCTAAACTGCTAAAGATATTAATTCCATAAATTGTCTTTTAAATGTTCATCATTAGTAGATTAATGTAATAAAATATGAAAAAAAATCTGAGACTCACTGTCAGAAAACCTGAAATTTTGCATGGAATGATCCACTAGCATAATAGTTAGATCAAGGTAGATATTTACGAGTGTTTGCGAACACTTTGAGACTGATAAATCAACTAAAAGTACAGATACATTCAGATGTTTTCATCATTATTTTCAATTTTTTCTCAAAGTGGCAAAATCCAATACACGTGTTACCTTAATCTTCATCACGTTCCCAGATTTGAATTCATAACAATGCATAAAAATACTTATCTCATAACACATTTATATTCGGAGGTTAATCCTCAATTCCGATGCAGAGGTAGACAATCTTAAAGCTCTCAGAGGGTAAATGATAGTGAGTGCTACTTAGCGCTTCCGTGAACTCAGCAGATTCGTAAATGGCAACAGCGTGTTCAGCACTTTCTGTAGCCATAGCGATGTCCTAAGGCGATGCGGTGCAAAACCTTTCCATTCTACATGAAGGAAATTATATTCTCTAACTCATTTTCATAAAAAAAAAATTCCTTAATCAGTGTTACGTCCTAAAGACAATTCTTAATCATTCAAACCTACTTATTTCGTTCAGCGTGAGAGGTGTGACAGCGTACCTCAAGGGTATCACTTTTTCAGGTTACACATTTTACACCATCATACAATAATATTACATGTTATACATAGCAGAAAGTTGGCCACATTGAAAACTTCTGCCTATATTTATTATTTACAGTTACCTATATTTTTTATTTCTGATGAATATAAATTTTTGTTCTTTTATGAAAAATAGAACTTTAAGAAACTCTTTAAAACGACTTTAGAATAAATAATTTAGAAAACTCATTTCAATAAAGCTGAAAGGAACTGTTAATCTAATTGGTTTCAACAAAGTACGAAAAATAAAAACATTAAACAGTATGTAGTTTCTTCTCTACGTATAAGACCCCTTTTTTTAATATAGATTTCACTTACAATTAGTTATTAAGTGCAATAGGATGATGATTATGTTAACTCAGTATTACGTTTTTATGATTATGTTTACCCAGCATACCTAGTTTTACCAGCGTTCACATTTTGGAATTAAAAATTGAACATGTTACTATCTCAAAATAGTTTGTATATTTTAATGATTTAAAATAATCAAGAAAGTGGATAAAAATTAAGATTAATATATTTATCAAAGAAAAATATGTGATACAATTTCAAGATATGGAATATTACCAATCCATTCGCAAGTCAACAAAAAGATTTTCGTCCACATACAAATGGCATATTCCTCACTGTGCGGTAGCTCTGCGATGACCTCTTCAAGAGGTCACAATGACCGCATGGAGGCTCCGGAGGCACCCGAGTAGCGAAGTTGAGCCCCGGGGCCATGAGGACAAAGCCGGGCCTGTTATGACCAGCTACGGTCCCGCGGAGCCATCCAGGAGGGACAGAGATGTAGAGGAACTGCACAAGAAAGAGGAAGGTAGGGCAAGACGTTCTGCAGTGCGCCCGAATTACAGGAAAAGGGCACCCGGCATTTTCCCCTTTAATTTGAAGCAAGCGTATGAGAAAAAAGAAGCAACATTTTCAGTAGTCATACAGCAGCACATTCTTTCTCGCATTCTTTGAAACTTTTGCCCTTCTTTTTTTTTAAATTCATGGAGCCCAACCATTATGATACCTGCACCCTCCTTTACATGGCCTTTGGTCAATCAAGCGAAAAAATATAAAAATTGGAGATATTTTGAGAAAATTTTGAAAATATTACTAAAGCTTCAGGCAAAGTACCCCCAAAAATTAAAATAAACATTTCAAGTTTTTTACAAGTTCTTGAGTTAGGACAGATTGTTAGAGGAATATTATTTGTAGAGAAAATTGTCTGAATGGTTTAAGAGCACACATCAACATTTTGCCCACAAAAAACAAACAACAATTTATCGATATAAAGAATCCAAAGAATATTGGTTCTGACTACATCACGTGTCCGAGGAAGTAATTTAGTACAGGTAGAATAAGATTTATCCTCTTTTTCGAAATGAAGACCCTACAATACAATTTTTTGATGAAAATTCGTTACTTGCCAGAACTGCATTAAAATATTTCTCCTTAGTTTGTAAATACATCATAGACGAGAAAGTAAAGGCTTGTAATTAACCCAGAGCACAATTATGTACAGTTTGGAAACTTTCTATACAAGTCACGGAGCATTCTACAAAAATACTCCATATTTGTATTTTTCATCACTGTAAGAAGCATTGTAACCAATAAATTAGGTTCATTAAATGAAGTAAAATTATTTCTGGAATAACATTTTCTGTGATTTCAATGAAATATGTTCAAATTATATAAATGTAAAAATTTAGAACACGTCTGTCTTATTTTACAAATAGAACACCTTATCCAAATTTCTTTAAATGTTCACTTATTATTGAGATCGAAGAGTTGCCAGTGTATATTTATTGTAACAAATGAGGGCGTATGTCTAGAGTTACGTACGACTATTCATATTATATTTACCTCTATTTTTTTGTTATGTATTTTCTCCGGGCGCATTTCAGCCCAATGCGTTTCCCTCCGAGTTGATAAGGGAAGGCGCGAGGACAGAGCCGGTACACCCGCCCGTTTGGCCGTAGCGTCGGTTCCTGCCAGTATCAATTTGCGCGGCGCAGCGGGCGGGTGAGGGACAGAAAGGGTGGCGAGATGCGTCATGGAGGGGGGGGTCGCGGGGGACCGCCATTGGATTTGCCGCACGTCCTGCGCGTCCTTGGCGGTTTGCAGACGCTCTCCGCACCCGGGCCGCCAAGCACCACGTCTGCGCCTCTGCTTCGGCTACTCGCCGCATCGCACCAGGCCCTACGCGACCAGTCGGTTCGTCTTGCGCACCAGCACCTCGCCGGGCCACGCCATATTTGAGCTCCTCATCGCACCGCGCCAGGCCCTACGCGAACAGTCGGGTTGTCTGTGGATCAGCACTTCACCGCGCCACGACATATTTCGGCTCTTCGCCGCAACACGCCAGGCCCCAAGCGACCAGTCGGCTCGTCTGTGCATCAGCACTTCACCGCGCCGGACCACATTTCGACTTCTCGCCGGGCCTCAACTTTACCGCCACTTTGTCGCAGCGCAGTTTGCGAGAAGGCCGGGCGTCTCACTCGCAGCCTGATCGTCTCCGCTCCGATTCCCCCCCCCCCGCCTTTGCACGCCACTCCACGTCACGTCCCACGTGAGCAGCCTCAACGTCCATTTCGGCTCCTCCCCACGACATTCTCCACGCGAGGTAATTGATTCTCGCCGCTTCTTCCATTTGGACGTCCCACTCTCTTTCTACAGGTGTTCAAAATAACTTGCATGTTGCTTCACAGGGAGCTGAGCTGGCGAAGCTATTCGTTAGGTTGGCGACCCATTTTTCCACATCCCGATGGCTCCGGGCATAAATTAACGTCCAGAGCCTTTGACCAAGAGATCCGAGGGTTCCAGTCCCGACGGTGGCAGGATTGTCGACATTAGCTAGACAGCTAGATCGGATTCTGCCACTGTCCGGCCGGCTGTTTTAATCAGTAGTTTTTGTGGTTTCTTCGATCAACACCAAGCGAATAACGGAGAACTACCCTAACAAACGGTCCAAGTAGTTTTAAAAAGCTTAGCAAAGCTGTTTCTCTGAATGTCGTTTAACATTTCCCCCTGGCTTCGAAACAATTAATAGGAGGTTTTCGAGCTTTGAAAACTTTCGTCTCCGCACTCATTAATCAACACATTCCTCAAGAGTTAATATTCTTATAACTTTTCTTGACTGATGAATTGAATGAATGCAAGGGTAGGGTGGGGGTAGAATGGGATTATTACTTACGAAGTCGGCCATTAGAATATTTGAAGCAATGCAAACCTCTGGAAAATCATATTCACACCTATGTGCGATACCAGATTGGGAAATAAATCAATTCGAAGATTGGTTCTCTACATATTCAGAACTTTTTCATTATGACTTAATTAATCATTGCTGTCGTACATATTTGATATAAATGTTTCTCAGATTCATATTTAAAATTGCCCCTTACATTTTGTAATGCATGACGATAATTTCTTGACTTGGGACCCCCACTGACTTGTTTGCCTGACGTGACGAATCTTATTTTATTATAATGAAATTCTTCTTATCAATTGTCATTCTAAATAGTAACTTAGAAGACAAACATTTTTAATGATTTAAAATACTCCAAAACAACCGCTCATTCGAAAACTGTGCAACGTTGATGAAAATAATATATAAACAATATAGTTGCGTAGAGTATGATAAATTGGTTTCGTAGCACTTCCTTTCTTTATCAGTCATTTCTGGGAATTGTAAAGGGGCATTAGCTCTCCTTGGCTTTATTCTACGTATCCTGAAAATACATGTTCCAGTGTATGCAGAATCCTGACCAAAAACGTTACAATCAAAGCATATATCAAAACCTTGTTTTCCTTATCAAATTCACATTCATTGGCAAATTTCTCGATAATTTGGCAATGAATAATTTGCCACTACTATACGTCCTCTTGACGTTTTAAGGAGTGCCTCTTGTGAAGGACCGCGACCTGACCCAAAGATTTCTTTAGATATTGTCGAGAAAAAAACACGAAGAGAAATTCTTCTCTTGGAAAGTAACCATCTTCTGTTTTGCACCAACGAAATTTCTATGTTTGGAATGTTGTCATCAGCACCCACTGAGAGTTTCTGACTTCAACTGTTCATCGCTCAAGGGAGGGGGAAGAAAGACCATCGGTCAAGAAGTGTTGTGCGGTTGTAACTTACCCTACAGAAAAAAAGTTGTATATGATATTTAGATATCTTTTGAATTAATTCGATATTTTAGTTTTTCTTTCCTATAATAGTTGTATTGTATATATTATTTTTCAAAAACTATTTTATTCACATTGTGATTTTTTTGTCCGTGCTGGTGAAGAAAGTTTTCCAAGAGATGTATTATTCGTATACTATTTGCCATCCTACAAAATAACATAAATTATATTATTTATTTAATAGGTAACACATTGATACAACATTTCTATTCTTTTAACTATGTGGCTAGGCTGAAGGCCTTTAAGCCATTACAATACCTACAGCCTACCGCATTCTAACCTTTCGAATAATATGTTGCTATATAATAATAAATTGCTTCAAACAATACGAGAAAATATGTGTTGTTACAGAACTTCTGTTTTTTTAGTGAACACGTGCCTTTTCTTTTTCTCCTCTCATCAGACAATTCGAAAAGAAAAAAAATCTCCAAATCAAAGGAAGAACTTGTGGATAACTTAAACATAACTGAAAGTGTTAAAAGAAAATACAGACAATATTTACTACTCCACAAAAATGTTCTTGCTTGAGCGCTCTAAATTGTACGCATACTGTTTTCAGAAGTACAAGGTCTGTGTTCACCCAATCTTTTCTAACAGGGACGACAACAGTCATTATGACGGTCGATCAAAAACTTCTCTCTTTGGTCGACCAAAAACAAAGATAATGTAAGTTGCCGCACGCGTTGTAATTAGAGGACTACAAATAATCTAAGGCGGGGTCAATTTACACAGCACCTCACATCCACTGATTTCTACTTATGTTGGAGGACCACTGGTGATGGATTAATTGAGCAATTTAGCAACCACTGGTGATGATGAGCGAGTTACAAGTCTCGCGTCCCTGAAAATGGTGTGTCAGGTGCTGTCATCGCAACAAATGAATTGAGAGACATGTAGAATCAGTACATATAATTAAATCAAATACCTCTTATACAGAAGAATTACAGTAATGAGATCATCATACCATGCAAGCATCTGGATGATGCTATATTAGATAAGCTTAGGCATGATGTTATTATGTTTTAATTAAATTATCAAAATTATTGGGATTGAAGTTTGTAGCACAACCAAAATTAAGAATCTAGATTTAGGTGGACTGTGAGGTGCAATCACAAGTGGTTATTACGCTAATCGTTTACAAAGTCTCAGTACTATGATGATCAGCTGTTGTCGTCCTGGTGGAGGCTGGGTTCACCCAGCCGAGGCGAACGTGGTGGTGGGGGCTGGCACACGCGGCGGTCACCTCTTGTGCGTGGGAGGTGTGATGACACATCATGTAAGCAGCAGCCTCGTGATGGAATTGATAAGCATACCACTACCATAGCACACAGATCGCTTGCTATACTGGAGCAATAATTGACATGCAGTACATTAGAGGCTCAATTAAATATCTAGAGAGCAAATGTCACGAGCACAAGAGTTGCACTATGTTGCACAGCATGTAATGATGGAAGTTCTGCATTGTACATTCAGTTATTTAGTTAAGCATAAGTATATGAAAAGTTATTGTCATAAGCAGAACCATGACACTATGGCACAACACATAAAGAACTGATTTCTGTGTTGTGCAGAGATATTCAGTCACAACTTGAATGTACGAAGGTACTGTTGTGGGCAGTAATGTGAAACACGTATTGCGCAACAACTCGAGAACGGAGTTCTATGGTTTACGCGCACAACGGTTCATTTGAAAATGTTAAAGTTCCATTCAACATAGTTGATGGCACTTTATCTATAAACTATCAAGGAAAACTGAAAGAATTTTACACACGCGTATGTATAACATGTTGCAATGAGTGAGTCTGGCGCGACACGTCCACACGTCGCGATAGCCAGTTCTCAACTGAATTTTGGGCCACGCGCACCTCAAGCGGGTTTGGCGCCGAAACTGGCGGCAGCCAATAGGCGCGCGTTTATATATAAAGACGGGAATATAACTTTTGTTAGTTACACAAATTATATAAAAATGTAAGTTGTTGAATATTAGAATTTCCAGTGTGCTTTGTGCAATTAACTTTTTAGTAAGTGAATTACTGCGCAGAGTTAGGATACGATGCAGGCAATTCTAAGAATAGGCCAATGTAGGCAGCGCAGCGGATTTAGCCTTTCTGAGAATCGCAAGCCGTTGGCAAACGTGCTTTCGTATTTGAATAAATACAAAATGAAAGTTTTTACAATAACTTAAGCATACGCGATGAATGTAAAATTTATTAAGAAATTGCTTGCTTGCTCGAACAGATACCAAAATAATTTTTTTAAAGTATTGAAAAATATACATTTTGTAAATGTTCAACTATCCAATTCAATTTAGTAAAACAGCAATATTTTAAATCGGCTTTACAGTCAACGTATAGTGACTATACTTTGACTATACTGCCTGTTGTAATGCAAAAACTATTTGCATATTTTAGAACTCTTACTTTTAGTTGGAAGTTTCCAATTCTTGTAAACCCGTGACTTTAAATATATTCAAAAAATTCAAATTGTATTTTATATTAAGCAGTCCCAATGAATACGCACGTAGAAGATAAACGGAAATTCAAGATTTCACGATGAATCATGCTTACGTCATTGGTTTACACGTCGTTAGGGGTTACTCATTATGCCAATCAGAGAAATCAGAAACATGAGACGTATTTCCTCTTGAACGAGATAAGAAACAGCTACATGTTCCGGAACTCAATTACTTTCTAGCGGCCCTGAATATAACAACAATGATGACGATGTTGTCTCGTGTGTGTACGATGTTTCTAAGCGCAATTACGCACTTGACGCTCTGTGACTCAATTTTGTACTCACGTCATTCTTTTTTCCATACAATTTTTCACTATTTTGTCATTAATTATTTTATTTTATTTTATATCTCTCGTAATTAACTTTATTTGTCTCTTAAAATTCTTCGCCTCATTCTTTTTTCACAATACATGATATGTTAGGTTTTCAAAAGTGGTACTTTGGAAACAAGACCAGAATGTTTCTTTTCTTCATGTTTGAGTATGATGAGCGAGCACAAATACAACAATTTGGCTCATGATGAGTAGGTCACAACTTTAGTTCCGCAGCAAACTTGCTACATTATGAAAGAACGTTCTCGAGCATTATATTGTAGAAAATACTCACTAGATTTTTCACAAAATCCATCATTTTTACTTTCTTGCCTTACGAATACTTCGTTAGAAGAAGAAGTTATATAATTTTTAACTGCTTCTAGAATTTTCTGTTATATTATTATTTTACTAACCGAGCAATAATACGATTTCGTAGCAAACTATTTCTCAACCTTTAATTTTTTGAAACTTATTCTCATTGTAGAATCTTAACGTCTGGTTAATGAAAAATGCGTATATCCTTTTTTCATTTTTGAAAAAATTAATCTGCCATTACTCTTATTATTTCATTTCTTTTTCTCTTATCAACTTCCACATTGTAGAGATGAACTCTGAAATGAACATCAGATTTATGTCTTCCGTTGTTCTTAGTGCCGGATAATACACCGTAGCTCGCTGCTCACTTCGGTCTTCAACGTGGAGCAACATTGTAACCTGCTGCAGCTATCACCTTTGACCGGCCATCCTCACTTCCTGCTCCACAGTAACATCACAGTCGTGTCAGTGTCCTCTGTCGCCTTTGATCTCTCTCATGAAACGTTCTCTAACCCCTGATGCTCGGAGGGCTCTACAAGCGAAGATGCCTTGGAATATGTTGCTTCGCGATCACTCTCAGCAGTTGATTCGCTTCAACAGTAGTTCCCGAAACAGGCATTGTACTATAAGGTATAATCACGATTTTATTCGTTATATCCCTCCGGTTAAGACATGCTACACAATATGGGAATCAGATTTAAACCTTAGTCAAGAATTTTAAACTATTATTTCAAAAATTAAATTACTTCTAAACTGTGTGAGGAAATAATACAAGTCTCTACATTAAATTAGCCCTAGCCGTTCATGTTATTAAAAAAAATCAGTAATGTGTTAGCATTCTCTAAATTATTTCCTTTATTCATTCTTTTATTTGCTGTTACTTACTTTAACAAAAATGCTATAATATGCGTACAACAATGTATTTCACAATTGAGCAAGAAATTATAATTCACCCTAAACATATGTTTTTACATTGATATGAATTTCAGAAACGGAAGAGGTTAACCTCATCCAATTCAAAATGTAGTCTACAAATAATTGTATTTTCATTGACTTATTACGCAAGAATGCGATTATGCAATATGTATTTCGGATATGGGAACTTTTATCATTCAGCAAGTTAAATAGAATTATCAACTTTTAAATAGTATTTCAATCATTAAGAAATCCATAGTTATGATAAAAGTCCCCATATCCAACATACGTATTACATAATCACGTTCTTGCATTATAAATAAATGAAAATACAATAAATTGTAGACTACATTTTGAATTAGATGAGGTTTATTTATTTATTCAATAAATAAATACATACATAAATAAATCTCATCCAATGAAAATAATTAATTGATTATGAATTTCGTAATGATTGAAGTACAAGTAACAGTTAATAATGTTATTTAACTTGCTCTATGTCGCTTAAAGCAATGTTCTCGTGTCATTATGGTGTAGGAAACTTCCAGAACAAACGCCTATAGGAGAGGTCCTTGTCTGTTAGCTCTCTCCCACTGGGACAGATCGACGCCTCATCTAGAATCATCCTTCATCCTCTCACTTTCACCCTGCTTTCAGTGACAGCTGCCTATTGTACGCGTCTCCTGTCGACTTCCGTCCTATTTACTCTCCACATGAGCAACAGGAGGGAAGTGTTTGACCTGCACTTTAGCTATTATCCACTTTCGATATACCGCCCGTTGCCATCATTCCCTTCTACAATGAAGTATGGTTGTATGATATGATCAAATTGTTAAGGCCAAGAAAGGAAAATTACTATTTAAAAATAAAATCATAAAGGATGGTATTTACTGCCACGAATTGTAAATTCGGTCGAGAAGAATTTATCAGTCTTAGATACGCATATTGGTACTTACAAAGTGTTACAAGGTTCACAACAATATTTTTTTATTCATTAATTTTAAAACTATTTAATGTCAACAATTTGCATTGAGCCATGAGTACTCGAATTAATTTTGTTGCTAGCGCATTTCAATTGATGGCGGTATCTGGTAGTACGTATTTGGAGCTTTTAATTTTGCGGACGAACCATCGACCTTCTTGCTTTACTCCAACCTCTCTCTCCTACTGCAGCCCTGAGAGGTGTCTCCTATGCACGATTTTAGACTAAGATTTTAACAGTTGCAAATCATTAATCGCTCTGGGCGAGAGCATGTAATAATTTTGCGGTATGAGCTAGATGTTATCGTTTTATTAAACATATCTGTTCATACATGAGAACAGTAAGTAAATTAGTTGACTTAATAATTAACATTTATTGAAAAGATACTCCTTAGTATCTCTCCATTAATACAGTTGATACATGCATAAGAACACTTCAAAATCTGTGGGGCAAATCCAGACGCTTGAATTTTTAAAATGTCTTATTTCTGAACTGTTATGTAACAAAATTTACGGCTAAAATATTGGTGTGGTATTCTAAGTTTTAAGTATACAATTCTATACAACAACTACCAATTTTTATACAACTACCACTTTATATTTATTCATTAACTCTTATTATTTTAAAATCACAATGAATCTCATTGTTTCGAACACACTAAGGGGCATTGACAACGCTTATTAATACTTTGGATTGAAATCTTTGAAATCTTCTGTGGGGCATTAGTAATATTTATATTCATTGTCTTTACTATTTTAAAATATGTAAATATGGCTTCACTTTTTATGCTTCTATAATCCACGCATCACTTTCATAATAGGAAGAGGGACAACTCAAACGTTTTAACAATTTGTTTCCTCAATTTTATGTAAACCATACAATATGCATTGAACATGAATTTTAAATTCAGTTACGTGGTCCAAACAAATATGTCATTTGTTATTATAAAATTCTAATAGAATTTAAATACCATTAGCTATTTTACCATTACCACAGATTTTCTATGGAAAGCTTTAGTGACGCAAGTGACCAAGATCCTGATACTACAATCATTCATATTATCTTAAAAGCAAAGTGACTAAGATATCGTTCAAAAAATACCCTCAGACATTTTGAGCTCTCTGTCTCTCTCTCTCTCTCTCAACTTCTAAAACAAAAACACATTTCTTATTCGTTGACGCAATAGCCAATGGGCCTGCACACGTACTACAACGTCTTCCAAATCACAACACGGTCAACACACCTCCCCCGCCTGGCCATCGTTCATCAATAAAGAAAAAGGGCGCCAGGCGCATCTCTGCACACAATGGGCAGGGTCGCGAGCGCCATGATCTCTCTTTATTCCTCTTAAAAATGATTTCAAATTGAAGAATATTTTAAATGTGAAGAATTAATAAACAATTTGAAAAGAAATAAAACTTATACATTTCTAAATTTATCATTTTCATATCGACAGAATGCTACTTGCCGCACACTTTCTTGAAGTTATATAAAATATCATCTCTTTTTTCGCAGGGCATTTTCGAGTTTCATGGATTAATGCACTATTCTCTCATGACCTTTATCGTTATCATATTTCGAAAGCTCTAAATGTTGTTGTTGAAAATTACGTTAAAGCCTTTTAGGTGCCAATAGAAGGCAGCTGGAAAGGGGGGTGGAGCAAAATAGAAAAATTTAACGTAAGAGAATAGGATAAAATCTATTACGGTTTGATTGAATGATTCCTTAGTGATTCTAGGTGATTGAATGATGTTTAGTGATTCTCAACTTCTAAAGTAATTAGTCCCTAATAACCTTAATTAGGTAATTAGTCAACTTCTAAGGTAATTAGAGAGCTCCCGACTGGTCTTCCGACGTATATGGTAGTGTTTTTTATGTGAGTCTCATTTCACACACAATACACTCGGAATTTCACGGAAGGTGTGTGTAAGTAAGAGGTGAGGATAGGCTAAGGAAGAGGAAGGAAAGATCGCGCGCGGTCTGTGGCCCGTTTGGTAGGGTACTGCTCCGGCATTCCCCTGGTGATCACTTGAGATCACGGAAAACGTCAGACCTGGTATTGATCGGAGAAACTACGAATCAGAGCTGCCGGTCACTTGAATTCTTCTCCAGACAGCGGCTGAAGTTGACTTAGTAGCTGGTGTCGAAAATCCTACCACCGTCAGTACTCGAACCCTAGGACCTCCCGGTCAGAGGCACTACAATGACATTCGTTGATGCTCTTTGCCGGCCTAACTGGTACGAGAGAGTGTGCGCCATTCCGTTGCACCACTAGTCTCGTTCCTTATCCGCGTGCCTCTTCGCTCGCTTGACCCAGAGCGCGGCGCGGGGCGCCGAGGGAGGCGCCGCGTGACGGTTTCGTGCGCGTGCCGTGACAACGACCGTCTGCGTCTGCGGGGCCGGAACGACGGATCATTATGCAAGTGGGAAAGGCGCGCGGGTGCGTGAGGAGTCTACGATAACTTATCGATGCATAGGAAGCGTCGATAGAATCTTTTCCTCTTCGCTTCCTGCGGTTCCGTGTTGTGATAAGGTCAACGATGTAAGGTGAAGGAATTTACTCGTAGAGCCGAAAGCGGCCACGAGATTGAAGGAGGAAAGGTTACGAAGATAAAGTCCCAGAAGGAAATGCTATCGCTCAGTGTAGATGTGTTTCTATGTAATTCAGATTGTTTCTCAAAATTTCTGAAATTCATCGTCAGGTTGTTCATTAATCAGTAAAGTCTTGAATGTTCGAAAATGACGCACAATACTACATGACGAACGAAACGCTACTATAGACACTTGAATCCAGTTTCAACAAGAAAATACTAGTTGCCTCATCACTGTGCCTTGTCCATAAAAGCTGTAGGACAAGCAGTCCCAAGCAAATCACAATTTGCAAACGAGGGGCATGCCGCATGTTTCCTGTACTATATGAAATGCATTGCATTTATTATCAATGCATGTATATTATTTAAGAGAGTAACAGGCATTATAAACTGCTGTCACTTCCACACTGGTTTCATATTCTAGTCTCCATAAACATTATGTATTTGTTATTTTTGACAACCTATTTCAAACCATTAGGTCAGTGAATATGAGTAAGAGGTAATAACTTAAATATTGCAGTCTATTTCTATTTCTATAAGCTTCAGTTAAAATTAATTTTTGAAATAATGAAAAAAGTAAAAACATCTAAAACTGGCAATTAAAAAATACTTTCCTATTTACTATTAAAGTGCTGCACAGCGCATTTATTTGGTCATTAAACATTGATTGGCTGAGAAACATTGAAAAAATCAGTCCTTTACGTATATCAATCTCAAATTAAGATCGGATTACTTGAAAAAATAAAGTTGGAGACACCGGACAACACGTTATCCTGTGTACAACTTGAATTAAATAGAAATATCAGGATTTCAGATGACTTTTGCACTCGCTCAGCATCAGCGGCATTTTGAGATGCAGCAGTGATCGGCAAACATTCCAAGCACTGTCAGTTAATGGTGCGCGCTCTCGAGTGTTCCTGGAGTCTCGACTGCAACACTGGCAATCCCCCGCAATCAATCACGCTCGGCGCGCAATCACATTACACTCTGCTTTGCGCACTATTGCGCCCGTCGTGCTTTTCATTTGCTGAATACCTCGGCATCGAGCCCTGCGGTCACCGATTCCTGGAAAGCGGAGGGGCACACTGGCGTGCAATGGGCCAACAACCGTGGTCGAATCGAGCCTTCTCAAAATTCATAACTGTTTTGGAAATGATGTATGTGAAAATGGTTATATTTAAAAATGATCCAGTTGAGTAAAAAATATTATCTTCATGTTACTCTTACAAACCAAATAAGAAAAATGTGTGAGAAATGTAAACGAAAACTTGCATTACTTCATTGATGCAAAAATTTATTTATTTAATTTTTAATGGTAAATGTATATTCTGCTAGAAGCGAAAATCGACATTTTTGCATACTTTTCTTATAGATAGTAGCTCCTGACCTAGCCACTTATCGTCAACATTCCATCGGAGTGTTTTAATGAACTATGCCCTAGGAGTGTTTAATGAACCGGAAACTAACCCGTTTTGGGCCCTCTCGAAAGTAGATCTTAAGTTTTTTCGCGACACAACACACTCGAAACACAAGGGACAAGAATTGATGCCCTGGAGGTAGTAAATCCATTGTTTCAGGTTAGTCAATTGAATATTTCCAGTACTGAAATAAGCAAGCAATCCGAAAGCATAAAAATATGTAGATGAAAAACAAGACTTAAGCTTTGAAGTCTAGTTTTTTCTAAACAGTTTTATTTTTCTAAACAGCGAAACAGATTTTATTAAGCTAAACGTTGTTGTTGAAAGGTCTGTCATAAACCACAGATATTACTACCACTTTTGATATCAATTGTGTACAGTAATAGGAAACCGCGATATGACAACGAAATAGGTCACATTGTGGAGCACGAATAAACTGGCAATCATCCTTTGTTGTGCTGTTCTTTGCTCCATTCTTTGTTTTCACTTTTTGACTGTTATGTGCAAAGCAACTTTCAAGGACCACCACCAGCGTAGCACCACCCCAGCCGAAAGAAGCTCTATGCTCCTGATAGGTATCCCGGCACATAAGGTAGTGTAGCACATGTGTGTGTGTTTGTGTGTGTGTGTGTGTGTGTGTGTGTGTGTCTGTAAGGAGAGGATATGGAAAAAGCATAACGAAAGAAACATAACGCACGGTCATTAATCGCATTGACAACTGAAAACTTCTGATCAGAACAGTCTTCAGTTCAGAGCCGTAGAATTCCTCAGGGCACGTAAATGCATCTCCACACAGCGGCTGTCTAACTAGTGTCGAAAATCCATCGACTTCTCGACTTCTGGACAGAAAGTTTAGAATTTTCCTGTCAGATACACTGTAGGACAACAAATGTTAAACTGTCTCACTCAGAGATTGTTTATAATATCAAAGAAAATATAATATTTTTTTCGTTTGTCAACATCCTTTAGGGATACGCCAAATACTCTTAAAGGCTAGGAACTTATTTTATACTGACGACAGTGTATTTAGAAGGTTGGTTATCTCTCTTTGAAGTCCTTTCTACGAAAACCGTTACCTTTATCTCCTCGGCACGTTTTCTTTACGGCACGCAGGCAGAGCTTCGTGATAATTGTCCGATTACTAATGGTGTACAAATATGATAGGATAACGGGTTACGCGAGAGGAAGTAGTGAGAAAACTTGGAAGAAAATCACTTTAAGCTGCTTGATTAATTGAATGACTGTTGTGTTATTCCGGGTTCACCAATTGCTAAGATAATTGGTCCCGTAAGATTAGTGCATTTTTTTCTTGGGAGGTAGTTTCTTGGGAGGTGAATCAGTGATCTTCCCTCGCTGGATGGTGATATCTGGCGCCGACCTACGTCGGCTAACGAGATTTTCATCAACCAGGTATCTCCCACCAGCAGGACACCGCCCCAACCGGAAAAAGCTCTAAACTCCTGACCGGTCTCCCGGCATGTGTGTTAATATAGGTAATGTTAGTGTGTGTGTGTGTGTGTGTGTGTGTGTGTGTGTGTTTGTGTGTGTGTAAGCAAGGGGGGAGTATATGGCATGAAAAAGGAAGGAAGTTCGCACGCGGTCCGTTTGTTAGGGTACTTCCCCGGCATTCGCGTGGTATTCATCAAAGAAACCACGGAAGACTATCGACCAGAGCAGCCGGTCACTAAAATTCTCCTCCAGACAGCGATTGAAATCGACCTAGCTGACAAGCTAGTGTCGTCGGGACTCGAGCTTAGGACCTCCCGGCCAGCGGCACTGCAGTGACATATAATGATACCATGAGCCATCTCTCCCGGTTTAAGTTGCCTGAATTTATTGTTCGTAGTAAGTGTCGTTTGCGCCCACTGGGGGCGCGCGATCGCACGCAAACCGTCGCTCGCCCGCAGTGACCCGCACGAGGGGCATGCCGGCGCTCTGGCGCGCTGTGTCCGTCATTTGAGGACATGATTATTCCATTACGTGAAGCTTGCCCGGCACTGACGGATCGCCAAAGGGAGTGGTTCGTTGTCGAGACCTCTTCACGCTTTTGCGTGAAATGCTGACTTGATTCTTGTGAAGCGATCGGGATCATTTGAGTGTGCTCGGGTGTAAATGGCGCTTTGTTGGACGGACACAGATGAAAAGTTCATTTGAGACTTGCGTAAACTATTGATTTTCAATTTTTTAACTCTATTGAAAAATTATAATGCATATTGAAAAGACTTTCGTAAAATATTATTGAATTATCCCACGATTTATGCAGAACTATTTATGAAGAAACGTAACTATGCAACATCGATTAAATGGATACTTATGCAACATCGATTAAATGGATATACTTTTTTCTTCCTCGTATACGAAGTAATGTAGTATAAAGTTATGTAATGCCAGGGGGGAAAATGCATTTTTTTGACAGAAAAAACTCATTTTCTGTCTTCTTGATCCCGTAAAAGAGGATTTTTATTGATCCGAATTAGTAAATTACTTTCTCTAAAACGTAGTGAATTCACGCTTTGCGTTCCATGATACCAAAAAAGCATTTAATCTCAAAACGTCGCCCGTCCGTCTGTGAACAACACTAGCACCTAAACTATTTGTGAGATTTTTGTCTAAATGTATATTCCCGAACTGATCTGGCTCGACTTGCCCCGATTTTGAAAACAAATCTTTAAATTTTGGGGTACTTCACATGAATCCAGGGACATTTTCAAAATGTTCATAAAATGTATCCGAATGTTTTCTTTAAATTTCTTTTAAGAATAGGCTGAAATACACTTATAAAGATGGGATATTCAAATGTCCATTCTTATCCATTCCGATGTATCCGATTGATACTCTTACTCATGAGTTTTCAAAAAATGCAAAAGTTTGTAATTTTTTGTATCAGCTCTTAAAACAACCATATTGAAGGTGGAGATTTTCTCTTCTAAATGAAATTTTTTCCCTACATTTAGTTCTTTACTTAATATCACGTACATTCTATTAAAAAATTAGGAGTTTCCTCTCAATTTCTAGTAAAATATGGGTAATATTAAAAACAACATTTTCTCCTAAAGGACGGAATGTTCCTATAAGGGGAGATTAACAGTTCTATCTAACCTACGTTAAATTGACTATATTTCTGATCCTTTACTTCAGAAACTACTTTACTTAGAACTTTGAAATTCAATTAGTATTTTGTGAAACTATTCATTGTATCATATATTCATTCATTGTATCATAATACCCTTTGCAATCTATTTCAGTTCAACAATATTGCAATCTATTTCATTATTTTGGTGAAGAAAATGAGTCATTTCTACATAAAGCTATCTTGAAAATTTCATCTTTTTATCTTCAATAGCTTCTGAGAAAGTGTGTCATACGTGAAAAAAAGAAGATATTTTTCAGGAGCGAATGATAAAGTTAAATTTAACTGTTAAATTCTATTTCACAAACACATGCTACTCAAACTTTTATTATTGGAGAATATCACGGCCTCAAATCCCCCATTTTATTACGAAAAAACAACTCGCCTATTTTTTAAACAAATACTACTTAATATGTTAAAGATAGCGGTATTTGTGTAGAATAAAGAAATATCAACTCACATATTCGTGGAAATTATAACTTTTTAAATACAATAATTTCTCAATTTTGCTTGCCTTTTCACCGCTTTCCACGACACGTGTATTCAAAGAGGTAGCTATCAGAATTACTTTCAACTTTGTGGCGTAGATTTGCCTGCTTAAGTACACTCCATGTCCCTTCATTAGAAATTGTATGGGTGCCATTTTGATGGTCCTTGAACGTAATAGAATTATTAACACTCAAATACCAAAATCCTTCGTCATTAAGACAATCATAAGCTTTCCAGAAATCCATTATCACAATAGATTTCGGCTTGATGTAATCCTTAATGACGTCCAAGAGTACCTCCTCACTGTGACATTCAACGACCTTGAAAAGAAACGTGTGGACTCTCACGTGGAAAAGCTAGCAAACATTTTGACACCATTTAATCACATTGACATTTCCCTGTCGTCACAAGACATAAAGTCGGTATTCAAAACATTGTTGCAATTACTTCTATATACTTTATCTATTCCTTTTACAGTTTTTTTTGCACTGAATCTATAGATCGAATTTAAAAGTTTGAAACATTACCAATACGATTCATTTTAATATTATATTGAAACTCACAACTAATTATAAACATAAAACAATTGATTTCGTTGGCAACAAATAATTTAACAAAGGAATTACAATGGAGTGCAAAATTGATAATCATAGAGCCATTGACATCTGGAATTGGTTTAATTTGAATATATCCTTGCTTCGCGTTACATGCAACATGGGCAAGCATGAGTGAAGCAGTCTATTAAAATATCTACAATAAATTGGATAAATTGGATTTTTATACCAATTTATAAAAAAGGCAATAAAGGAAAATGTGAAAATTATAGAGGCATTAGTGTCACCAGTTCAATTAGTAGACTGTACGGGCGAATAATTGAAGGAAGAATTGATTCAGAGATAGAAAATCTGGAAGAACAAAGTGGTTTTACGTCTGGCCGTTCATATGTAGATAATATTTTTCTGCATCCAATAAATTTTAGAAAAAAAGAAAGCCTGTGGAAGAGATTCTCATCTATTGTTTGTTGACCTTCAAAAAGCATATGACAGTATTCCCATTAGCAAACTTTTTAAAATTTTAGAACAAAAATATAATTTTAAATTAGTTAACACCATTAAGAAAATGTACAAAGAGAGTAAAGGTGTTGTGAAAGTAAACGGACAAAGATCAGATGATATAATAATTTCTAAAGGATTGAGACAGGGGTGCTGTATGTCCCCAACTCTTTTTAACATGTTCATTACCGAAGCTCTGAGAGAATGGAGGAGGAAATGCAGTGTGATGGGAATGCAAATTGGAGAATCAACACTGGATGTTCTACTCTTCGCAGATGATCTAGTCATCATGGCTGAGGATGAGCAAGATATGAACTATATGTTAAGAAAATTAAAACAGGAATTTGATTTCTGGGGATTGCAAATAAATGTGCCCAAAACAAAGTATATGGTTACAGGAGAACATGGAAAAGATCTGTGTATTGGACATGATAAAATACAATTATGTGATGGTTTTAAATATTTAGGCATTACAGTTTCAAAAGAGGGCACAAGCAACAAAGATATTAATAATAAGATAAATCAAGGGAAACGAGTCATAAATATGCTAAATTCAATTCTGTGGAACTCCCAGTTATCAAAGAAAACAAAGAAAAATATATAAAGTATCATAATGGAGAGCATTGTTACATATGGCTCAGAAGTATGGGAACTAACCCAAAAAAACAAAAAGAGATTACTGACGATTCAAATGGACTTTCTGAGACGAAGTTACAGAATATCTCGTTTACACCACATAAGAAATGATGAAATAAAGGATAAAATGGAAATTCAAAAGGATATAATAGATACTGTAGAACGAAAACAGCTTCAATGGTACGGACATCTGCTAAGAATGCCAGAAGAGATGTGGCCCAAACAAGTACATAAATGGATACCACCGTATAGAAGACGGAGGGGCAGACCATCAACCCCATGGAAACAAGGAATACTGACTGCGATGGCGACAAGAAATTTGACAGACGAAGATGTAATGGATAGAGAAGGCTGGAAAAGAGGAACCGGGAAACATCGCCAGATGTAAAAAGAAGCAGATATTCTTCAAAGAATCGTGACATATGAAGCCCACTGGGGCATTTGTTAAGCCAAAATTATTAAGTGTAAGTTAAGTACGTCTTCTTATTGCAATATGTTCTAATAAACTAGTTCTTTAAATAAGATTGTGAACAATTTTGTTAACAAACGAATATTTTTCAAGAAAATTACTTTCCAGTATACGTATGCATAAACAGAGTAATAAACGTAGGGAAAGTTATGTAATGCTGTGGAAAATCTATTTCGAGATTTTAAGGGAAATACACGTTTTGGGGTACTTGATACCGAAAAACCAATTGAAAGCAAAACGTCCGTCCGTCCGTCAGTCTGTGAACAACAATAGCGCAAGTACGAATCCTTCTAAAATTAATATTCCCACGTCGATGTGATTCCATTCGAGGTGCCGCGATTTTGAAAAAAATTGTTCAAAATTTGGGGGTACTTTATATGAAGCTCCCCGGACATTTTCAAAATTTCCTCAAAAACGGCTCCAAATTTGTTGTAAAAGTTTCTTGTAAGAGTAGAGTAAAATACATTTATTAAGGTGGCTTAGGTCCTAATTGCTTTTGGTTTTGCTCTGAATTTTCGAAAATTGCAAAAGTTTGAGTTTTTTTGGAATTTTCCTTTAATTACAAAATTAAAGATGGAGATTTTTCCCTCAAATAAATTTATTCTCCATAGTGAGTTCTTTAATTAAGGTCATGTACATTTTTGAAAATTTTAGTAGTTTTTGCGCAATATTGTGTGCAATATTTGCAATTTTAAAAAAATTACAAAAACAAGGTTTTCTCAAAAACGGCTCCAATTTTTTACTTTTAACTTTTGAGAAGAATAGTGTCGAAAGTGAAGAAATCTATGATATGACATAAACGCCATATTTCTCTATTCTTTTTTTATCTCAAAAATTACAATAATGTTATTTTCTTGGCTTTCTCTCTCACGTCGTTAATATTTATACTAGCGGTGATTTGTCCATATTATTACATTTATGACTTCATGTTCTTTTAATAATGTCCGGTAAAGTTTTTCGAGAACTCAACCCTTTTCTGTTAAAACTAGTTCAAAATTCCGCATTTTCAGAAATGCTGAAACGCCATTTTCTCATAAATGGCTCTTTATTACTTCTTGAAACTTTTTGAGCGCATAGTGATAATTCCATTCTTTAATTTTTTCGTCGGAGTGCCAAAGGTGCAAAGGGAGGCCAAGAAAATGCAGTAGTCATTTTTTGAAAATATTAGTAGTTTGCCCAATTTCGAGACAATATTACAACTACAGACAATATTACAATCAAAATTTTCTAAAAACGGCTCTAATTTTTTCTTTAAACTTTTCGAGGGTTATTGCTCATTACACACCATTTTGGATGATTTGACTACACACCATTTTGAAGTACTCTTTTGATTTTTCAAAAAAGTACGCAAGTGTAATTTTTGTATGGATGTGTCATGTCGTTAATATGTTCTACATTACGAGCGGTCTTTTGCATTTAGGAATTTATGTGTTCAAGGGCATCAAATGACTATTGATGAAAATTCTGGAGAACTCAAACTTTTATGGTGAAAATGAGCTCATATTTGCCGATTTTTAGAAATGTTCAAAAGTCTTTTCTCAAATAAACGTTTCCAAACTTTTCCTTTAAAATTTGTTTATGTAAACAGATTTTACTCATGTGTGACATTCTTAAAGGCGTATTTGAGTTCAACTTTTAGAGGAGTGAAAACGTGGTGAGAAGAGGAGAAGAAGAAGAAGATCTGGGAAAATGTTCTGAAAAGATATATTTTAGGTGCTGATAGGGAGCAACTGGGAAGAGGATGGTACAAAACCGAAGACCTAGCCCAGACTAAGCAGACACACTCAGTTTACATTTTCATGGAGATCACATACTACCAGACACATAAAAACATGTTATGAAAATGCTCATGTTATTTATTTATCACAATTTTCCTTTAAACAGCCCCGCCCACTCCGCCGACCGACTCCTCTCCCGCCCAGTTTGTCGCAACACCCGCTCCGGCCGCTCTATTTCCTCTAGACTTCATCCGCTCTGCCCGCTCTTTCCGTCCCGACCGCTCCGCCTGACTTTGGCCGACCTCACCCCGCCCAGCATCACGCAGAAAGGCACGGCAACATCATCTAGATGCAATTCGATTTGCACCATTTCTAGAAACATTTATAGATTATTATTTTAAAGTAAAAGTTTGGGGCTGCGGAAACCTCTGTTTATATTCTGGGTTTCACAAAAGTGTCCGTGCAATATTTCGCTCCTGCAGTGCTTCAATTTTTGTTGTGGAAACAATACACATAAACCATTACATAACATTTTTGTACGTTAACAAATCGATTGCTAGTCCTCATATCAGATTTCTTTCTTTTTTTTTTCGTTGTTTGATCTTCTTCATCCATTACGTTGGTCTCACATTAAAACACTGATAAATAATCAAAATAATTATGACTGTCCATCCATTAATATTTATGTTAATTTAAATTCATTTATTGTTTCTTCCGTGTAGACGTAATTGCAATTTGTTTTTATCATAGCATTCCAACACCGTCTATTCAATAAGAGAGCTACTCCCGAAAATGTACAAGTGCAAAAGTTTTGAAACTATTGAAGGTTAATGACTCGAACAAAAAGAATCCGTTATAAAACAATGTTCAGGACAGTTGCCTCGCAACGAGGTATTGAACTTTTACTCACGGATATGTCCTTCATGAAGCAGATCTGTGAACATTACCACGGATTAAAATTCCCCTCTGCATTACTCTTCCTTGTCGATGAGATGCTTCCGAGAAACTTCAGATCTTCAGAGTTCTCGGAGAATAACATGCATATAACGCACTTTATGGGTTCGTGGGCCGGCGCGAGGGAAACGATTTTTTATTCAAATTTACAAGTAAGGGGCTCCGTATTACGAGGAAATTCCCTGGCGGCGCGGGCGCGAAAACTGCAGCGGAACGCCGAGGAGCTTTGCGCGCGCGCGGGCGCGACTCGAGGTCGATCGCATTCGAATCGATATTTTCTTCCAAAGGATTTCCAATATAAACCAAGCCTCGCCCTTCCCTATCTCCCTTTCCCTTTCTCTCTCTCCCCCTCGAGCGTTACGACCTTTTATGGAAAGACTTCTACGCGGCCATTTAGGCCTGTAGTAGCGAGCTTCGCGCGTGGAGAGGCTTACACCGCTGCTGGGCCGGGCGGCGCTGATGGCGGCGAGGTCGACGATGCCAGGTTCCAAGGGAGGGCGCGGTCAGGAAACCATTAACCTGGTTTAGGGGGAAGGGAGGGAAGCGCGAGGGATGCGAGTGGGGTGGGGTTGGGGTTGACGGGGAGGGTGGGGGAGAGGGTCCTTCGTCGCGCGTTGCACACGCGACCGCCCCGTCCCGCCTCTTCCTCTCCCTCTTCACTACCTTCGCCCCACCCGTACCCCCCATAACGGACCGGAAGTGGAGGATGTGCTCGCAAGAGATAAGCGACTCTAAGCCGCTCTCTCGGAGATTTACAATCACTCTCTCGCTCGCGGCTCGCTCGCCCTGGGCTCTCCCACCACCCCCACCTCATCCCGCACCGCCTCCACGCGGCTTCACGAGGCGCGACCACCTTATATTATCGGATTAATAAGTTGGTATCTTCTTCTCGCCCATCCGCCACCGCGCGGGATAAAACTAGCTCCCCCGGTTTCCATATTGGAACGCGACCCTCCAGGGAATGAGGAAACAAAATACTTAGGTAGAGCCGTAATGACACAGTGCTTTATCGATTCACAAAAGGCGGAGCGGCCAAGTTTTAATCCGGCCAAAGGTCATATAGATGCGTTTTTTAAAATTCTAAATCTCACTGTAGCTTGTGAGAAGTTGCAATTCTTTTTTTGTAACTGTTGACGTATACATTTTATTCATGAGTCGTAATTTAATAATATTCACTGTCGATATTCGCTGAATAATCGTGAACATTATAAAATTAAATACACCATCTTCTTATGTATTTACCTAACGACATTCTACTTACCAGAAGTAAATTTAATAAAATACTTGCTGTATAATTGCCAATTTAATTAGATGTACCCGAAACATTTTGAAGGCTGATATCTCTTTTCATCTGACTTGATAAGGAAAAATATGCTTCAAAGATAACTTGATCACTTTTTAATTGTGATAATTACAATGCAATTAATTTTATTTTAATTACTTCAATTCGTTAAAAGATGTATCGATTGTGAAGAAATATTTGTTAATTGTTTTCAAACTCAAAATATATTTCACATCCGAGTAATAATAGCAATGGTTAGAATTGTATATGAGCACCTTTCATAGTTCTCTTGTTTTTGTTCTGAATGCAAGCTTAAAATGAGTTCTAGAAAAAAAAGGAATCCTCATTTTGACGTCAATTCATAATATTTAAAATACGCACAATAATTATAAAATTCGATATAAATTTGCTTCACTGTTGCCTGTGCCCTTCATTGTGGTCTGCTAATATTATTACTAGAGAAAAGCTAAGTTTGTTTCTATTATTTGGAATCTAGGACCCTGTAATTGGAATCTTCAACCTTGTAAATGTAAGCCGAGTTTTAAAAGGAATGCTGAGGAAATATACTCTACAAAGGTTGAATGACACCACTAATACAATATTGGTCACCTTGAAATAATTAGGAATAAATTATCTGCACGAAACTGAATAAATCTGAATCTTCAAAAGGAAAAATAAGGTTTTTATTGCCTTGTCCTACACACCAGATGGATTTCTTACATAAACAATTTCAGATAACCTTCTCATATATCTGATTTAGATAGAATCTACCATAATATTTCACTCATAATATAAAATGACTACCTTACAATATACTACGTGATTAATTATGAAAATGATGCTTTAATAAAGAAATTAGAACGCCACTTAGTTGTTGCAATATTCGAAAGAAAAGTACGGAGCAATATAGCCAAATATATTTTGATGAGTGACTTTTGTATAAAAATTAGATGAAACAGAGCGTTCTTGAAAGTTACTTCCATTGAAACATGCGCTTCATATACGTTCAACAGGAACCTTACAATTTTACGAGGATTTAGATGGCGTGCTTCTTATCACGTTGGCTGTTTGCAGGCTTCGCGAAGCACACTTATGCACACACGCACGCGACTGGGACACGCGACTACGCCGCACCTCGACGGAAGCCGCTATAACTAGACGCCTGCCGTGTGAAGTGATAACGAGGTCACTGGAGGCGGCAGGAAATAAAAACTGAATTAGCAAGGTAGGAGGCGATTTCTAGGAAGAATATACAAGTCAGGACGAAGCCAACGAGTGTTAGCAGTGAAAATCTTCGTGCTCCAACCCAGAAAGTCTGAGGACCTTACACGAGCAGTATGACTACTGACTCTACAGACAAATCAGCATATCTCTAGGCATAACAATTGCATTTAGAGTAGGAGTAAAGGCCGCTGCCATCGAGAACGAGTACTTTAACCTGTAATAATGGCTCAGGGCATCAAATGATGTCACTGCAGTGTTTCTGACTGGGAGGTTCTAGTGTTCGAGTCTTGATAGTATCAGGTTTTTCGAAACTAGCTAGACAGCTGGGTCGAATTCAGTCGCTCTCTGGCGAAGAATTCCGGCACCCGGCTGCACTGATCGGTAGTTTTCCGTGGTTTCTCTGATCAACACCAGATAGATGCCGGAGCAGTACCCTAACAAACGGGCCACAGACCGCGCGTCGTCTTTCCTTCCTCTTCCTTGTCTTTCCTAACTCCTTTCTTACATATACACACACTCACATGCACTGCACTACCACTTGTATGGAGATCAGTCGGAAGCTGAGAGCAAGCCTGGCCGATGCCAATCTGATCAGAGATACCAGAAGAAAATCCCCGAAAAGCCGATGTAGGTCAGCAGTGGATTTCGCCATCCGGGGGGAAGGGAGATCATAGTCACCTCCTGCGATAAAACACGCACTACACATGTGACTAATGACCGTGCCAGTTGACTGACGTGGCCGGAATCACTAATCAATCAACCGAGTACTTTCTTTTTGTTGTAATGATAATATTAATTATATTAAGAATCAATGTATGGATTAATGGATGAAAGTAAGAGTGTTACAGAGATATTCTTACCTATGTAAAAAACAATTGTCTACACATCACCATTGTATATATTTTCTTGATCTAGTACAATTTTTATTTTTCTTTATTTATTGAATTATTGACAAATTTTTAACACATAATTTGATTTACCCAAAGTTTGAGAAAATGAAATTTTGTCGTTTAGTGACTCATTTTCAGTCAGATGAAGACGGTGACTAACAACGAACGTCAGGTATTAGCCAGCGTTAGTATTGCAATTCGCTATGAAGTTTCTGCTCAAGTACTTTTCTGTGTAATCTTGCAATTCATTTCGCTACCATATGCACACTCCCTAATTTCCCACGTTTCTTTGTTGACCTTTCCAGAGAATAGGAGAGGAAGAGCAATGTAAGATGAATTATTAGATAATTTTACAAATATTAAATGTGAATTTACCGCAGACAACATACGCCAACACATAGAATTTCTTTAATCAAGCGACTAACTTCTAGTGTAAATTGATGATTGAAATAAGTAGAGAAAATTAGTTCTTGAATCAAAATGAATGAAAAAGATGATGGTGAGTTCTTGAATGAAAAATCAAAATGACCAAACATGCATTTTACGTGCAATACTATTCCTCTTTATTAGGATTCTTCATTTTCATGCACTGGGTCAAAGCAAGTTTGCATGGATCACGTTCACCGGAAAATTAGCATTACCAAAAGCACAGTTTCCGTGATCCAGCCTGCTACTATAAAAGAAAGAAAATTGGAAAATGGAAGAATGGTCCATTTTAAATTACATTAAATAACTATGCATTTCAGAGTACATACTCGTCGAACCATTTCGGCATCACGTTTACTCAAGGCACTTCTGAAGTGTGACGGTAGCATCCAGGTTCTCGCTATATTGTGTCGGCATTATAACTGCACCTTCGTTTATTCCTAATCACGAGCACCCGTGCGTCTGGGTGTTTCGAAATTATATGTGTTTGTTCTGTTTAATAAATGTTCCTCATTACTTCATAATTTTTGAAGTGCTTTTATCACGTTTATTTTCACACGAAAGATATGCACATCATATTTCTTTAAGAGTTTACTTTCAGTAATACTGTTTTTCTGAAAATGTGTGGTATAATACTTACATTGATTTAGTATGTATTTTGGTTTATATATATTTTCTGAAAAATATTCATGTGAGTTATTTGTAATTAGTCTTAATAGTTCTCATGTATTGCATTCTCTAACACTAAGTAGAAAAGTGCATTTATGGTTCCTTGCTGTAATGATAAATGGTTGTATAACTGCAGTTTCTTTGTACATGTCCATTTCCATTAAAAGTTGGTAAAATTTAATAGATGTTTCTTTATTATACTATACCAACCCGTGTGTTTGACCCACGCCTTCGCCGCATTTGCACGTTTTCTCACCCCCGCTTCCCGCCTGTGACATGAGTGACTTCGCTAAGCTGATATCGCCGCGTGCCTCAAACCTTTGCGAATGCCATTCGCGTGCTCGTTCGTCTGACTGCCCTGCCTGAACGCATAACCGACAAATGTCGTGAGAATCCACGTAATAAGTTTTCCTCCTTTGGATCTAGGAACTTACTGTGCGATAAAGAGGTCTCTCGGCAAAAAGAACAATCTGCTTTCCGTTCACAGGGAGTAACACCAGCGAAAGCGATGCAACCAACGGCCGGTGCTCTACGACCGGCAGTGAAGGTAGTGGCTTACTTTCGATGCATTCACTTTCTTCAGACCCCCTCGGTTCCGGCACGAGGAGTCAGCCATGTCAGCACGCGGTGACTGGAAAGAACGAAAATTTGCTCTTTGTCGGAACGCAGGTTTCTCGTGACTCTGAAATCCTGCTGACGTAGTTTACGTCAACAAGCATCGTGAAATAGTTACGAGCACATATTTGCTAATGGCTTAGGGGTAAAAAAAAAGATTTAAAAAATGTTATGCGAGTTGAAGTTTTTGTCTTTGTCACGAAGTTCTATTATCGCTCAAAATTGTTCGTAATAATAACTCGTATTAGCATGAGCAAAAAGGAGTGTGATTATATCGCTCAATTAAAACTGTACGTGTAATTGTTTCAATATTTACGAGTCTGCGACATGAAACATCGTTATGAAGGAACAGTCATTCAAGGACATTTTTTGAATAATGAGAGAATGGATTAACACGGTAAACAAAATTTCAACTACCTTAATCATTGCGGCATTATCAATTTGTAAGTAGTCTTTTCCTGAGGAAATCTTAAAATATATCTTCTGAGATAAAAGTATACAGGTTAATCTATTATTACTATCTGTGTAACTTTCCAACAAATTCTCTGAAGACATATTTTACTATGAGCTAATATTAATAGCTAAAAACTAAAATGGGTGGAAATTATCTTAGTCGATAAAGTAAGGTAAAGACGTTCTTAGGCAATACGGCAAATCCAATTTATAGTTCTAGAGTAAAAGTGTTTTATTTCTTTTAATGGATGAACCCCTTATCAACACGTTTCATTTAAATCCATTTTACTGTTCTCTTATCATAAAAATATTTTCAAAACAAAGCAAAAGTTTAAAACTGGAAACTTCCCATCATCAAAATGCACACGAACAAACCTTTTTACAGAGCAACAACTACCGAAGAGAATCTTTCGGAATCCATAACCACTTATACCGCGAATTGCCGTGCACTGAAAATTGCGGGCGCGTATTTCGCCCGCGATGCATAAAACACTACCCAATCAACGCGAAGCGACGAAACATGAATGTGGTAATTCCCCCAACAATGCGAAGCGCGATATTATCACTGCGATTTGCATACTTGGCGAGTGAGAGGCAGCGAGTTGCTTTGCACACGAGAGGCAGGGAGGGCCTTTCCGTGAGCCGAGGTGCACCGCACCGCGGGCTGATTCTGGAACCGGCCGGCCGCCACCCGGGGGGATTTCCCAGCGACTTGTTTTTCATTCCCTGCAGATACTCGCTCCGAAAACTGTGGATATATTTAGTTGCTGTATTATCGTGCAGGAGGTTGCTTACGATGGACGAAAAGGTTCATGATTTGTGGCTTTATTCTAAACTTACGACTTGCATGATAACTTTGGAGAAATTTGTAATTCGTCATTCCAATGGGCTGTTTCTTAAAGATATTGAAGTTCTATTGTAGGGTTTGTTAGCATGACAAATAGTTGTGACCTCACTCACATATGTTAAATAACACTGTATCCGTGAAATGTGAATCATGTAACTAACAATTGTCATTGGTCTATATCCTTCAGTCATGTACCAAATATATTCGCCAACGTCAATCTTATAAAAACCATGACATGTTTTTATACTCTTGCGTTATTCAGGAAAAAGATTAAGTTATTGTAATACTAAAAGAGTATGAGTTACACAACTTAGTAATATTCTAAACTAATCCCGAGAAGAAGATCCACTAGGAAGTACTATCCATAAATTTTCCATTGTTAATAAGTATGTTATAATACCTGTATTATTTGCGTGCTCGCTGTGTAATTCAAATCTTCAATTGACTAGGTATTGTATGTAGTTATATTTATAGTTGTATTAAGAATTTATAGTCATTATATTTATAGCCAGAATTTATAGCTTCAACAACAAGGTTGTTGAAGCAACTATATCTCAGCATTTCACAACCGAAACTTGATATATCGGAAGGCTCGAAATGGAAGTCCCCATAAAGACATTAATTTCAACATCATCAAAAATAACTAGATATAAGAGAGAATTCCAGACGTCAGCAACTCTAAACGATTTTTCCGTTGTTTTTTCCGATCAGTTCTTCACAGGGTTTGAAGTAGTAGAATCTTAAACAAGGATTCACGGAACACTCGCGATTCCTTCTCTACCTTGTTTCCTCTCCCAATGTTAAGGTCCCATGACTGTTCGATGTGCATCTCTTAGTGAATGTATCTCTTATAATCCAACACAAATTCAAAAGCACTGTTTGTGCTTGACTGTCCTATAAAATCCCATGGATGGTTGTATTGTTGATCAAGACTAAGGAAAATAACTTTTACCAAAATTGCAAGACATATGTGGAAACTATATATTTAATCTCGAGGCCTCCTTACGATGGCGTAAGAAGTACAGGAGCTGTATTTTAATTTCAAAATTTCGCTATTAATTGTGGCGATTTCCCTTATTTATCATCCCAATTAATTTTTTTACACACTGAAATTGTAATAATTCTTCTACTTTGGAATATGGAGAAAAATGTGCGCTTCTTAAATTGAAAATAAATGTTCCTCCCAAACCAAATGAAATGACGAATATTAAAGTACTCAGTACATTTCAGAGCACTGACACACACACACACACACACACACAAATGTATGTGAAAACAAAATCTACACCTTCAATATTTAATCAAAAAATTTGGGGCCATTTTTTCTTGACATTTTTTAAAATGTCCCTTCATGTAAAGTAGCCCCAAAATTGAAATATCGGTTTCAAATCAATGGGGCTGCGACATCTATCTAAGATCTATTGGGGAATACCGATTTTGAACAAAATCGCAAATTTTGCATTTTTAGTAGTTCTTAAAACGGCTCCGAATTATGCAAAGAAAATAGCCAATTACAACAAAGTTTTTTCTGTTCGTTAATATTCTAAAATCAACATTTCCCTTCTACCATTAGGAAACCAAAAAAATAAGAAAACGACGAAAAAATGGAATTTGGGCGGCGATAGATGGTAGCTGGCAAGAGTATGTAGCAAGTATGAAAACCGAGACCAAAGGAAATAGATAACTAATACGGGAAAGTCTTTGCCATTCTGTAGCACCTCTAGTTCGTTTTCAGGGTCCGGCAATGATTTTTTTTTCTGCCGAAAATTCGCCGTTTTTTCGCCCAGCATTACATAACTTATCCTATACTACGTATAGGATACTCTGTATATACGTACGTATACGGAAAAGTTAAAAAGACAGCCTCTATAATTACGCGGAATGTAAAGCTTATGATACCATCAAAGGGCAAAAACCACATACCTTATTATTTGTTCTACATTTAACACAATTCCTGAAAAATGTAATATTGTGACAATAAAAAGCACTTGAATAGCACAGAAGAAACGTTAATAACTGTAAAATGTAATACACCGAGACAATGTTTTATGAACAGAATGAAAACAGAAGGATGATTCGAAAAGAGACGAAAGTTCCTCGGATGGAAATTCGCAAATATCGTTTTACTTCCTACGGAAGTCAGATATGTCAATGAACTATAACTGCTGCCAAGATTGGGAGATGCACTGCTCGACCGCGTGTACACAGATGAAATATATCCAGCACGCATCGTTCAGACAAAATAAAACTTTACTGGAAGGGAAATATCTGAATATTTTTTAAATAAAATATCCAAGCAAATGGTAATTTTTGTAAGCATTGTTGATTATGCTGACGTAAGAAAGAGTTTAAGATGCAATATTATTTGAAATTTAAAAAATAAATTAGTTTTTATTATTTATTTCCTTTTCAATTTTAGATAAAATTTTCAGAATGATTGAAAACATTACAATAACATAACTTTTTTGGGAGATGCCATAAATTTAAATCATAATTACTGCTAATTATGATTATGTTTCAATAAACATGAAATAAAACTCAATTTTTAATTCGAATTTAATAATTTTTATTATTGTAAATGTTGAGTTTTAAGAGAAAGAATTATTTAGAAAAGATTTACAAATTTATTTACGGAGGGTGAAATATATCTTTGGGGAAGCGGGAACGAATACGTTTTAAGTTATAATTGTGCCCTAAATCGAAATGTTGATGAGCAGGAAAATTTGCTGCTAAAGAGTTAAAGAAGTTTGACGATTGAGTAATTATAAATGTCTTAATTGATTCTAAAATATATTCGTAAATAGAAGAAAATTAAGAAAAAATGTAACAGAGGCAGATTGGTATAGAAAGAACAATATTGTTTCTGTGAAAGAGGCAAACCAACTTAGAATTAAGATTTAGTGTAATTTCACTTTGCGAAGTTGACACAGAAGTAATTATAGACCAAGATTCCTCGGCTGGGCTTTCATTTGTGTGTGTTGTGTGTGTATGTGTGTGTGTGTGTGTGTGTGTGTGTGTGTGTGAGTGAGTGAGAGAGAGAGAGAGAAGGGTCGAGATATTTAAATCTCTCTGAGTGACCTCAACGCACGCAGTGAAAACAACGACCAGACAATGCGGAGTCTAGCTGGTTTTTCCTGATTAGCGGGTTTTCCCCAGAAGTCAGACTCCAGACGATACCGGAATAAGGAAGGCACTACCAGTCTCCAATGCACATGCGACAACAACGATTAACATAAGTGACGTCATTTTAAATGTGAAACTTATCATGTACGAGCTTAAACGATTAAACATTTATTGTTATACTTCTATCTAAATATAATATTAAAAAAATAATATCTGCATAGATATCCTGAACTATCCTACGTAAAATGTAATGAATAAAATTAAAGGAAATATTATAAATAATAGTTATTTATGATGGTGGATTCTGTGGTAAAAGCAATCTCTATTTTGCTAGTAGAAAACGTTGCGACATGGGGTCGATAGGCCAAGTGGCACAATCCCACGAACAAAATACAATAACTTTCACCACGTGTGTCGTGAACTATTTTTAGAATACCTTATTAAATTCCATTTTATTATATTTCACATTTACAAATCACTTAATGATGCACTGTCACATTACGGTCTATAGTAGGAGAGAAGGAAGTAAGTGTATCAAAAGAAAATATTTTGTTTTCTATGTTATATTCACAGTTTTATCTGAAGTTTTGAATACCGTCCTATTTTTCGAAATGGTTCTAAAAATTCAAGTTTCAGTGAGCTGTACGTGATCTAAAAGAAATCGCTTTCTACTACAGAATGTCTAAAAATTATTAAAACTTTCCATTCATCAGCGCTGAAAGTGAGAAGTATTTAAGTGAAATGTGACACAGTGACATTGCGGTTGACTGAATTATAAACGCATATTTCTGCCTCCTTGGCTATGAGTAAGGCCTTAAATATCGGATCGTAGGGAAAGTTTTACAGAATTTTTCCTGGCCAATTATATTTTACAATTTAGAATGATAATGCGCTTTTATGATGAAATAAAATGTTACTTGTATCCTATTATTTTCCTCGCTGTTGAGGGGAAATTATGTGCCCTCGAGGCTGCTACTCTTGGATGAGGAAGTGGGTCACCGTTTCACTAAAGAGGTTAAGATCAAATTCTCTACATTATATTAAATGCGTTCTAGGACTTCAATGTTCTGTGTTAAGTCAATTGTCGCTATTATTTCTTATCTCAAGAATAGATTGAAAAGCGTTTCGGCAAGCCTTATTTCGATTCGTCTTTTAATTAACTCTAATTTATTTAAAGAGTATAAATTGCACTGAGAAAATGTGAGTTGTAATAATTACTTCGAAACCTTAAAGTAAGTTGCAATTTTGCATGTGTTATTTTAGGAAGCCACTGTCAAAAGCATCTTGTGTATATTTACTTCAAGCCAGTATGTTAATAAAGATCCAACGAGAGTACTTTCTTTTGAAATTCTTTTATTTTCCATGTTTTCCTGAGAAAGGGAAGTAAAAGCAAATAGTATAAAAGACAATAGTGGAAACTCTTCGAATATTTTGGTGACAGAAGTAGCGCTCTCCAGCGGTTCGAGGTGTTAACTACGGCGCTAAGCTGGATTTGAGAGTGCGAGTATGGGAAGAATCTGTATTTAAAAGCATGTGAGAGAGCGAAGAGAGAGAGAGAAGAAAGAGAGAGTAGTTTTCTTTAATGTTTGCCAGACGTTCTTTTTATAATTTTTGAATTTGTTTATAAATGGCAGGAAAGGGTTGAGTTGGTAACGTCTATGGATGTAATAATTACAAACTGCAAAAGGATCGCAAATCATTTTACCGGTTTCCGAAAATAATAATAATATTAATAATGTAATAATAATAATAATTGTAATTGTGAGAAAGATCTTGGGAGATGAGCTTGACTGAACTCAATTACCGTTAAAATAAACGCGTACGGCCAATGAGTGCCATGTGGATGTGGATGTGAGTATGGTGATAGTGATACGGTAGTGGATGATTTATATGAATGTGTTATTTCTATAATATATTTAAATTGAAATTGATTTGTTTTCTGATGAGCAAAACAAAGTGTAAACTGTTTGTACATTTTGAATCTGAATTCTGATGTATTATGTAATGTTCAACATTGTTGAGAAAGTTAATGAATCAAAATAACAATTCCCTAATGAGAAATAATAAAATTGCAATGACATGAAAAACATTTTCTCTAACAGAGTGGAAGAATCTGTGTGCTAACTTACAACGTGTAAAAGTCAAGTTTGTTCGTAGTTTTCTGAGAGATAATTTGGTAGATAAAAATCTGTGTAGAAATTGTTATTTGATGCTCTGCCGCAAGTACTTTCATGTATAAATTAAAGCCAATGATTATGAACAATGACAGAACAAAAGTGTAAAATCAAATAATGTTAAAATAAAAAACTAGAGGTACTGCTGGAGCACATACTGCTTCTTATTACTTCTCAACTCGCAGATTTTGTAATTCATAGATTTCAACGAAAATTAGTTCCGCGCCATTCTTTTAATCATTCATTCTTCTATCCGTGGAGGAAAAATGAAAGAAAAATATTGGAACGTTATTTGAGAAGTTACACAAAAGATAATCATATTTTAAAAAACTTGAACATGAACTTATTTAAAGATCCGTATTTTAGGAGCAGATTTCATTAACAAAAAATCTCAATCTTCAATTTTATTGTTGAAGAAACTTGCCCAAAAATCTGCACTTTTACAATTTTCAAAAACTTTGGGATTTCAACAAACATGATGGTATTATAAATCAAGCCTGACCAAATTAATGTGACAAATAGTGATGACTGGGTTATGACGGTTAAGATAAATTCGTTGGTTTGATTTTTTACAACCGCGATCACATTCTCTTTATTTACACGAATGTGTGATTTAAATGATTTTATCGAGCAATTCAAGAATGAATGAACAGTAACTAACATTTGTCTGTCTTTTGCCTGTTTGTCGAAATTACCTGCATGAGTGAAAAAAAAGCGGATTATAATTTCTAGGAACCGTATTCGTAGGTTTTAACCTATTTTATTCCTCATTTTTCATTATCTATTCAACATCTTTATTTTAAGTCACGTCCGTTTCTGTTATTTCTCAGCCAAATGCATGAATTGCATGGATTTTAATAACATCTAAGGAGAGTTAGAACCTTATAAAAGCATACTGAGAATTTCTTTAAAAAAATAAGTAATGTTATTTCAAGAAAACTGATTTCTTTACTTGGGCTGAACGAAATTGTATGATGGACTGGACTCGAAATCTAATGTTTAAGACGTTTTTGATAATAATTAATTTAATTCTAATTTCTTGCTACAAATTAGAATGTACATGTCTTCTACCAAAAGGAGCGATGGACATCATTTGAGGTATTTCAAGAAAGTACCGGGGCTGTAGGTCACGTATACTCGTGAAAGCTCTTGAAAATTCAACTTCATTCTGTTTACTCAAAGTTGAAAGATACAAACGTAGTTCTTCCAGGAGAAGAAATATCTGGAGAATTACGTTGGAGACTGAGAGCAATGGTATTCGTGAAGCATGCACTGACTTCATATTGCTTTTTCTCATTTTTAATGTGCGTCGTCAGACAATAGGAAGTTCTTCACACAAGATATTTGAAACTGTTTACAGTTGTTCATTGAAACAGAGCGTTTTAAAGAAAGTGAACATTTGGTTTGGTTGCTAATTTTCAAGTGAAAATTTAATAAGTTGAAAAGTTGTTCTTGAAATGTATAACTTTTTTTAGACCTTTGCTCAAGTTCTTAAGTAAAACCATTAACAAATGTATGTTCGTAATTAAAATTTGTTACTATTGCAATTATTGGTCAGCCTGTTACTAACGAGATTAGCCCAAATGCCTAAAATGATCTAAATAGACTTTTCAAAAAGGCCCAGATATGTTTATAAAATCCTAGAACATTCTGGGCACAAATTATTGTATAACGCCCTTCCCCAAGCTCCAGATTAGTCCGTAACAATTCAGGCAGCTGCTTACACGTGCGTGGCCCTAGGCGCCTCACGTAGACCGATTAGTGACGATAGGCGCTGACGACGCAGAGGCGATCACGGTGGGATCGCTGGTGGAAAGGGCGGCGGCGGTAGTGTCAGAGAGGACGGCAGCGGTGACAATGAGGGCGGCAGCGAAAGGGAGAGTGGCGGCTGCAGAAGTCCGGTGATGGTGACGGAGATGTCGATATCGGCAGTGGCGACAATGGTATCGGTGGAGGAGGGTACACCGGCGACAGCGACTCTAGTGGTGGAGAAGGTAAAAATAGAGGAGAAGGACATGGCGGTACTAACTCCGATGTATTTGGCAATGAGAACGGTAACGGAGAGCGCAGTCGAGGGAAGAGACGGCGAGAACGAAAACGGCAGCAGCGGTGTCGGTGTCGCCGAGGACTGCGGCATTGACGGGGGCGAGGGTGAGGACACCGGCAGAGCGGAGAGTGGCGCGGAGGCGCGCCAGCTGCGGCTAATAGAGCGCCTGCCCGCTGGGGGTCGGGTGCTGTTTACTCCGGGGCGTCGCCCACCGCCAGGTTTTATCCCCCGAGCGCGCGCCGATGAAAACTGATCGGCCTCCCGCCTGGGCCGCGCTGCGCCGCGGGCTCATGCGGGACACGTGGTGCGCTCCTGGACATGCGCGCCCCCTGGCGGAGGGCGGGGCGGGCGCCGGCGACGGCCGCACGGGACACTGGTTGTTTTAGACGCCACGCTGCGTCGCCGCATGTCGCCCGTTCAACGGCCGCACGTGTAGCACGGGTCAATCGTTCGTGCTAATGTGGCACGCTCGTGAATGCAGGATGTTGAATTCACAGACATTTTACACGTTATTGATATATGCGATCGAATCGATTTAATTTAACTGGATATCTTATACGCACTGTGATGTTTACTTATTAATTAATTTATTTATTTACTTATTATATTATTAGGATGTAGAGTCCTTTCGTCTACTAATGTCAATGCGGCTCATGATTTGTGGTCCCACTGATTAATGAGTAGATGATATCCAATGATAATAAGGTGAATGGTGATGGAGAAATTGTGGATAGATTGAGCAGCAAGGGAAACGGGCGAACCCTGAGAATACCTGCTGAGATTTCGTTTTATTCAACACAATCGCCACAAGGTTTTGTCAGGGATCCTGTGAACTGTATTTAATGAGTGTTTATGTCATTATTTTTAAAATAGCTTTGCTAAAAGGCTTTGGGAAACATCTTTCAAATTAAATAGTACAAATGATGTTTCTTAATTGATAGCAGAATAATGGCGGAAACGGCAGCAGTGGAATGTGATACATTGCACGAAACCTAGAATAATGGCGATATATCACAACCTTCAATTTCGTATTTTGAATGTTGTGTGAATATGTTTCGAGAACATATGTGTGTTTTTTATTCAATCTTTCGCGAGTAATTTGTGCACGAATAAATTGAATAGCATGTCCAATGATGCCACATACATAAAATAACGCGTGTGTATATTATAAGCGCGTATTTATGTATGTTATTTCTTATACGTTAAGATTATGTCTTTTAAGTTATTTCTTATGCGAGTCATCAAATTTTCGCAGCGTAAAAGCATAGTTCTTAAACAATTTATTTCTAAATTTAGTTAGCAGCTAATAATTTTACAATAACGTCCTCCCTATTTTTTTTAAGAGTCTGATTTTTAAATAACTATTTCATTTCACTTACGACACAATGCAAGCAACGGGTTCAGGAGTAGTAAAATGAGAGAATCTTCAGCAAGCCACGGTCGGTATTCAGGTAGCGCAGAGGGAATTTCGAACACGTTCGAAACAACCGAAAACACAAGAGTTTCACAAAGTGAAGAAAGCCGCTTGAGCAGAAACGGAAACGCAGAGAGACGAAGAAAATTCTTGAAACAACAGAAGATTAGACGCGACTGTACCTCCGCCACACATACGTTGCGAGAGTTTCCTCGAAGTTCAATTTCAAACCAATATACTGCCTTTCCTTTTCTCGCCCGCTTCCCTCCTATATAATAAAAGTTTCCCTCTTTTGTTGAACGAGAAAATAGTAAGACAGCAGCAGTTTCAACTTTTAGGAAAGACATTCCCAAGTCGCCAAAGGGATGCAGCTTCGAAAAAGTGTGCACTCTCCTCCCTTGTAAAGGAAAACGGGCTGGCTTCTATCTTGCGGTTTCGCAGGATACTCCACAAAACAGTCGTTAATATTTTGTAGAGTGTTATATGGAAACAACGTATTTCAATAAATTTCAATGTACTGTGAATGCACGATACGGAGTGACAAATGGTCCATTATTCATTAATGCCCAATCCCCGAAGAATTGAACGACCTACATATCGACATTTTTGTGATTTCCAATAGCAATAAATTTTCCGATAATTGTTAACGCTTCTGTTAAATAAGGAATTCATTGTCCAACAACAAACGGAAACTTTACATGTCTAAGTTCCTCCATAACTCTTCCGCATTGGAAATAACTATGAGAATCTATTTTTCCTTTCTGACGTAATATAGAATGTTTGTCACGGTATTGGTTTTATCCATTAGAGACCTCTCATTACTTCCGTTTTATTTCTGCTGATCTTCCGTAGAATTTTAATATTAATTTGGGTAATAGTTTGCGCTTTCTACAATGGGAGAAATAAGGAGAGTCAATCACTACTCTTGAAAATGCATCTGATGAAACATTATATTGAATGAAACGAGAAATTCCCTATGAAATATGCTGATTTAAGTCCTTAAAGTACTTTTTATTTTGATATTCGGCAATACGTTCTTTTAAAGAATTTATCATCTTGTCTCATTTCAGAGCCAACAAATAAATTCTGTTTCCCTTGGCAAAAGAACGCAAAACAAACGGAGATATTTTTTGGCTTCGCACCAAAAGAACTTTGAAAATAAATCCTAAGTTTGTCACTAATAATTATTTGAAAATGTACTTATTACCATTTCGAGTAGAACAAGCTATTTTTATAGTGAGGTTTTAATTACAGAGAAGCGAGTACGATAATTTTTTAAACATATGAGTGGCAATTAGTCATTAGGTTTATTTTTATGTGCCTACGGCAAACTGTTTTGAAAGTGTTTTATTGTCGTTTACAAATTACAAATTTAGAAAACGATGTGAAGGTATGTCATAATTATAGTTAGAGACACTAACAGTTTCCTTCTCATGGATGTTTCTCGAGCATTGGGAATATAGATGTGACTTGAGCACATAAATATAGCATATTAAAGGAAATGGGGTATTGCTTTTTAATATTTTAAAGAAATAGACAAGACACATGAAGTCAAATATTTCAATTTAGTTTATTTTGTTAACTGTTATTCAAAACGATGTACGAATATTTTCAAGAAATTTTTCACATTCTGAAATAAAAATTTTGTTTCATCAGTCTCAACATTAATAATTACATTTACTTTCTGATGGTTTTCTGACCTTTTATTAAAACAGACCCTACCCTAACATACCCTACTAACCTATTATTATTGTTTTATAATTTATTAATTCGACCTGAATTGGGATTTTGTAAAAAAATATCGGGATTGTTAAAAAATATTTTGCAAAAACTAGGTACCATTTTATCCAAAAATTGTCGAAGTTAAAAAAGTCAATGGTCTAGGAATATGAAGTGATGTTAATATTAGTTTGGTAAGTGGTGCACTGGTCTATGAATGACTGCACGTGACTGAATGAAAAATAGGATGTGACTGATCTATGAACGTAAATTAACATCAGTTTATATTCATAAATCAGTGTTTTTTGTAATACCGACAATGTTTACACAAAATGCTATCTGCGTTTTACTAAATCGTTTTAACAAACCTAGTCCTGAGATTTTTTTTGAAAAGATTACAATTAGGCTCGAAACGTGAAATTAATAAATTATTAGAAAAAAATTAATATTGTGGTGCCTTTTGTAATGAAAGATGAGAATACTATTACTATTAAACAAGAAACAGACGTTAACATATTCCTTATAATTTACTTCGATTTCCACCGGAAGAAATGCTCATTTGCTACCTTCAAGGCAAATGAGAAGTACCATTATCACAACACTTTCCTGATTGGAAAGCGTCCTCTATTAGCGAGATTTTGAAGTAAGCGCGTATCACCCATGACCACGTCTTGCGCGCGCGGAGTGGATCGAGATCTGCAGAAATGTTTTCGATGGGTTGGGAAATGGGCCACTTTAAATGCATGTGGCGACGCGCAGGTGGGGTAGGTAGATCAGCCGCGCAGTTCGGTGGTGGGGCGAAACGAAAAACCAAAAATCAACGGAAAGTCAACGCAAAGACGAGCAAGGGGAGATGGAGGAAATAGAAGAGAAAGACTTAAAGAAGAGTGATTAAGGAAATGACAGACTGAAGGGGATTAAGAGATGAGCTAAACAATGATAGTTGAATGGAGAATGTTCTGTATTTGAGAAACAATCAGAGGCGGATTGATGCAAATGCTAGAACAGTGCAAAAGATGCAACCAAATTACTCAAGCTATCGCCATAGAATATAGATCATAGAGGCGTCAGATATGATCCAATATAGGAGCAATGAGAAACAAGAGTTATGAAATTAACAACAATCGAAACTGAGATTGAAAAATCAGGTTAATAATGGAGAGAGTAAGCAGTCACTTCGAAACGTATGAACTTTGACGAAGGGTGTAGTTCTTGAAATGATATTACTTTGAAACGAAAAGAAACAACAATAGGATTGCCAGAGTCTAGAAATGGATTTTAGAAACTCTGGCACTCAAATTTTAAACACCCAAATTTTAAATACTTCATTATACAAATTACGGTTTATGGGTAATAACTTTCTCTTCCCTTTGTGTACGTTATAGATTCATTCCTTTTTGGAAATAGTTTGCATTACGGAATCCATATAATATAAAGGGCCGGGGGAACGGAAGACGCAAAGTAACAGAAAAATATCGGAGTGGCAGAAGATCCATACAAACGACGAGGCAGAGCAGCAGGAGGCGCGGTTGACAGACGGCAGAAGAAGTGGACGGGGTGGGTGGCCGTTCCCCGAGAAAGCGCAGTCTCGTCAGAGCAAGGGCGGGGGAGGAGCGAAAGCGGCGGGGCAGCGCGCAGGGCGCACCAGCGAGAGTGGAGGGGAGTGGAGGGGAGGCGTGGGCGGCAGGGGCGGGCGGCGCCTGACTAACGACGGTGCCATCGCAATGCGGATCAGGCGCCCGCCCCGTGGCCGCGCCGGTGCATGCAAAACGCGCGGGCCGCGAGCGGGCGGCACGGCGTGGCGCGACGCGCTGGTGGTCGGGAGATGGGCGGCGGGCGGGTGACGGGCGGGTGGCGGACGGGCGGCGGAGGGGCGCGGCCGACGGGGGCGGCCGACGGGGGCGGCCGACGGGGGCGGCCGACGGGGGCGACGGGCGGGCAACGGGAGGGTGCAGGCGGCGGGTGGGTGGAGAGTGCGGGCGCGAGTGGCGAGCGGGTGCAGGGAGGTGCGAGACGGCGGCCGGCGGAGGGCGATGGGAGGCGGGCAGGCGTGGGCGGTGGGCGGGTGCGGGCGGTGGGTATGTAGCGGGCGGGTGCGAGCGGGTGCGGGTGAGTGCGGCCGGAAGGGCCGGCGGGCGGTCGGGCGGTCGGGCGGTCGGGCGGCCGGGTCATAGAAGACGGGAAAAGTGAAGGCCCAGAGAAGGGTGGGGTCGCGGGCGGGCAGTGTCTGGCAAGGTGAAGAGGGAGACGGAATGAGTAGGGGAGGGCGGATGTGAGACGCTGTGGGCCGATGCGGGGCGGGGAGGGGTGAGACCTGACGGTGCGAAGCGTGGTGGGTAGAAACGGTGCGAAAGGGTCAGGTGCGAAGAGAAGCGAGGTGAACTGAAACGAAGAGTGGCAAGGCAGAGTTGTGTTGGTGGCGAACGGAAAGGGTGTGTAATGGTATGGGAGGAAAGGGTAGGTGATGTAGAGACAGGGACAGAAAGTGTGCCGAGGAGAGGAAAGAGCGGGGAGAGGGTCCATCTGGGGTGGAAAAGGGGCGGGGCGGGCCCTGAGTGTGTATGTCTATGTGTGTGTGTGTGTGTGTGTGAGAGTGAGTGAGTGTATGTGAAGAGATTGGGACTTAGTAAGTACGCAGGAGGAGCGTCGCGTCGCGGGCGACGGACAACAGTACAGTTGGGTGCGAGCAGTACGCCTGAGAACCTGTGGATGTAGGGCTTGGGGGGCAGCAGCAGAGGCGGCGGAAGGCCGAGGGGGAGAGTGAGGGTTGACAGTAGTGGGCGGCGTGGTTTCGGGAAGGGACTTTGCGCAGAGCAGTTGCAGGGTGGAGTGTGGGGGTCTGAGCGCGGGGGGTGAGTCGTGTTGTTTTCGCATCGTCGCCGTGTGGCAAGGCAAGCTGCTCATGCGATGGTGAGCTGCATTCTCGATGGCTTATAAAATTTCTCCGAGCGCTAGAGATTCCGGGGAGCTCAGGAAGAAAGGGATGATTGATTTAAAACGCTTAAGATATATCTGAAGGCTTCAAGCTATCGTAAATTGAAAGTGAATTTAAATTGAAAGTGATTTAAATTGAAAAAAGATTGCAAATATATCGATGGATATATTTGCAATATTTTTCATGTTCAATTCATCTATAACTTTTATGTATTCATTACTGAAAGATTAATAATTTCACTATACGTTTTTAAATTTATTTTTAACGTTTTTCAAACAGCCAACTTTTTAGTTTGACAAATGTATCCTGATATTAAGAAATATTTATTAAATGTTTTGATAGTTATTTTATTTTAAATTTTTTTTGTATTACTACATGTCTGTGAGTTTAAATGGTCACGTAAAAGAAGCATGCCGTTTATTGTGGTTTCTTCAGATGTGAATATCACTATAGAAATCCACTTCTTTCCCATTCCAGAGCAAGATACCATTTCTCGTAAACTGAGCTCTTAGGACGAGATGGCCCCACTGGATGGCTTGGTAGTTCTACCCAAGGTACATAGAATAAGGTTCTACCTACCTAGCGACTGATCCTAAGCGCCACCTCGGACAGCAGAGACCGCCCTCCCCCTCCCTTCAGAATCCATCCGAATGGAATATGAGAATGGGTGGAGGCAAATGCCCCGAACATTCGGACGCAAGACGCATTAAACATATCGAGATGGGTTGGTTGATATGAGGGAAGAAAGCATCATATGTGACCTGTTCGAAAAAAAGGGGTTATAAATAATACAAAAACGATATGAGATCATTATATTAGCTCAATGTTACATAGGTCTTGATTATTCCGCGCGTTCCAGAACTCAAATATACCTATTCTCACTCTCTGAAACGTCTGAGAGTGATTGAAATAAAGTAAGTTGTTTTTTATCAGTTTTTTTCGAAACATTTTTGAGTGTAGACAACTTTTTCAATCATTATTAGAACCGTTAACCCAGAGTAATTTACTTTACCTATTCAAACTAATAAAGTAGTGTTCTTGAAACAAAATATTTCACTACTTATAAGCAAATAAGATTAATTCACTGGTTAATGAAACATTTAAAAAGATAAAAGTACTACCAATAATGACATTGTCATTTGCAATTTTCAATATCAAAATCACTGGTGAAAATCAAAGCAAACAAAACACGGTTAATTTTAACATGTGTGAAATTAAAAAAACAAAAGGGTCCAAAATAAAAATTACTATGCTAAAAATTGACATGTGAAAACATAATATTTCTGGAAGAATCTGAAGTTCGTGAAAGCAACTTTTTTCTACTTTGCACTTACTCTGAAACATCGGGACTGATAGTGTATTCCCAAACGTGACGTTAGCGCATAGCATCGTTTAATGCAAATATATAAATATTCGTGAAACTGTAGAAAAGACAAGACATATTTATATTTTTAATTTATTTGGTTCTACATATTAAAATGGTATACATTTTTAGTAACAATTATTAATAATAATGAGGCGATTTCGACCACTTTGGGTACGACATACGACAAGTATAGAACATATTCGTTTACACATTAATTCAGCTTCATAATTGTGTTAAATAACACACGACAAAAGAAGTCAAACCACAAAGAATGTCCATATACGCTCATGCGCTCGTATTGCAATTCTTCAATTGTACCGAAGTAGCATTGATTTCATTCCCACGCACTGCCTTCCCCATTACCTCCTTCCACTTCTACATAAAACAAGACACCACTTTTTTTCTTTCGATGTTGTGGGGGAGAGGGGATCGTAGCCGGGCCATATGAGTCGGACACCAAGAATGCCAGATCGCACAGGATGAAGAAAACTTCTAAATTGCATTCCTGCCAAGATTCTCGAGCTCGGGATTTGAATTCCTCGCTTTGTTAGAAGAAACCCTATTATGCTCGAGTGCCCTGGAAGAGGCTGCGGGAATATGCGTAAATGGTCGGGACATACCTCGTCGACGATTAGCGGAAGGAGTTCACGTCCAATTCCCAGTTGAAAATACGAAGATACTTTCAGAAAGGATAACGTCTATATTAACGTTTCTCGGCTCTTTAGATATGATAAAATGTAAGAATAAATAAAGTATTGCTCGTCAAAAATTTAGGAACCACATCCGTTTTTTATATTATTAAATACTAGAGCTTATTAACGAGTAGGATTAGATCTGTTATTCAGCATTTTTAAGTGAATAGAAACAATGAAACGATGCGTGGCAAAATTTACATTTTAAAATCTGACTTTAGGGGATATATAAATTAAGCTTTCAGGTATATTAATTACACTATTCAACAACTTTTCCCTTAAATGAAGGAAATTCAGTGGTATAATGACTCTGATTGATTTTCGCGACCAAGCCGCTGTTTTTATGCTGTAATAAAATTTCTACTCAAAAAAACTCGAAAAAATCTCACTACACTAGAAGAAACATGATAAAATTATCGCAGAGAATAAACCACATTTTTATAACTTAAAAAATATTCTTGTAATTTTCTGTTCAAACAAAAACTTATATTATCTTCTAATGAAAGTGGATGTGTGAAACACATTTTAATGCATAACTAAAGAATTCTGTAATAACGTGTTATATATTTGGACTCTAGTATCACATATCGCTTAATAATATTAATAAAATGTTAAACATACTTATCAGTCATCAGTAAAATTTAGTTGCATGGCTACCGAAGAAAGTGTGCTTATAATACTGGAAACACGAATATTCAATTTTTCAATTTTCATTCACCTAAGACATAAAAATTGTTTCGGATAAATACGCTTGTAATTCCATTCAACAAATACAACTGCATTTTATTTCAATCTTCGTGATGAAAAAATAATATTTACAAGCAAAAGCATTAATAAAATATGATGCTATATGACTGGTACAATTTTTAATTTCATTCACTTTTGATAAATCTGCGTGTATACGAGAAAAAGAGAATGAGTACTTCATTCACAGTAATAGCCCCGTCTCTCGACCCGTGGGAATCTGGGATCTTGTGCGGACTTCCCTTAATGAAATCTACGTTCACTTATTATGGACCCTCCTGTTATCAGGGTTCCATTCCATCTCCACCCATTTTGTCTCTGCTTTTACCACCTACCCTTCTTTCTCTCTTTCTTGATTTTTGTAGCTTCTCCTCTTTTGCTGATTGATGCTCCTCTTTTGCTGCTACTGATGCCGTGGCGAGAGCGAGAATCAACGCAGCAATATGGAAACCACGTGAATTGAAAATTATGAAATGGTATCTACCCACCAACTCATTTTACAAGGAAGAAAAGAGGAAGAATTCCATAGTAATCTTTAATGAGCAGGTTAGTAAAAATAAAAAAAAGAACTCAGATTGGGAATCTGGAGCAAGACGGCGTAAATTTCAAGACGATGGTTTCTTTGCTGACGCGGAGCAGATATTTCGTTAATCAGATTCCTTTAATCAATTCTTGACAGCGCTTAATATGAAGAGGCTAACTATCCGCATTGATGAAAACTGCAAGTTGGTAACTTTTGGAACGTTGCGAGGATTCACTGCGTCACAAGGACATTTAACAATGAGAGAGGCGTCAGTTATATACGAGGCAGAGAATGGAATGAATTTCATTAAGGTTAAAGTCAAGAGAAAGGGAGATTATGAGGGAAGAACGTGGGCGAGAACAGTTGAAACTTTATATATTTCAAATATTTAAATGGAGCAAAACTGTCTCAGAGAAATTTCATCATAAAACGCTCAGTATAGACTAAAGATAAACAGTTTCCTTTAAGACAAGTATATCAATTAATACACTATTTGCATTGCTCGTATTTGTCTTCTTTAGTGAATAAATTATTCCTCTAGGTCATATGTAAAAGTATTTCAAAAGGAGAATCTTTAAAAACATTTATAATCCTCGAAAGTGCTCTAGTACTTTGAGAGTTGAAAAACACAGACCATTGAAATACGTTTTCATAATCAACATCATCATCTTCATCAACATCATCTTCACCATCATCACCATCATCATCACAGGTCCCATTATAGATTTTATTTTTTATTGTATTCCTTATAATATAATATAATAATAATATAATATAATATAATATATAATAATATATTATTTCTCAAAGTGCTGTTTGGTCTTTTCAATAAATTGGGCGACATACGAAACCGATCTGTACAAAGAAGCAATGGATTGAAAAATCGTGTTTCTTTTCACCTGCACATGGGACATTCGTATTGAAAAAGGGCGTTAAAAATACGTAAATATGAAAAAAAGTAGTAATTCGGGATCTGTAATATCTGATTGCCGCGCGATCTCTCGGAAGAAAATTACACTGTCGGACGGTGGCGGGAAACAAGTGAATGTTGCAATCTCAAGCATTTTTGTTTGTTTCAATTTAGTGTAGGTTGTGTAAGCACGTGAACGGGATTTTCTACATTGAATAGAAATCTTGAAATATGAGAGGTTAATGATCTTAGTCATGTTAGGTCGTTTATAATGCTGGAATACAAAAAAAGAATTTAAGCACAAAACAGTTTGGTTATTTGACTAACCGTGCGATTTAATCGCACGGGTTCTCGCTAGTAATAATAATAATAATAATAATAATTATTATTATTATTATTATTATTATTATTATTATTATTATTATTATTATCAGTGAAATAGGTTGCATGGTTCTTGCTCAAATACCTAATGCTCTCAGTCTGCTTACTCTCATTTCATGGTATGAGATAGGGGGCCAGCATATCTAATTCATTAGCGCGAAAACTGCCTTTAAGATCTTACAAACTAATATTAATATTGAGAAATTTATATTTTAACTGAAAGCCCTGTTTATTTCATTGGACATGCACGTTCAAGGATACTTTAAATTCATCGTCGAAACACTTCCGGACGTCGACCACAAACGTACAAGACACGGGCCCGGGATTCACTGAATATAAGAGGGAGTTCTCATCGCGTTTCAGGTATCTGTTTCATGGCGAGGCGTGACAGCGGGCGAGTACGCGAGAACAGGGCAGGCCCCGCCGAGGACAGGGGGCTCCTAACGCAATCATCGGGATCAGCGCGGCCGCCGCCCCGCGCCGCGCCGCCCCGCGTCGCCCCGCGCCGCCGCAGAGACAGTGGGCCCGAGGAAGGCAGCAGGCTGCGGGGACGGAAGCTCGTCTCTGTCAATTTGTTCTGTTCAGCAACAGGCGGAGGGGACGCCGTCGGGGGCACAATTTGGAAATGGGATTACCGGGACGTGCCGCATCCAAGTTCCATATTAAGCAGAACGCTATTGGCCCGGCAGTCGTAACGCAATTTTCTTCTCGGCAGCGGCGGGCGGAGGCGGCGGCGGCGGCGGCGGCGACGACGACGGAGGTGACGATGGTGACGGCAACGGTGGTGGCGGAGGGGAAAGATGGCGACGGTTGCGGCGATGGAGATGGTGGCGGCTGCGGCGGCAGCGGTGATGGTGTTGCCGACGACATAGGAAGCTCGGTGGAGACGGTGAAGACGGACGCGGTGGCGATGAAAACGGAGAGACAGTGATGGTGGAGGTGAATGAGGCGGAGGTGGTGATGCCTGCGGTGGTGACGGCAGTGGCAAATGCTGAATATGTGACAGGATAGTGGTGATAGTGGGTTCAGAGTGGCGACGGTGGAAGGCTGAAGCCTCGGTGGCGTCAATGGCAGCTGGAGGCGACAGTGATAAATGTGGCGATATCCGCAAGTTCTGTGTGAAGGAGAAGGTTGCAGGTACGGGCAGTGACGAAGCAGGAGATGATCACGACTGAAACGATTACAGCGGTGACAACCTAGAAACGGCAGTGTCTGTGGCGACAGCGGTGGCAGTGGAGATGGCGGAGACTGAGGCGACAGAGGAGCAGATGGTGCAGGCCAAACTGGTGGTAAGGGTGTCGGCGGCACCGGCTGTCTTCTGCCAGTCGAAGCACGTGGTTCGGTGGCGAGCGCCTAATACGCTGTAAGTTGTTCGACCGCACTTGTTAGTTTCCCCGAGGTGCGGAGGGAACGTGTTTGAGCTGTCGTATGCTGCAGTCAGTTATCGTGTGGAAACAGCTTGATGAGAAGGGGAACCGAATGACATGACGCCGTCCACATCCGGAAGCTTTTGTGTTTCATAATTCTACTGTTGTATAACTGTTCCTGTCAAATTTGACATTTGAAAGTTGAAGTCAAGGGCATAAGGTTGATACTTCTACTAAATTAGTAAATACAACTAATGAACTATAAACGAATCTGTGACATGATAAACACATTATAATGCAAATTAAATATTCAGTTTATAAAAGGAACGGTTCGACCAGTGTTAGATAAGCCATCAGCTTAAGTAAGTCTTTATCTTTTATAGAATCCATAATATTTATTATTGTAATTACTTTTTGTTGTCTCTTTATTTTACTCGATGCTCACTTATTTTCAACGGAAAATATCTTTATTATTGTTTATCATTAAAGAAAACATTACTACCCTCACGTCAAAATCATGGATTATTTCCGCGTTACATTGTCTTTGAACCATTAGTACACGAAGAGAATGCATGGCATGTTTGACCGTAAACATTAAAATTGCATTGTCAAACGAGTGAAATATGGAAACCAATCAGATAATCATATCCTCTAACAGCAAAACCTTTTTCTCCCAAAAGCAACTAACAACACGTCATTAATTTATGCTTAACATCACTACTTAACCATTGACCCATATTCCCCTCGACAGAATGATAATTTAAAAGTGTGGTCGCCTTCGTTGAGGCCACAGTTCACACAATGAAAAATGCTACAATTTCACGCATAAATAATTTTCAATTTATGATAGCAATTGTGTCTCCATGTAGTAACGTAAATAAAGAATGGATGTATCTGATAATTCATCAATGTTTTGTATTATGGTGAAAAGTGTAATTACGGAGCGATAAAAAGTCCAACGCTTTCAATGCAAATCCGAATCGATAGGGGCGACGGGGTGATGGCGCAGTTTATACCGCCATGCATTAGATTTCCCTCGCGAGTGACAATGAAATGAAAGGGCGTACATTTCGGAATAACTGCGCCAAATGGCATGTATACGGCTTGCTCTGGTGTTCCAGGAAATGAATCGCAGCCCCAGGAAGGGAGCTGGGGGCCAACGGGCGTTTCACTCGCAAGGTACTCGCGCGCATCAAATGTTTCCCGGGAGGGGGGAGGGGGCAGCTGTACGTGGAAACGGGGAGCCAGGAGGGAGGTAAAGTGGATCATGGAAGTGAAATGGTTGTCTTCTCCCTGGCGATGTGAAGGTATGTGTTTGGATTCGGAATGGGAACGCTCCACGAAGGATGTAGAATAAATGAATTACTATGTAGTTCAAAGCAAAAATGTGGAAGTACAGTACATCTTGTATGGTGCAATGAGAAAAACAACATTTTACTTTCTTCGCAAGTGATATCTTTGAATATTGACCTGGCTATTCGCAATGCCATTGTACTCTCTGTATGGAGGTATGCGCTGTTTGAGGGACAAATTTATGAGGCATTATCTTCTTTCAAGGGTCAATTTTTACTTTCTCGTATACGTATGTATACACGGAGTGATATACGTAGTATAGGGAAAGTTATGTAATGCTGCGCGAAAAAATGGCCAATTTTCGGCGGAAAAAATTCATTGCCGGGCCGTGATAACGAAAAAGTGGATAAAACCAGTTGCTAAATTAAGAAAAAAATCTCCTAATACGTGGTGTACCCAGAAACCCTGTTTTCTAGGTCCTTGATAACGAAAAACCAATTGAAAGGAAAACGTCTGTCTGTCCGTCTGTCCGTCTGTAAACACTGCTAGCGCCAAAACCATACGAACGATTTCTTCCAAAATGGATATTCCCTAGTCGTTCTGGTTCTAGTCGAAGCTTTGAGATTTTGAAAACGATTCTTCAAAATTTGGGGGTACTTTATATGAAGCCCCCAAAGATTTTCAACATTTTCTCAAAAACTGCTCCAAATTTTTTCTTTAAATTTCTTGTATGAATAGAGTAAAATACACTTTTTAACATGGCATAGGTCCGATTTTCACGTACAGCTCTGAATTTTCGAAAATTGTGAAAGTTTGAATTTTTTCGGCGTCTTTCTCCAACTACAAAATTGAAGATAGAGATTTTTCCTTCAAATCAAATTTTTTCTTCATAGTGAGTTCTTTCTTTAAGGTCATCTACATTTTTTTGAAAATTTTAGTGTTTTTTGCGCAATATTGCGTGCAATATGTGCAATTTTAAAAAATTACAAAAACAAGATTTTCTCAAAAACGGCTCCAAATTTTTTCTTTAAACTTTTGGTAGGGATAGGGTAAATGTACTCTATCAGATGACATAAAAGCAATATTGCTCTATAGGTTGTTTTTTCAAAAATTACAAAAATGTAAACTTTTTCACATGTTTCTCACGACGATAATATTTACATTAGCGGCGATTTTTTCACATTATTATATTTACGAGTACATGTGCTTTAAATAATGTCAGGTAAAGTTTCTCGAAAACACAACCGTTTTCTGTGAAAAGTAGCTCAAAATTTCGCAATTTCAGAATCGCTCAAACGCCATTTTCTCATATACTTCTGCAATTTTTTTCTTCAAACTTTTGTAATGGATAATGCTAATTACACTCTTTAGTATAGCGTAAAGTTTATTTTGAGTTATTTTTTTGTTTTTTCAAAAAATACATAATTGTAATTTTTTGAAAGATCTCTCACATCTTTAATATGCATATTATCCGCAATTTGTAAACATTATTATATTTGTGACTGTAAGTGCTTCAAATAACTTCAAATAAAGTATTTTGAAAACTCAAACATTTTCTGTGAAAATGAGCTTCAAATTTCGCATTTTTAGTAGCGCTAAAACGCCATTTTCTCTTAAATGGCACATAATTTTTAAAAGAAAATTGCCATTTATGACTAGGTTTTTGTGTTCTTTAATATTCTAAAATTAATATTTCCGTTCTACCAATCGGAAACCGCAAAATTAAGAAAAAGACAAAAAAATGTAGTTTTTGCGGTGATAGATGGCCGTTGGCAAGAAAGAGTATGTGGCAGTCCCGAATAGCTAGCGAAGTTCCAAGGAAATAGAAAACTAATACGGGAAAGTCTGTGCCATTCTGTAGCACCACTAGTTTAAATGACAAATGTTACGAGGTGCCTCTGCAATTCACGTTGCAAGCACCAAAACATAATCTCTCACACCTTGCGTCACAATCATTCTCAGCATTGACACTATCACTGCTGCATAGGGATGGAGATCCGACCGTATTAATGTGTTTACCTCACGAGCCGTCACCTCACAATTTCCCGATTATGTTAATGTAGTAATTAAAGATAAGAAATATTAATATATCTGTTTACTGAATGAAATATTTTAATTACGTGAGAATTGATTTAGAAATATCAACAACACGTTTTTTTCTTTTATTCCTTCGATACACAAATTTAATGCCATTTGGTTAAAAACTATCCAAGAATTATCTAATATTTTTGTTTACTTTTAGAAGTACTCACAACGGTTTAAGAACAATCAAAATGATATTGTCGTGTAATTTATTCCAACCGTTGTCATTACAAAATTTCTTTCACGATGGTTCACACGCCCTGTGTACATGTAACCTCAGGCAGATCGTTATATAATACGAAATAAGTGTATAATATTCAATCAATAATTAATGAAACAGTGAACGTAATAAAAAGACAAAGAAATCCATTAAAACAAAAAATGTGAGGAGTCTTGTTATGACCTCGTTATACTAAAGAAGAGTGCCTCCCCTTTTATCTCATGTGATCAATCTTTGATGAAACGAGAACATAGCAGAACTCCTCACATCACTTAAAAACTTTTAATGCCTTTTTTGTCCATTTTATGATTACCAATTTTATATTAATTTTTATAATTAATACATTATATTTGATGAGTAAATATATTTCGTTAGTCAAATTATAATTAACATATCAATTATAAAATAAATAATTATAAATTATTATAAAATAATGATTTTATATTCTGATCTGGTGGAGGATGCATACAGACAAAGAAAATGAAACGTTGCAAGAACTTTTGTGAATACAAGATTTGCATAAATAATACATGAACCTCAATGAAATGAGGTAGAACGAAATATATTTACATATGAACAAGTTTAAAGATTCATAGATTGATTTCTTTTGAAAATGAAAAGTGAATATGGAAAGAAGAATTCCACCGATGAGAATAAAACCACTGAGTGGATAGGTGAAATCCAAAACTTCTGGAATATCGACATGGCGAGTTTAGGACTATGAAATGAAATGGTTATCTCTAATTTAAAGAAAAAACCTAAATTGATGAAAAGCACCAAAAAACCTTCAATGCAACATTGTCATAATTTATTGCGTAAGTAAATTGTATAAAAAATTAAAATTAAGTTAATTAATATTTCTATTAATACAAAGATAAGTCTATTTCTATTGAAATTGAACATATTTGGATGTAGAAGGCTACATCGGACTGTTAGCGAGAAGTATTTTGGGAAATGTATTCGATTCTCGTGACTAGCTTTGAGACTTGAAATTGAATCGAAGGAAATATTATAATTTATAATGACTATCACTGCATTCATTTAACTATGCATGTAGTAGATACTTAAAGGAGAATGACTTTATTTTATAAACAAATTTGTTGTATTGAAACAATTACAGAAAAATACAAGTATGAGAAATTCATTATATGCATTGATTGTCAGTTACAATCACAATTTACTGTTGAAATATAGTTTACATTGGTTCACCAGACATCTCAGAAATAGCTTTGTTTGTGACGACACGGCAATTATTACAAAATGACGTACTTAAATTTTCGAAAAGGACTGAAAAATGGAAAATTAAAATTAACGTTTCAAAATCACAAGCAATGATTTTCACTCTTCGTAAACCAAAAGTACCTCCTCCTTTACTTATCCCAAATTAACTTCGAAAACTCGTATTACAAACACTGTCAACAAAACATACTAAACTAGTGGTGCTACAGAATAGCACAGACTTTACTGTAGTAGTTTTCTATTTCCTTTGGTCTCGGCTAGCTATTCGGACATGCCACATACTCCTGCCAGCTTCCATCTATCGCCGCCCAAAGTACATTTTTTTGACATTTTCTTAATTTGCCGGTTTCGTAATAGTAGAACGCAAATATTATTTGCAGGATATTAAAGAATCGTATAAACTCGTCACCAATGCCAATTTTCTTTGAAACTTTGGAGCCATTTTTAAGAAAATGGCGTTTAAGCGCTACTGCAAATGCAAAATTTGAAGCTCTTTTTTAGAGAAAACTATTGAGTTTTCGAAAAACTTCAATAGAAGTTATTTTAAGCACTTTAACACACAAAGATTTTAATTCTTTTTGATGTTAAATACATTAATTAATAAAAGGAACTATAAACATTAGCATACTATTTACTAATCTTCGTGGACAAATGTTAATTTTTTCAAAGAAAACTTATGCCAGATTAAACTAGTGTATTGCTTAGAATACTTCTAAACACATTTATTTGCAATTCAACTAGTTTTATTTAAGATTTTGATAAAGTGAATCCAACATTTACCTCAATTAATCATAAATCAATCAATATTTATTTATTTATTTACGTCAAAAACAGTTAAAAACTGCGTGTGACGAGCTATGGGGAGAAGTGAATTTTGTGCACGTTTTCATAATTCTGTGGTCTCTATCCTAAACCATATTCTAGTCGAATTTTGAATACAGAAAAGAGAGGGTTTTTTTCGAGTTTTGTTCACAAAATATTCGCTCCTTTATAATAAAATATATTTTCAAAGGTAAATTAGCTATAAATTCCTGCCCTGAACCCTCATGTTCTTCATGAAAGAATAATACTTTTTGCCGCGATAATATGAAAAACGATAATTTGAATAACTATATTTCTCACTGAAATTCAGAAGACGTGCACAAATAATGAAGTTACATTTATGTCCAGAAGCACAACAAGGGACCATCTCAGCATTTGCTCAAGGATCAGGGAAACTGGACGAAAAACCTGATCGAGATGGGGGCCATCAACCCAGAAACTGTGGTACAATACTTGTTACAGGTTCTTTAGAATTATACAGTCCAAATGATAAATAATTACATTAACTATCATTGTTAAAATTAATTCTACTTTCCTTTTTGATGCTCGGTATAGTCTCGAATTGTATAGAAACAGTTATGCAGCAGAAAAGATTTTACTTGGGACTTAAACTTTTCTATTGAATTTAATCGTTTAATGTCTTCTGGCAAAGTATTGTAGAGTAATGTACATGAATTGTATGTGAATTTTTTGTAGTGAGCTGTTGATACTGCCACCTGGTGAATATGATTACTACGTCGTGTGTTATACTTATAGACATCGGCGTTTGCTGAAAATATATTCCCGTCCTTAAGTAAGTCATTTTTGACAAAAACTACTGATTCGTAAATCAGGAGACAAGGTAATGGTAAAATTCCTAGATTAATAAAGAGTGACTTACAAGAATCACGTGGGTTGGATTTGCTTATTATTCGTACAATTCTTTTTTGTAATCTGAAAGTCTGTGTGCTATAAGATGTGTTTCCCCAAAATATTATGCCATATCTCAGGCGGGAGTGAACATTGGCAAAATATACACAACGAGCTGTATGAAGGCTGACGGAATTTGAAAGAATTCTGAACGCGTAGCATAATGAACTTAATTTTGTGTTCAATTCATTTAAGTGGGCATTCCATTTGAGGTTTGACTGAATTGATAGACCTAAAAATTTGGTTACATTAACATCAGTCAATGGCACACCGTTCATTTTCAATGGAGTACAGAATTTTTTATTTGATATGGAAAACTGCATTGAAACAGTTTTCTTTTCATTTACTTTTAATTTGTTATTACGGAACCAATTTGAAACGTCTGATATTGTACTATTTACGGTTTCTTTGTTGCAAAGAATATTTGTATCATCCGCAAAGAGAACTGTTCTTCCGTTTCGGTTAATATATTTCTGTTTAATTTTTACAAACATTTTTTAAAAATTATTATCAAATACTATTTTTGTTCGATATTCAAACGCGCCCTAATTGTCGGCACGTTAATAAATAAAATAAAATAAAAAATATATTTTTCCAACTATAACATTTTTTTCAATTTCTCGTACACCATCGTGCTAGCCCAGTCTTCTGGGTTCGACTACAGACAATTGCTTACCCTTGAACAATACGTCCCGCGATCCTTTCTTTGTACGGAAGACAAAAAATTTGAAATTTCTAAATTTCGTACTGTATTTCACAATAAAAATAAGTTCTTTTTCATTAAACAGTATCAAGTAAATTTATTCATTAAAGTTGCATTGCTGTTTGATAAGTCATCTTTTACTTAATTCTAATACTGAAATTCTTATACACTTTGGTGATGACCGCATATAATTTTAAATAAATAGATCGTACGAATTGTACCATGAGCTCTCTTCCTCGATGGGCTGGATGGCACCTCGCAGGATTCTCCCGACATCTTTTAGCGGCACCGTCCGTCACCTCGACCCAACCTCAGCCCGTCCAGTTACCAAACTCCATTTACTTCTTTCTTGCTCACTGGTACGTCTTCTCATTCGTGGAACATCGCCATTAACAAAAACGGCTTCTGGATAAGCATTCACCCTATTGCTTGCGTCCCGGGCGAGCGCCTTCTCGCGAACAATTTTCTCTCTAGAAATTCTACTAAGTTCTACTCATGTCACTGTGACATCCTGTTAAAGTCCTAATTTCTAATGAAATATTTCTAAGTTCCACTCTCGGCCCTATGGAATTATTTCAAAGTCCGAACTCCTAATAAATATTTCTAAGTCCCGTCAGCATCACTCGTACCTCACAAATTCACAAGCGATTCGTTCACCACCAAGTCTGGAGCCCGAATCAATTTTATAATCGTCTGCTCAACCCTCAAACCCCCTTAATTGTTTCACCATTGTTGATACAACTTTTTCGAAACATCCAAGGACGCCACCCTTCCTGTCCTATTATGAAACCAATCATCTTCTTGTAGTATCTATGGTGTATCTTCACGTTACTATTGTGTCGTACTGCATACTACACCTTAGCAACCCACCTGTCAGAATGTTATTTATGTTGGTACGGTGTCGTCCTGCATATTACACCTTAGCAAACCACCTGTCAAAAATGTTATTTACGTTGCTATGGTGTCGTTTTCGGCGTTTCTGCCTTAGAAACTGTGTTAACGGTGATGTACCCTCGCATTATTCACGATACTACGGTATCGTAGTGCATAGCAACCCACCTGTCCCAGAATGCTATTTATGTTGCTCCGGTGTCATTTTACGCCTTCATTCCTTAGAAAACCCAAGTTTATTGGTAATAACGTAATATTTAGTTCTTTATTTACCCTGCATATTTGGTATATCACAATATATTATTCTCGTCGAATTGTATTTGCTGTCTAATTGTCCTAAATATAAAGAGTAACATTCTTCATACTTAAGCTAAGACAGCCTGTTATTTTACATTTTATCAAATTTTGTGTATTTAAAAGCAATGCATTTTCGATATTAATTCCCTATATTTCAGGATCCTAAAATAGGTTACAAAACAATTTTTAGCACTGTTTACAATTCTCTTGGGATAGCGGGCGGCTAATTTTGACGCCCAATTTCTCCAGAAAATGGCCAAATGTTTCTCAGTTGTTTTTTTTTGGAAAAATTCAAAATGATCATGTTTGAATATCTGTTTTTGATGAGCATATTTCATTAAGAAAAATAATAGTATCTTCACAATTGTAGTTGTAAGAAGGGGCCGAATTTTTTTTTTAGTTTTTGTGAATTCAGACATTTCAACGAACATGAAACCTGCACCAATCTCTTAAGTTTCCTTTATGCTAAGGTCCCAATTTAAAAAAATGCGATTTTTAAGAAAAAAAGTTTTAAAAAAATGTTCGAACAAGTTATCGTATGTCTATTTTCTTATGTTCCTTACTGAAGCACATAGCATGGTTTCGCAACCTCGCTTTAATACAACTCCTTTGTTACCCAGCGCAACTGCGGCCCAATTCTCAGGAAATCTAACGCCCCGGCATTCGCCGTACTCAGCCGCTGCCACACGTGGCGGACGCCGTTACAATTGATTTATAACATAACAGCTCAGGTCCCTCCTGTTAATTTCATATTAATATCTATAATTTAAAATCATGCCTAATTTACACTTTGTTTATGAATTCCTTTCTTTCTTAATTTTAAGTAACAGAATTCCACGGATCTGTCTGGCTAGCTCCCATTGGCTACTGCACAAAATCGGCGCCAAACGCTCGCAGCAAAGCGCTGGCGCCACCAGAAGCAGTCAGTCGTGCCCGAGATTTCTTGTGGTGCACTCCGCGTCGCTCTGCCACGCGTCTTTGAAAGCCATCATGGCAATTACTTATTTTATTGTCGAACTACAAGCCACGCTTATTTTCGCAATATTAATCAACTCTACTTGAGCCATCACCGGCAAACACCACGCGACTGTGCTCCGTGTTTTTTTATACTTGTGCCTTTTCTATAAGCCGAGTTCACGCCATCATGGCACCTAACTTTACCGTTGCCAAACGACGCTTGCGCTCCGTAAGGGCCAAGCCGGCCATCATGGTTTATAATTAACTTTGTTACTAATCTGCACACTGTATACGACTTGATATATTGTGACATTGACTGACTGTATTAGTGCAACATTTGTGCTCCGTGCCGTGCTACGCGTATGCCGCCGGTCCTGTTTCTGCTCTGTTTGGCTCGCCAACATTCAACTCGTGACTCCCAGTTTTATTGTACTGTGCTATTTTAACTGTGTTGGGCTGTTCAGTGCACATCATTATTGCACGCTTGCTATCTACTAAGCGTGCCAGGGCTGCACTCGCCGTCTCTCCCTCAATGACCACGTCTGCGGTTGGGTCGCTGCAAGTTGCAACAAGCACAGATCCGCTGCTACATCTCTGTGTGTGTGACGTCACGTGCTGCGTCATCCTACTGCGTCATCCAGCCTTCGTCCAGCAGTGGGCAACACTTGTATTGGTATCCATGTACTTTCCTTTCAGATGAACTGCCCTCAACATTTAAGTATGCTTTCAAGTAGCATATTATTGTATTCCACTAATTATGTATTTATATATTCCTTGTTAAATTATGTGTTGTGTTTAATTAAGCAATGGTGACATATCACAACCCTCCGGTAACTTCTCCTTCCGTGTTCGTTTTTTACTAAATCGGAGAAGTGGTCCTTCTGAGTTATCCCAGGTTTGTGAGATCGGGCAAAATTTATAACAGTCCACCCGCTCACGCCTCCCACTCACAAATAAAAATTACCTATGTTTGACCCATAATTTTACAAAGAAAATACTCATGTTTCTGAAAAATTGAACAGGGTATTACTTTTAGATTTTTGATCAACATATTTAATTAACAAAAAATTGTATTATTATTGTAGTGGTAGGGAGACGCCGAAAGAAATTAACTTTTATCAATTTTCGAAAAATGAGAGTTTTTAAAGAACATGAGACCCGTGCCATTCTCTTAAATGTCCTTGACACTACCCAATAACAATGTTTAATCAAAAACGACGGAGATTTTTTTAATTTTGAAAATTCCCAGAGGCTTCATGTGAAGTTCCCTCCAAAATATCGGTTTCAAATTCAAGGGGCCCGGGGATTAGACAAATCGATCGGAGAATATCAATTTTGCAGAAAATCGGTTGAATGGTTTAGTCGCTAGCGTTGCTCACACACGGACGGATGGACAAATGCTTTGCCATCAATCGAATTTTCGGTATCAAGGAGCTGTAAAACGTGGATTCTGGCTACACCGTAGATTTTTCTTAATTTATCAAGTGGATTTATCCACTTTTTCGTTACCAGATCCCTGTAATAAGAGTTTTTCTGCCAAAACATCCGCCGTTTCTTCGCGCAGAATTACATAACTTTCCCTATACTACGTATCTACTCCGTATATAGTACGTATACGGGAAAGTAAAAAGGCGTAGAATAGAATACCACAACGTGACAACAGCCATTCAACCACATGGAGATTGTCCGTCAGTATCACTCCGTCCGGAAGTGCTCACTCATCAGTCAGATGTAGACGAAGAGACTGTTGAAGGCAGAAATCACCTCATCCGTTATCTTCACTGTATAAACTTTATTTCCTACATTCTTACCTGGACTCCTCCCACGGCAACTGCTGTGCTATTAATGTCGAAAACGGAGAGCGATTCCATCAGGACATTTCGCAAATGGAACGAAGGTATAAGGGGAAATGGAAATGCTATGCTGGCGTACTACTGTTCGACAGCAACAAAAAATAAACAGAAAAGGAGTATAAGCGATGAGCAAAGAGAAGTCGCTCACCTAAATAAGTTCTTTTATTCCAGGATACTCAAGCTATAAAACCTGAGTTAGGCGTAAGAAGAAATATCTAAAGTTACATTCATTATTCCCGACCCAAAATAAGGGCCATTGGCTCTTTTTAAAAGAATTCCTAAGTATATTTTTATTATTTCTACTTGAAATTAGGATATCTAAAAAAACTGGGGCTAAGAAAAGAGAATTATTGTCGTATTCGTTTTATTCGTACTTAAAAATTACGGTAGGTTTGGTATTTTGAGAAAGGGAAGAATTCCAAAGTGCATTTTTGTTGAACAGTGTAACGTTCATCTGGGAATCATCTTATGGGAGATTAAAATATGTACAACTATATATTATAATTATTAATAGACATCTTTCCACTTCACAGATGGGAAGGCCTAATCGTAAAAATATCTGAGAAACCTTAGGTCAATTGGAAGCAGGGTTTTATGAAAAATCTCAACAATCCTAAACCTCCCTTCCACAAAAATATGAAATAAAAAGCTTTTGAACATATATCTTTATTTAATTTTGAATTTTTACAATAAAAATTTTAAAGACGGGATCAGTGCTGGTATTATATTTGAAATACATCTAAAAATGCTTTCTGCTACTAGAAAGAACTCTTTGCTCACATTTACTTCTTACTCATTTATCCCATCATTGATTTCGCAGTATCTATTCCAGATTTAAATGTTTCCTTCATCGTTTCAGCACCTTTTTTCATCATATCCACACCTTGCTTGACTTTTTCAGCGGCCTTTTCCATGAAACCGCCATCCATTCCGCGTTTCTCGCGAGACAGCAACTCTTCCTCCAAGACACTGCGTTTGCCTTTACCGCCAGGTTTGCCGACGCCATCGGGTTTTCCCACACCATCAGGTTTGCCCACACCATCAGGTTTGCCCACGCCCTCAGGCTTCCCCTTGCCCTTAGGTTTACCTACACCATCCGGCTTACCAACGCCATCTGGTTTACCCACGCCGTCGGGTTTGCCAACGCCGTCGGGTTTGCCAACACCATCGGGTTTGCCAACACCGTCGGGTTTGCCTTGAGGGTATCCGTCACATGATACGCATAGGAAGACCAGAAGCACCACCTAAAATAAATTTCGAAATTCAAATGACGTGCCACATAATTTATCATGAAGTTAACACAGGTTGTCTGTTTGAGCACAGGTTGAAGAGGCTGAGAGGAATAATGGTGAAGGTAAGCAATTGTTGGATGAAGTTCTTTGGAACCAACTGCATGGCTAAGAGAGCAGAATAAAGATTATTATTTTCCCGTATACGTACATGTATATGAAGTGTATAGGTAGTGTAGGGAAAGTTATGTAATGCTGCGCGTAAAACGGCGTATTTTCGCCAGAAAAAAAATTATTGCTGGGCCCTGATAACGAAAAAGTGGATAAATCCAGTTGTTAAATTAAGAAAAAAAATTTCTAACATGTGCTGCAGTCAGAATTCATGTTTTGTGGGTCCTTGATACCGAAAAAACAATTAAAAACAAAACGTCTGTCCATCTGTCTGTCTGTCCGTCTTTGAACAATGCTACCGACTAAACCGTTCGCCCGATTTCCTCCAAAATTGATATTGCCCAATCGATCTGACTACTCTCGTGATCCCTTGAATTTGAAACCTATATTTTAATTTTGGTGGGTACTTTACATGAAGCCCCTGGGACATTTTCAAAATTTTCAAAAAAATGGCCCCAACAATTTTGACTAAATGAATTTGTTGAGTAGTCTGAAAGTCATTTAAGATAATGGTGCAGGTCTCATGTTAAAAAAAATACTATCAATGTTCGAACTCGCAATGCCTTATTTTAAGCCTAATTAATTATATTTTTACTATGTTTGCACACTCGCTCGTAATCAAACGATCAGTGTATTGTAAATCAATTTATATGTATTCTCCTTCATTAAAATCCATCGCCAACCGACACAAAGCTTGGCAACGCCGTGCAAGTTCTAACAAGCACGAAGCCTGGGAACGCCCGATTTCAAGAATAATTACACTACCTTTGTTTTAACCAACACTACATATTATTATTTCTAGTATTTGAATTCCTGCACAGACGTGCAACTCATTTCTTAAGTGCAAATTACAATTACATTATTTATAAATGTTTCAAATATAGCGTCGCGCTTCTATTGGCCAGAGCCGAGCTCGACGGTTTTTGCCGGTCGCGTCACGGCTGATCTAATATCTCGCAAGAACAGTAGCAATGAGGCGTTCGTCGGGGTTGGACTTGTCTGATACGCTTCGCAAAAAATTCTAGTTTTCTGTTAATACTGTCAGTGATTAATTAAGAGTGCAAACGCGAGTGCAGTATGTTTTGCAAATTCGCAATATGTGTTTACATTAATTCACTACACAATTTGCCTTCCGACACGCATTTATTAACAACAATTACTAACCGGCACTCGTTATAAGAGAATGCATTTGCAACGCGTTCTTCGACCTTTTCTTATCTTGTATAAATCCATAATCAGTGATTAATTAACTGTGCTAACATCGATGCAACGTGTTCTTGCCGATACATAGCATATCTCAGCATTCAGTCAACATTCAGCAACATTCAGCAACATCCTAGTGACTGTGATTACACGTGACAATGCTCGCAGAACATTCAACATTGTGTCATTATATGAACAATGCCATCACTGGTAACATGCGCTGCTGTATGCGCTGCTACAATCTACAAGCATCACCAATGCAATGCCCCATCTTCCACATCCCTTGCCCATGGGCAAGGGCTAATTAATCCACCTACAACCGCGGGCAGCTACAAGTCTACAATCTTCAGAGAAGTGCACTTATTTTATTTGTTTCTCTTCATAAATTCCGGAATTAACTTCACGTGAATTTGTTCTATTCCTATTAACAGGATAACAATATGCCCACGGCATTCTCACACGTTTTTCAATTAATTTATTAACGGTAAAAGCTTCATTGTTTAATTTGATATAATGTTAGTTCAATCTTTTAAATATACGTATGAAATTCAAATACGAGTTTTATTCCAAAGTAGTGGTACAGATACAATATTTTAATTTTAACAACGCAGGCACCATTTATTGCCCTCCAATGGTTGGTCCTTCGAGATAAAGTGTAAGTAGGAAGATGAGTTATTGTTGGATGTTGGAGAGAAGTATGCAAATATATTTCTATTTTACAATTCCAATAACAGCCACTGTTAGCACACCCTCCTAGACAATCAAGTCGTGGAGATTAAATAAAGAAAATTTGAAAAACATAAATAATAAAATGGAAGAAAATAAAACAAAATAATAAACAAATTGTGATATATCTCAGAACCAGGTTTGTTAAGAAGGCTTAAAACGATCAGAATACTTTTACAAATAAGTCGTATATTTAGCCACAAGGTGTTTTGTGTATTAAAATTTGAACTTACTGGTGTGTAATTTATATTGTGTTCAATCACTGCATAATGAAGTTTCGGACGTCCTTTGCAGCCACAGACAAAATTTAATTGCATTCTTAATGACATACATTATTGTTTTTTAAGTTTTGGACATTGTTAATATATTGAAGTTGTAATTTCATTCTAGAGAAGATTAGACAAATATTATTCTCAGTATTTATATTGTTAAAACAATTTCTTTTCCAAAATCTTACACATTAAATTCACATAATTTAACATTCCCTCTTCCAGCTCTTCTCCGACAAATTCTTCTCTTTCATAATTTGATTTATTTTCTTTAGAAACGTGTTGGATTTTCTCTTTTTGTAACCACCAGAACACACTCCAAAATAATTTTTGGAATGCAATTTACCTTCATTTTTTTCACATTACCAAACTACTTCAGGCAATTTCATCCTTCTTAAAATTTGCACGTTTATTTCTTCTTTCCAATGTTACATTTTTAAACACATCTGTAATTGATTCTCATCTTATTCGTTCTTTTCTGTACAGTCAGAACTATTCCTGTTTTAATAAGAGACTTGCTACTAAGTCATATTATGCTAACTTACGTATAGTAATAATACGACGTTTCCTGCGAAAGTTTTTTGTCAAACGTTCTGTCACTGCTCTTCATGCATTAGCCCGCGAGGCCTTGCTTCAACAAAAAGCTCGAAATGATGTTACAAACCACATTCCATGCTGACATTCATTTCCTATTTCATTACGGAAAGATCTGCAAACTGTTCCGACCTCTCTTGTTATTTTGCGTACCATTGGCGGCATGCGTCATGAATGATTCACAGAAGCACGTGCACACTTAACACTTTCGAACAGTAGTGACTACATAACATATTATTACTCACTCCAGCAGAATATAAAACTTTATTAATATATTTTTTAAATAATTCTGATCATCAAAACTAATGGGAGTCACTAATAACCGCGATGTTGATGCGACTAAAAATAAAAATATTTTAAAAAACTAATGGGAATGTAAGGCATATCAAAACTTTCTAAAATTGAGAGGTAAATTGCACTGAGAACTAAATATATGGCTTTAATATTGGAAGAGTAAGGCAGGTTTGAAAATAAATTTGAATTTCCGCAATTTTCAAAAATTTTGCGGTTTTAATGAAAATCGGAAGTAGAACGTGTAAATTATATCATTGCAATTTCTTCTAATTCAGCCAAACAATTTAGAGAAAAAACGATGGCCGAATTTCACAAAAACAATTGAAAATATCATAAGGGCTTCCAGTAAAGTACTTCCAAAATTCAAATATAATGATCACTATAATATGACAACCAGATCTTACTACTCACATATTTACCAAGTTTCAGCTCAGAACCTTCGAATCTGACAGATATGCCAGACATATATATCCATCATTTAGGCAAGAGGTCCAGGTTGTGTTGCACAAAATTGTGTTATTCACTTCGCCACTTGCACCAATCTTAATCATTATCGAGACAGCATTAATAGACCTTAAATCCTATCATTTGCCCTAAGTTACAACTCATAAGACGCAGATTTTACGACCGAAAATTCCCGATTGTATTGCAGAGAATATTCCAATACTTTTTGACTTTATACTTCAGCAAAGGGAAGAAAATTAAAAATTTGCAGAGATTTTTCGGACAACTTTGAAAATGTTACAAAGGCTACAAGTACCCCTTTAAATTAAAATATTTTCAAAATTGTCAGAACGGCACAATTACATTTTGCTTTAGACATATTTACAAAGTTTCAGCTCAAAACCTTCTCATCTGTTATAGTATTTTTAAGTAGCTGCCTCTCAAAGCCCTTCATCACGACTTCCAAAACAACAACAAAACCTGCACATTATGAAGTTACATTTACGTCCAGAAGCGAAATAAGCGTCCATCACAGAATTAGTTCAATGGATCAGAGGAACTGTACAAAAACCCTGATCGAGATGGAGTTACTGACCCAGAAGCATAAGTACATTACTTGTTACAGACATAATTAATATTTTGAAAATTATGTAGAACAAATATTAAAAATCATTGTCAAAATACGTACTATCTTCCTTTGTGATGATCAGTATAGTTTCTAAATATATGAAAGTAGTTTTGCAGGATATGTACAACTGTTTATTACAAAACCATTTTCAACCAAATATAGTTTGAATGTTAACAAGGTAGGATCTATACCATTTCTAACGAAAATACCAAACCTTCATACTCGGGACTCTTATTTGATTCCTTCGCTCTATAATGGGATCCTATAGCACTCATCACTGAGAAAAAGTAAAAGCTTATGTTTCAAAGAATGGTATCCAGGGAACCATTAATGGAATATAATGTTGTTCGATGATGGTCTTACAAAGACCATTTTCCCAACGACGTTCAATAATTCGTATCGAATCACTGCTCTAATTTTATTTAAAAATAGTTATTATTTGCCGCAAATGCAATATAAATTATACTTACACTGACGATGACGGTCGTAAGTTGGCTGACCATGTTGTTATGAGTTGGAGACCAAGTGAGGAGTGTGATCTTTGACTGCTTCTCTTCGGCCTATATACCAGGAAATCTGCAGCAAAAAATTCAGTGGGTGGACTGTCACCTTGCCCCACAGTGTGCACGCGAGATCTCATCCAAAAAGCTTCATCCTACGCGAGAACTTCCTGTCAATGCGGAAATGCGGAAGTGATTTTCTGCACCAGTGCCCGGGTTTTAGATTTAAGTTTTCGATCGTTAAATGTCATGAGCGCGCAGTTTTGTAATGGTTTGTAAACAAGAAATTTTGAGGTCGTGTTACGTCGTGGCTTACAGAAGCGTTGTCGGGGGTATACGATTGTTCTCTGTTGTAGTTGAGTACCCTTTAATTGTTGCGAAATAATCAGTCATTTTTTATTGTTATATTATCAAAAGGAAAATATATTGATTTTATTAATGATATTTATATAATTTCATCGCCCAGTTTATTTATCAAGATAACAGATAAGAACTGCAATTGCAGTTTGAACTGCATTTGCGTTCTGTTAAAGATGGCTTCTTCTGACAATAAGGCAAACCTAACCTCCAACCGAACCAAGACACTGCCAAGAACGTGCAAGACAAGAACGTGCCCAAGAACGTGCAAGAACTGCCCAAGAACGTGCTTCGGAGATGGACATCAAGCAGAGGAATATTTATTAAACAAGTCATCCACAAAACACAGAAGCACCAGTAATCAACATATGCAAATACGAAAATCTTATTCTAATGCAACTACATCAGACGTCTTTCCATCAAAAGAACAATCCGCTACTATTGAGTCTCAAGAAGGGTTATCCATAAAATATTATATTAGTAATATAGCAGTGATTGTAAATGCTACAGATATTTGAATTTTTATATTTTTTGCCTACGAAGCGATCACAGAACATAAACCAACAATAGAAATGAAGAACTACAAATTAGGCGTTAGACCGTTCATCAGCAAGCACAAAAAGGTAATACTCTCAAATGTATGCCCATTTATACCGCTTGAAGTAATCGAAAAAGAACTAAATGACAGGGGTGTCACAATGTCAACTAATTAACATCATTTATAAAAGCTGGTATAAGTGAACTCGGTTTCTCCCATACAATGAGTTTTAGAATGCAATATATAGTCGCTGAACATATTCAGAAACTACCAACCTCCACCTTAATATACGGTGATAACATATCATACAGGATATTCTTCACTACAGACAACATTTCATGTTTTATCTGTAAAGACAATGGTCATATAGCAATCAGTGTCCACTGAAGCCCCTAAATAATAATGAAACTGAAGAACATGACACCCATTTACTAGAGGTCTGCATTCTCCGCGATTTTTACCGACCAGCGCTCGCCCGCCTCTCTTCTCTCGAGACCACGCGCTCGACTGTCCTTCGCAGCCGGTTGCGGACTCCCGGGAGCCGGCGACCGACCGAGACTCGGCCGGTCTCCACAACCGGCCGAGACTCGACAACCGGCGGACCCCGTTCACGGGAACTGCGCCACGTAACAATCGGCCGACACGTCGGAGTAAATATCTAATGCCAAGTTTCAGGAAAAGGAAGGAGTATTGAATGCTTTTTAAAATAAATGACCAATAATTTCGTTTTTTCAAAATTTAAAATATAGACGAATTTTAATATTAATTTTCAAATAATACATTTTAAAATAAAAAAGAATAAAAAGCTTTACAAATCGACTCCCCGGACGCACTGGAGAACCTCAAGTGGATCTATTGCAGTTCTGCCTGTGACTTCAAAGAAAAGGCATTCAAAAGTTTTAGAGATAAATTCCGTTCTTTGTAATGACTAGGCATCGGATGTTTCGGAAATTGCCTATTTTATTCTAATGAACATAAAAAAATTAACTTTCCTTCATTTTATATGGTGTAAATACAAATGCTCTGCTAAATTTAGATGTAAGTGCAATGAAATATATTAGTACCTTTCCCTTCCACTTTTGTATTTTTGTTTTCTTTTTCCAAATATTTTTGTTGTTGGTATTGTAATTTTCAGGCATCTGAGACGCAGGTCTTAGTTTCTTAATCCGGCAGTAGGCGCGCGGTGTGCCTCAGTCACCCCAGCATTGTTTTGAGCTCATTGTACTTTTAGTTTTATTTATAATCTTGCGAGCTTCTCAATACCTTTCGAGGAAAGCTTTGTGCACGTATCTCGACCCTTATCTTTCAACTGCTTCCTGTCTTTTCCTGGAAATTTCGTCGCAAAGGCGATGGCGCGCTGCGTGGGAGCCACCGAGTCACCTCGCACAACCTTTGTTATCTCTTCCTGCCACGCTGAGCAATAGTTCACCCAAAGGAAGGGGGTCTCGTGGAGCTTCAATACTACTCCACAGAAGCCAATGATTCATAATTTCAGCTTTTACGATTTTTTAATTACAATTAATCGCTTATCTTGCATTGAAACGTAAAATAATGGAGTAATTGAAAAACATTGTACTCGTACATATAAAACTTTAAATGCATCATTTCGTGAATACATACTTTTGCCGAGTTTAAAATAATGTTAAACGTGTGTATATAATAGTAAATAATGTATTTTGAATTATTAAGTTGAATAGGCTGATGTGCCGTGACCGCTGTTCTTTGGCCGCCGACTGAGTCGACAAATACAGAGGCCATGGCGGCTTACATCAACTATTTCACAATAAACTAGTACGCCCAATGACGACAAGACGTTCTGACGCAAGGAAAATAGTACCCACCTCATTTTTGTTTAGCATATGCTTTTTTCTTATATACTCGTGAAATTATGACCAAATATTCATTGTATTTAATAAATGTGCCTTATATTCGAGTTTGTAAGAAATTTCAATGACATTACAATTGGTACGCAACGAATTATCTTCCCTCAAGCACTATAAATATAGAAAAAAAATAAAAATTTATTTTCAGAGTCTTTGTTTGCCTTAATTCTTTCAAAAAAATGTATTGTTTGTCTCTATAAAATTATTTCCAGTCAATCGATAAGTTGTTACTTTTCAACAAATTAATCGTTTAATTGAAATTGTATTTTCTTTCGATTACAATGAATTGAGTGTTGCGATCACTACATGTGGCGACTTTATATCCCGTACATGCATTGAGGGGCGAAGCTACTGTGCAGTCCGGCGCTTGGCCGAGCGGCCGAGCGCTCGAGCGCTCGAGCGCTCGGCGACTCCTGAGTCTCGGCGGGAGCCGCAAGGCGGCCGGTCGAAATATCCGTTAAACAGCCATCTCTTCCCCCCCAAGCAAGGTCCCCCTCCCTTCGCCGAGCGTCGGCGCGGAGCCCGAGAGTCTCGAGCGGTTGTTTTCGCCTGATTGCAGACCTCTACCATTTACCTGCCAAGAATTCAACAGCTGATATAATAACAACAAAGGAAACAAGACAAGCAGAATATTTAGTAATTAATTTTAGTAAAACTGTACAGGCAAAAAATATAGACTATTTGACACACGGAATTATATAATAAATTACTGTTAGAAATAAAATATTGTGAAGAAATTAAAGAATTTAAAAGAAAAATTATAAAACACATAAAAGTAGACAATTAATTTTGTAAATGGTTAATAGAGTATACTTTTAGATGCAAGCAATGTATGTAAATATGTACTTATGTAAAAATTAGCCGAGAAGGCTAAATATACTCTATCTATCTATAATTCACCTTTTGACATCAATTAGATAATCAACATGAAGCTCCTTTATTCAATAACCTACAGTTCCTACCTCTTCAAAAGAGAGCCTACCCTTTTGATTCATTATCGCAAGAATCACATACTTTAATGAAGACATACAGAATTGAACACCAAAAATCTCAACCAATGACGAAGAAACCAGAAAAAAATGAACCACTGAAATCTCAAGACATTACACAAAACAAAAAAGTAGAAGAACAAATTACACCAATCAGAAGCACCGTAGATAATAATCAAGACAAATTTCCATTAAATTATCAACAATTTTCATTAGTACTCCTCCCATGGTGGAACTGGATGGATTTAACTTGGTATTGAGACATTCTCTTTCAGTGACAATTCGTTCTTGATGGTACGTATTCTGTATAGTACAGGTTTTGGTAGGTTATTTAAGTGAAGTTGAAGTTCATTTGATATTGAAATTTGATCATGGTGCATAGGATTATTTTTAAGACAGTTGATGAAGCATATTTAAGAGTTAGAAGTACTCTTCTTAACTTTAATTGTAATTCGTAGCCTTCTGCCAGAATACTCAGTCTCGGGCTATATAGATGCTCGTGGAAGGATAAGATTGCTAATCTTATTGAAGTTATTTGTACAGAGTCTAATAAAGTTAAGATAGAGATTTTCGCAGTACCGTATATTGAACATACATTAATTTTCGCTCTAATAAATTATCTATATGCGTTTGTTAGGATGTCTTGGTTAACTCCTCATTTTTTGGAGCATAAAGCTTTCAGGGTGTTAGTTCGTTGCTTACACTGAATGACAGGTTTCTTAAGTACGGCTTCCATGATAATTTGGTATTAAAAATAAGACCCAGGATTTTCATTACTTTACACTGTTTTAGTTCTTTGTTTCTTAGGAAGAGTGGGTTCAGGAATTGCTCTGGAATGTTTTGCCATTATCACGTACATTGATTTTGTTGATGAAAATTTGAATCCTGATGTATTACAGAAACTTACATGTTTGTTTAAGCCGTCTTGGAGAACTTCAATGGTTGACATTGTTCTTCCAACACACAAGTGGGATATCATCTGCAAATGCGCGCATTTTGATTGGTTTTGGTAAGGTTGAAATCATATGGTTAATGGCTATGAGAAATAGGGAGAAACTTATGACGGATACTTGTAGGACTCCGTTTTGAATCTCTTAGGGTTCTGAAAGCTGGTTTTGAATTCGTACTTGAATTGAATATATAATATTAATATTAAAATAGGATTTTTATGATGCGGTGCTTCGAAATCATATCATAAGCTTTCTTGATATCTAGGGATACTATAGTGCAATATTGATTATTATTAAAAGCTTCACAAATATCTGTATGTATATGGTTCAAGTGATCAATATTTGAACGAAATTGAAGAAATCGAAATTGATTTGGGGTGATCCAATAATTACTTTCTAGAACCCATTTAATTATATGGAATTACTATAGTTAATTACAAAAGTACCAATTACTGTAGAAGAACAAAAAGTGGCTATAAATCAATACGTCTGGCAAAAATGGAACAGCATATGGAAAAACTCAAGATCAAAATTACCCTTAATCCTTAACAATGTGTGAGACCATCAACCATACATCAAAAATAGAAAAATTCAATGTACAATGACCAGACTAAGGATAGGTCACTCCATCTTGACACATTCTCATCTCATGTCGAAAGACCAGTGAACAGGTGCCTTAAATGTGGAACTACAATCTCAATTTTCCATATATTAATAGAAAGTAAAGACTACCAATGTGAAAGAAGTGGATTGCCTAAGAACATAAAGAACTGCTTAGACAACGTTGACAGTGTGTACAAAGTTATGAACTTTTTAAAAGAAATTGGTGTGCTTAACTCTATACAGTATGTAAACTGTATGTAAAATGTGAATGTTGCTAATGACCCAGCAGTCGATGCGACTATAAATACTTTTTTTAAAATGATATTTAATTTAATGTTTTAGTTACCATTTACAGTGTAAAATTTTAAGACTAATTTTGCCGCCTTTGATAAGTAATGTACCTCAGCTGCTAGGTCAATGACTTCTAACTCGATCAAGCTTTTCGTCCACTTTCCCTTATCGTTTGAGCAAATGCTGGGATTGTCTGTTTTGCTTCTGGACATAAATGTAGCTTTACTATCGGGGCACGTTTTCTCGAGATCTTTCAGAAATGTAGGTATTCATACAGTAGCTCTTAAACGCCAAATTCATAAAAATGGCTCCAAATTTGCATATGCAAATTGTTATTTGCGACGAGGTTTTACTGTTCTTTAATAATCTTAAAATAATATTTCCGTTCTACAATTAAGAAACCGAAAAATTAAGAAAATGTCAAAAAATGTAGTTTGGACGACAATAGATCGCAGCTGGCAAGAGTATGTGTCAAGTCCGAATACGAGCTAGCCGAACCAAAGGAAATAGAAAACTAATACGGGAAAGTCTGTGTCATTACGTAGCACTACAAGTTATTTTACTATAATTCAAGTTTAAAAATCACTTAATGATACACGATCATTTTTTTTATCAATCTAACATACCTATACCGGAAGTGTACTGACACACCTGAGGATTGTTCATCTTATAATGTTTTAGAAATCTTATATCAACACCCTTAAATGGCGGAAAGGCCGAGCAAGAAGAAATAAAATTTTTAAAAAACCTTGGTTCACTATTGTTGTTCCCTTTTTAATAATGGTCCTGTCTAAAATAACAATTAGCCCGCTCCTTTAACCCTAGAATGCTCCCCGGGGTGATGCGTCACCCCAGACGTTTGGCTTTTGTTTTGTATTTTCGTTGCTCACGAACGCAGATGGCTATGAACCCATCTATACTTACATTTGTGGTTGTTGTTCACGTGGATCTATCCGCAAAGCACGTACTTGTATCTGTCAGTTGCTTGGAGCAGTTTGAGGAGAAAAGACACTCCAGGGAGCAGTAGTGCACATTGCTTTTGTATAAAGTTACAGCGAAAGCATGGCTAGGTCTAATAACGATGAACGTTTTAGTGACTTTGTAAATTAAATTTTGGATAAAGAAGATCCTCTGTATAACAGGGAAGGAAATTATGATCAAGATGATAGCGTAGAGGATGGTGACGATTGTGTTTCAGAGAAAAGTGCATCAGAAGATGACCATGATCCCACTACTCCGGTGCCTGTGATCAAATGTGAGAATGGTCGAATGTGGTCTTGTAACCCCCCGCCATCCACCAGAACACTTTCTTGTAATATTGTTTTGAGAATTCCTGGAGCAGAGGGCTGCACCAGGCGGAGAGACCCCCTTGGCCTGGCGGCGAAGCTAGTTACTGATGGCACTCAGCAGAAAGTCAATAAAAAATAATAAGTAGGACGCGCGAAATTCATATTTTGGCCCCCATAATCCACTGCAGTACCATGGAGCGCATAGATCGGGCGGGAAGTTCCTAGTTTGCACAAGGAACGCCCAGCTGGGGGAAAAGTTAATTGTTTATAGCCCGCGCCGGGACAAATGTGCTAACACATGGGGAACAGAACCTTCTCCGTGCCATAATCACAACTGATAATATCCTTGCCTTTCTGAGGATTCGGCCACAGCAGGAATTTTGAAGCAGGTGTCTTTGCACCTGTTCCACGAAAGTTAATTCACTGTAAAATAATATTATGAGAGGACCGAAATACTTTGAGACTAATTACACTAAAGTTAACATTCGTAAATGTAGTGATTCACTTCATTCTTCATACTTAGAACCTAGAATGCATTTACGAATACAATAATGCTACTACAGAGATCTTAAATTCAATATGTATGAGAAGCGTGAAACGCATGAAAAAGTTGAAGTGACATGAAACAGTTGCAGAGAATGAAGAAGCGACAGGCGTTCATTTTCTTTCTCCTCTCTTCTCAGAAAAGGTCTGAAACGAAACGTCTGATTACACGCTCTTGTTCGTTTCGAGAAGATTACGAAAGCAAACGCCGCGAGATTGGTTTCTAAGTCGGCGTCGTCTTCCTTCAGTGTCACAGTGCTTCTAAGAGCAAAATTGTCAGTGTAGAAAACCTGGGACTACGCAGTGATAGTTTGCAAATGCAATGTCTGCAAGAAAAAAAAATCGCATTTAAATTTATCAAAATTTTCTTAGCTCTTGCTAATACATCTGGATTAATACATTTAATTAGAAAATTTTATACAGAATATATTTAAATATTTAAAACGAAATTCAATTTCCTTTGTACTATGTTTCCACCATTTCAATGAGAAGAGACCTCAGTCTTTTGTGAAAAAGAATACTGCACCTTGCAGAAGTTCTTTTTGAACAAAGTCAAACTTTCTCAAAGGCGCATGAAATAACGGAGTGGTAACTCTAATTCAGCAAAATTCACGTTTCTGTTGCAAACGTATTTACTGAAGTTCTGAAAACCAGAAACACACTTCAAAACGCCGTGGAAAACGGGAAAGAAAAAGTCCGTCGATACGGACTCGAGGCTCTCGCCTTGTGTTTGGAGTATTTCTGTTTTATACTTGCATTCCTTTTCGTGTTCATCTCCGTAACTGTTCATTTTCAGCAGTAATTTCTAGCTCTGCTCCTTGCTTCAAACGAACTTCACGCAAAAGCTTCGTGCTTTCGTCTCTCCTCCTCCCATCTTCCATTTCGCACCGCGCGGGCTCCCTCCCCGCTCCCCGCTCGCCTTTCATCCCCGCACTCGCACCCCGAAATGTCCCTCGACCGGTCACGTGACACCGAAATCAATATAGCTTCGCCCACGGGTGGCCCGTCCTCTCGCGGAACACAATGTTGGTAACTCTAATGATACGGCCTCTCCTCCACAAATAAGCCCTACGGATCCACCAAGCCGCAGGGAGAGACTCTGCCCGCCCCGCTTCTCCCGCCAAGCACCTCCCCGCCCCGTGCCGCTTCACCCGTCTCGCTCCGTCCCGCTATGTCCCGCCCCGCTTTGCTCCGCTCCACCCTGACCCTCCCCGCCCCGCTCCGTCCAGCTAAGCCCCGCCCCGCCCTGCTCCGCTCCATCCTGACCCTCTCCGCCCCGCTCCTCCCGCTCCGCCCCGTCCCGCTTCACCCGCCCCTCTCTGTCCAGCCGTGCACCGCCCCGCCCTGCTCCACTCCACCCTGACCCACTCCGCCCCGCATTGTCCCGCTCGGCCCCGCCCCGGCCCAACGGCAAAATGCTCTCTCATCTAACTGTTATAGTTATCACTTCCCAATGAGCCTCGCAAATGGCTATACTTTTTATCGATAGAGTTGTTAGGCCCGAGTAAACGCGCCGATAAGTTCCGCGCCGCGGGCCACTCCCCGTAATTAGCCGCACTTTGCAGCAGCGTCTGGGCTCAAGAGCGGGAATAGCGGGCGCTGGAATAGCGCGGCTCTGCTCAAAACAAAATAAAATCGCAGCAAACGAATTGCAGAAACAAACTCAATCGACAGTTCAAATCAAAACATTCCGCCACTAAACAATTGAATCTGCAATGTTTATCGTCAGATCGGAATTGAATTCGTTAGTCTCTTAGGAAGACGTAAGGCATTTGTAATTAATTCGATAAAGAAATGTCTCAATCATGTAAGAAAACGGGTAAACGTATTTTTGCAAAAAAATTGACTGCAGCTGAAAAGAAACAAAAGAATGCAATGTAAACGTCATTCTTTACACTTTTCGCTTGCTACGTTTGCCCGACCATTTTCCAATCAAAGCGACCCTTGTACAGGCAGACTGCGTGCTGTTTGTTTTGATCTCTTACGTCTGCTTCCGGATTGCATTTACATAAGAAAACATGTGCTGATAAATAATTGCCGAAGTGAATAAAAAACGTCCTATCCTCTGCCTTCGAAAAAGTGTATCCTCTTTTTTGTCCCTCTAGTGTTTGCCATTATTTAGAACGGAGCTTTATACTTGTCATCCCTAACAGATTGTCCTTTCCCTTCTGGCCGGGATGGTCGTGCCACCGTGCATAACACATGAGTTTACCTATCCCGGGATATATCTCTTTATTATGTTAGGTTCTTCCCTTCTGTTCTCGGCCCTTATTCCTACCATCCCTCTTCCTGTTTTCAGAGCAAAACGAGATGACATGTTAAAGAATTCAAGAGTGCACAAGGGAGAGAGTTCATGCTTTCAATCATATTCTTTTCGACGCTATCACCCACTGTTGGCGCTTAAGAAAACTGAGGTCGTGAATCTGTAGGAAACGGGTGTTGGATCGTTGCATCGAGGAGGCCGATAGTTTACATAGAACCTCTCGAAAAAGATGAGGATATGAATTAATGTTGAGAAGTATGTAATATATAAAAAATAATTTCTATCTGCTGCAGTCCTACTAAGTTGGGAATGTATTAAGCAAGTGTCTTGGGGGAGAATTTTAACGTTGATTTTGATTATCTCGGTTAATGAACAACCACGTTTGTTTTGTTTTATAAAATTTATATTAACGTCAGTAATGTAATTCTTAGGAAGTGAAAATATGGGCATCGTCGAAAAATGATAAAATATAATGCAACCACGAGTTTAAACGAAGTAGTTCCGTATTTTACCTGCTTCTGCCATCCGTACTGCACATTTGGAAAAGTTCTGAAAGTCATGATGTTATAACCAGAAACAATAACAATACTTTTTTTTGTTATTGACTATTCTTCTGATGTAAGTGTAGGTATTGCTTGACGGAAGTTTGAATTTTTAGATTCATTTATCTCCCTTTTTTCCACTAAACAAATTAAGGAGAAATAACGGTTTCATTTCAAATTCTGCTTGTAGTGACTCCATCCAATATGGAATTTCAACTCACTTTGTGTTTAGTCATGTATATGAAGCAATACACTCCTTCTTCTCGGAAGGTTGGTTGAATGAAGCTGACTATGTATGAATATGTTTCTAAAGCATATGTTTCTTTTCTGGCTGGTTGATATTTATTTCGTTTAAAGGAAAGATTTTCTGAAATATGGGATGGTTGAAATGAGACGCCGAGAGTTAGGCATAACCTTTACGAGTTTCAAATAACGACGGAACTAGAATGCTACTACTACGCTCGGAGTTACCTTATTTTTTTTTCAATACATCATAATTCGTTTACAATTTTCTTCAATCAATATCTTATATATTTTTCATGGTTTCAGCCGAGATCTTGGAGTAATTTATATTACAGATGTATGAAAGAGGTTATCAGACCACAATGAATAAAGTATAAATATCGTATTTAACACATTAAACACCAAAACACACATTAACAAACTAGTTTCAGGGGACTTCACCATCTTCAGTGGTACAAAACAAGAAACATTTTCTAAACAGTCTTATGCAAACATCTAGTAGTTCGATTAGTTCTGATGTTTTGTATATTCTATGTTAGAATTCATAATTCCAAAATTTTTTGTGGAAATAGACAAAATCAAAGATATCCGTGTTCCTTGGAATTCCAAAATAGTTTCTTTCAATGTAAATAATTTATTTACAAACATTTCTCCTCTTGAAGTGGAAGACTTATACATTAAATTAATTGTAAATTCTTACATAGAATACACTAAAATACCAGAACTAACCAAACTTACTCGATATTTGAGGTGAACATAACTTTTTTTAATTCAATGACAAATTTTACAAACAAACAGAAGGTCTTCCGATGGGTTCAAATCTGTCTCCCATCTTAGTTGAACAGTTAATGGATATTTTTTAATGTGTTCTATATAATAATGCCAACTCCCTTGTAAAGAATATCCTATATTATTACAGATATGTCGATGGTATCATTTGCTTATGGAGAGGTGTACAGTAAGGCAATTACATCAATTTTTTAAATTTATGAATTCTTTACATCCAAAACTTCAATTTAAAGTGGAAATAGGAATAGACCAAACCATTATTTTTTGGACTTGACCATATGTATAAAAAACTATATGAAATTCAAAACTTTTAGAAACCCCATCCAAACTGACTTAGTCATCCCTTCAGATTCTAATCACACTTTGAAACAGAAACTTTCTGCCTTTCACTCTTGGATACATAAACCGTTAATGGTCTCAATGTCACAAAATAAATTTAACAAAGAAATATCTATTATAAAAATAACAGTAATTAAATGGATACAATCTAAAATTAAGAGGCAAACTTGTTACATTTAAGGAAAATAATGTATTATTCAAACATATTTTTCTTTTGTTTTTGTGATGAAAACGAAAAATGTTTCATTTGTATCCCCTATATTTGTAATATGGCACAAGGTTTGGGTCAAAAACTTCAAAAAATTAAATAATATTCAAATCTGTTACAAAACCAATGAACAATTATCGACAATACTTTCCCGAATCAAAGAATATAAAAAATCAAGATACGAACGGAGTGTATATTTTAAATTGTAATTATTGCAGCTTACTAATAGCTAGTAAGTAGGCCAGGCAGGAAGAAAATTTATTCATACAGTTAATGAGCATATTAGAGCTAAGAAACAAAAACAAGGAAACTCACCATTTGCCCCACTCCTTATTGAATAAAACCACTATTTTGACATAACAAAAATCTTCAAATTTTGCATATTCAAAATAAATTATATAAATTAAATATTTTAGAAGAAACAGAAATAACAAAATTACTAATAAATCCTTCGATGTAAGGTATTGTATTGTCTAAATGAACAAACAGATTTAAAAGGTAGCCTAGTCATAATTTTATTTACTTCCTTTTCCCCCCACACACTAAACCGTAAACAAAATGGCTACTCCATTGAATATGGATGTAGAATTATGCTAACCTCAATCTGTGCATATTTGTTCACATTACCTGAGTATTATCTTATCCCTGAAATCAATAATTTATATTTGAAATGCATTGTTTTCATTGAACATTTGTTCAAAATTTAGAAAATAAGAAAATAATGTTGCTCATTTTGTACCACTGAAGATGGGAAAAGTTCCCCGGAACTAATTTGGTAATATGCGTATTGATTGTATAATGTATGAAATACACTATTTACAATTTATTCATTGTGGTCTGTTTACCTCTACATCTTGTATATTTGTATTTATTTAACTACCTGAAGTATTTTATTGAAAAAACAACAATTTTTAGCGTGTAGTTTTATTACGATCTCCCATTTAACTTATAGAAACTACTCCCTTAATCCTTCTGGTGCTAGTACCGTATGTCCTATCATTCGTAATACCATTTGAGTTTATGTGAACAAAGTTAGAGTATGGGCACCTGTGAATACCTTGTAGGTTTCAAGGTTATTTTCTTGAATTTTTAATTTTTGGCGTACTTAATATGCGTCAACATTTTCAAACTTTTCTCATAAATAGCTCCAATTTTTTTATTACAATATTTACTCAAATTTAGAAAAGTACACAATATAAAAATTATGTTGATTCAATTTTCTTTGAAGTTTTTGTTCTCTGAGATATAAAAAAAGTTTCTCTGCAATCATCTTTTCATTTTTGTACTTTTATGCTTGACTGCCATCGAGTGTACTTTGCAGTAATAATAATAATAATAATAATATTATTATTATTATTGTTGTTGTTGTTGTTGTTGTTAAAAGAGACCTATTGCTTTTTTGTCAGTACTTTGACTCGCGCTGCAGATATGACGTAGAGCTGGTTGGGTTTCAACTAATATTACGTAATAGTTACAATTAGCAAGGGAAAGCATATGCTGTTGTAGGACTACTACTTTTGATTTGGAAACATTTCCAGAGATTTTTTGAGCCATCAAATGTCGATCAGATCAGTCTTATTGGCCAAATTCTCTCGATTATGAAATTATACTAGTACATATCTTTTTAATATTACATTCGTTTGAAGTAGTACACTCAATAACCTCTATGGTAGTTTAATAAGATGGAGTAAATTACCATTACATGGTCTTGGATTGATTATACTTAGTTCACTCCTTTTTATGTAACATAGTTTATCCGAATGAGACCAGATAAGAAATGGGTAACTATTTAAATACGTTTATTTACGTTCTTGACTATTTTGGCTTCACCTGATTATGTAGAGTACAAGTCGATGAAGCAATATACACAGCGATTCTGTTTAGAAACGCCAAGCTAATCGGAAATAAAGATAACCAACATGATGCGGTGTATTATCGTTTTGCGTCACCCGAGAATTGACTGTTGAAATGCGGTGAAAGAGAGGCGATAAGCTGACCGACTCCCATTAATGGATGGATGTAGATACGTTTACGTTTTCTTCTAATTCTGAGATGATTATAGAGATATATAGATGATTATAGATGTATATAGAGATGATTCCTAAAAGCTTCACCACTTTACAGTTTCCTCATGAGATAAATTTTGAGATATGATGTTTCTTTGGATTTACAAATTATTCCAATAGATATCATGACGATGCACACATTTCAGATAAATTGGCGCTTGGCGAGAATACATACTACCGGTGAACGTCAATCATTGATTGAAAAATGAGGAATGTACTTTTAAAATAATTAATCATCTTGTCACTTCACATTTCTTAAATAGGAATAGAAAATAAGGGAGCTAGACACATAAGCTTAACTTCAATTTATAAACTGCAATATGTTGAACTACAAGGAAATTGGTAGAATTATATTAAACAGACACACATATTTTGCTGTTAGTCTTAGGTATTTCGAAACAAATTACAAAACATTTACAAATTAGTTATTGGGTATATTTAATTGTAGCTTCCAATACATGCACGTTTTCTTGAGTTCAGTTGGGGATAAATTCGTTCAAATAATTTTTCTCGCAGCAGCAAGTCGATTACATCATGAAGTACATAATGCAACCGTACTTTCCTTTTTAACCTCCAAGCCCCACGTTATGGTACCAAAGCAACCGTTCTATTCCTTCCTCTTTTCAATTAATTAATTAACCTAGCCACAGATTGTGAAGCCAATGCACCCGTGTATATTACTATACCCCTCCTCTTTTCAATTAATCAATATTATTATATTACGACGTTGCATAAAATTATTTTTGATCGTAGGTCGTGGCTGGCCCCGTACGGGAAATACCTGTAAACAACGTTATCTATTGCACCATACACAGGACTTCTAAATACTGAAATAAGAACACCTTTTTTTTCATAAAAGAAAGAAAGAATTTTAAATCCTGTTCTCTCCCGTTTATTCTCTCATCAACATGTATCACTACGTCCCCTGTTGCCTCCTCTCAACAACAATGTAACAATGTGTAAAGATATAATGCACTCGTGCTTAGCAACATTGCTATGACTCAAATACCATTACATTTAAATGAAATTAATATTAATCAGCTGATTTATAACTATTATGTGTCCAGGAATTCCTTTTACCAAAAAACCAATGTCATTAAAAAAAATTTTCCCTCGTACGTACGTACTTATGAAGTTAACAATGAGAAAACAAGACTAAATTTTGCATTGCTAGTTCGACAACAATTACATGCATTCTTCTTTTAAAATTTAAGATTTCCACCGGTCTTGTCAAAGTTTATTTAGTTTACTTGGGTGTCCCCGAAAACAAATATCTAATTTGATATTTACGCCATGAATGCGACACTTTCCTGTTGTTGAGTTTCGTCGAGACAGCGCCGCCGCCGGTCGTCCCGTGCGGGCCCACTTGCACGCGCCGATGTACTCGCACGCTCCAATCTTTCGTATGCTGATTTTCTTCATGAAAAATTCCCCGTGAATTCCAAAAATTGCTCGATCACTTCGAAGCACAGAGTCACAATAAAAATAATAAAACAACTCCTTCACTCTTCCACTTCATTCACTGCATCAATGGCTGTTTGCACTACCCGTCCGCATGTCCATTGCACGGTACCGATTCGTCATCAAAATGTCTAAGTCCAAATTCTTAAAAAATCTCGAATTCGTTCAACATGGATTCGATGTTTCTATCACCCCTGACTCGGAAAAAGTGTTCTTAAAATCATGTCGATTTAACACGTCACCTCGTAAGAGAAAAAATGCCGGCGAATCTCATTCTTGCATTTTCATTGTTGTTTTCCTAATTTCTCTAAAATGCACAATATAAGTTATTTTGATATGATTAGGTGTTTATTCATTAACGCTTTTGCCGTATGTTAAAGTTTTTTTTGCCCAAACATATAATTTTGATATTTTATACGTCGAAAATGCTAAATTTCTCTGTCGACAATATACACCAATTCGTCGCTTGTTTTGATAATATTAATTTGTAATATTTCTTCAATTCAGAAATTCAACGTTCTATAAGTCTTTTGGATCAGCTATAATTTTTATTAAATTCAGACAACGACGATTTACACGCCTCTCGTTGCCTAATTAAAACTTCTTCATAAAATTTTGATATTTAAGTTATTGCATCTGACACGTCACTGGGACTTTTCTCTAAGTTTTCATATTCTAATTTTAAATGAACCCGTCGTCCGATCGTGTTCAAATGAAGACCACAACGTTTATTTATTTATTTTCCAACTAACTGTACGGTCAGATTTCTTTCCAAAACTACCGAATCAACTGTGTTTTCCAAAATTGTCGAAATCTACTTTCCGCGGCGCGCTGTTCTTCTGTCTTGCTACTATCGATTCACGTACATGTTGTTTTATCAATTACAGTTTAATAAATATTTATCCTTTTTCCACAATTGTTTTTGGGGAATGTGCCAGGAATGAAATCATTACAATAATAAGGTACAATAGCCAAAATCTGTATCTGATTTGCTTTTGCAAATAGCTTTAATTACAAGGGAGCAAATATTTTCTTCTCAATTTCTGCCCACAACGCTCATTGATACCTGTATCCCTAAATCAAGTTAACTGTATATGAATTTGAACAGAGCTTAAGAAACCGTGCACAAATTACACTTCTCTCCATAGTATGTCACACATCTAGTCTTTGTTTTCTGTCATTAGATAAATAAAATTTTAAAATAGCTATATCATTATACAAATATTAAAAACCCAATCACGAAAAAAAGTATTAAAATTGTCTCAAGTATAGATTTATTCAGACTTATTCATAAGAGGTGTGAATATCGCTATCTTAATAAACGTCGTTTTACTTAACAGAGTATGTTGAAATTAACAGATTTTGGCAACGGATACTTTTCTATTTGTCAATACGACTTAACAAAGTTCCCAAACACTTGTGCCGTAAAGTCATGCAAGTGCATGAACCAGCGTTTCGGCTCATTACATACTGAAGAAGGCAGGCAAAAGTTCACGAATAATAAATGATTAAGAGGTCGGAAATGTGTCAAAGAATACAGAATAATAAAAATAGAACTAAACAGTGGAATGAATGTGGAGAAAAGTTAAATAGGCGAAAAATAGAAAATGTATTGATTAAGAAACGGTTTGGAATTTGAGGAATCAATTTAAAGTCATACAAATAGAATACTCGTTTTGCCGGCAAAGTGATGTGGACATAAAGATAGAGAAGTGAGAAGATAAGACAGAAGGTGAAAAGCGAAAAGACAGGGAGAGAAATGCTAGGAAGAAAACAAGAGGAGAAAACGAAGAAAAGTTGAAGAGAAGTCCAAGGAGAAAACGAGAAGGTAGAGGCATAGAAGAAATAACTACGGCTTCCTCTATGTTAGAGGTTCTTGATTGAAAAGAAGGATGCAGAGACGCTGAGGGGATATCGCAGAAGAAGAGGCGCCGAAAACAAGCTGTAGAACAAGAGCCGCAGAAGAGGATCTGCAGAAGAGAGGCCGCAGAGAAGGAGGTACAGAAAATAAAATATACAAAAGGAACCGCAGAAGAGGAGTCGCAGAACAGGAAATGCAGAAGAGAAGCCGCAGAAGCGGAAACGCAGAAAAGAAGCCGCTGAACAGGCGCCGGAGAAGAGGTATCGCAAAAGAAGGTCCGCAGCAGAGAACGTGCATAATGTGTAATGTACCTTGTATTAAACAGAAGCTTCATGGATGGAATTGAAAAGTAGAAGAGAGAAAGGTGGAAGATCAAAAGAAAGAGAAGTGAAGTGGGAGAAAGCGAGAGAGCGCAGAGAAGAAAGAGAGGCGGAGGAGGAGTGGAGGCGAGGGCGTGGCGCAGGTGTAGGCATCTCAGCAGCACGCACCGCGCGTAGATTGGCGGGGCCCATGCTGCACGCACGCGCAGTCGTGCGCCGCACGCGGCCGGCGCTCGCACCTGCACCGGAAGTGGCCGATTGCTGCGCCCCGGGTCGACTTCCCTCGCGCTTTTCTTGCTTTCAGCACACTTCCCTTTCTCCTAAGTGACTTTCCTTGCTACTTCGTATCTCAGCTTTCTTTTCCCTAAGTCAATGCCTGTTAGGGCCGACACATACTAAAGGTAAAGAGTACCTGAAATATACACATTGTCTAAAGAACTAAGAAATAAAACATTTATTGCGGTGTATAAATGAAGTCTCTGCTGTCAGTAATAATTGAAGTGTTAAATGCGAAATAACACGGTGCTTCACATTTTATATATAATAAATAGGTTGCAGAATATGTTCATTATTGGAAATAGGTATTAGCCGTTCTTTTGTCGTGTTTATTTGTCCGTAAATGTTTCTTGCTCGCTTTACGGTCCCGTTCCGTGCTACAAAAATAACAACATATCAAATTAAAATTAAAATTATGTGTACTACAGAATATTATTTATGAATTTTAGTGAAAAATAGATCTAATCACATCACTAGAAAACATGGTTCATTGTCCATTATTTTCAACAAGACGTCACACAGAAAGAAATTCTGTTCTGGTGTTCAGATACAATCAAAATAAGGAAGCCCAAGCAAAATAATGAGTTCGAAGTTGTTCAGCAGTAAGCATATTAGTATCTACTTATTAATGAAATTATGCAAGTATTCTTAACCGAAAGCAAGTGTCAAACTTCTTTTCATCATAGAACCTTCTGCTTGCTAGGTAGGGGAAATGACAAACACTGACACAGAGTTCCTTGTGATTCCAAATAAAGTACAAAACTTTTTAAAAGAATTAGATTTTATAAGCATACTAAATAGTTTCTATACCTGTTTGTTCTCAGATTATTCATAGTGAGAATATTCAGAATACGTTTTATAATATCTTATATATTTCAAATACTAAGGGATTTCGTTGAAAAAGAAATTTGAGTTTTTCTTTATGCATTTTTTTTATTTAAATAAAAGGTAGGGTTCCACAGATGTGTTGTATATGTTGTCGCCTGCTCTTATTGATAGTATATATAATATAAACACTAAATGTTAATAAAATCGTAAAATAAATTGAACGATGATTTTCCTTCATTGTTCATTAGGTCGTTGGGATGTGTCAATACATTTTTCTGGGTGTAGTGTGACCAAGCGTGTGTGAGTGTGAGGTTATAATCAGCGAAGCAAAGATCGTAATTTTTTTTAAACTTCAAATATTGGTTGTTTTTAAAAACACAGATTAGTGAGCGTCTGTAAATGAAATGTAGAGCATTCTTTTGAAACTAATATCCCTATACTAACAAAATCCAGTGATTATAATTACATTATGAATTACATTTTTAAATTACGGTGGATAGGAGGATTTTCTTCTTACGTTCATTACAACATACTTCACGTCCTAATGAATATAAAATATTTCAATTTCGTTTTCAGAAACGTGTTAAACTTGGAGTTCACAATGAATAGAGATTGTAATGTTCCAGAATTTGAAATCTTACTCATTTCATTACTCTTGGATATACGGAGTGAATGTCATGGAACTGTGTTTTCCAGGTTTTCGATTTCCGCATAGGGCGCGCGTATTTTCTATTGTAACTTCTCTGCAATTCTTCCTTTGGGCGATGAAATCGGTTTCAGCAACTTAATACTTATTTTATTAACTCTTAGTACCACTCATTCATGAGACTGTGAGCTTTTTGTTAGTACCACTTTCTTCTTCTTCACCACCTTCTTAGTACCACTCATTCATTATACTGTGAGCTTTTTATGTTTTCATGGAAATCTCTTTGTAAGTGAAATAATTAAATAATTTAAATTCCAATGAAAATGAGAAAGTGAAGGCTTTATGCGTTACTTAGCTTCTGGAAGATATTATATTACACATGGCTTGAAATAAATGGATAAGATTTTCTTCTGAGCATTTTTAGACGACCAATTGTAGTTATTAACCCTATATTACGAAGGCGCCCTTTACCAAGCATAGGCGTAGTCTGGTAGACTAACTTGGATAAAAGTAAAAAAAGAAACGACTCATTTTTACAATGAAACACTAAATTTATAAGTGGATTGAACATGTATGAAGTAGAGTTACAAAATATATTTTAAACAATTTTATAGATACGCCTAAATGACTTGACTCTCATAGCAGATACTAGCTTGATGCTCTCCACACATGGCATTTGAGAAGCGTCCGCAGATGCACCTCGTTACGTGACCTTTGTTATGATCGCCATCGTCCCGTTATTATTGCTAAATCTTCATATCAAGACTTAAATGATACAAAATGATTTTTATTATTTTCAGTATTATCCAATAAAGCACCAAAAATATCACTGACGTATAAGGCCTTGTCCATAGGACGACGCATGTTAAAATGTACACCGGAAATACACTGGCGCACAACTATACGTATATTTCACTGGCTAGTCACACAATGAAGGTATACAGAATTTCAGAAACAGGGAGTGAGGGGAAGGGGTGGGGGAAGCTTTCTGCACTAGTTGCAATCTAGGATTAACAAAACTAGTGGATAAAGAAAGGTATTGTTGGACTAGCAGTGACCATATTAGTCCAATCAACACTCCCCTGGATACATTCAGAGGGTGTTGGTCCAATGCACTAAAACGAACGATAGGAGCGAGATTTCTTTTTTACATTGTACACCTTTATCCAATTTTTATGATCAATGTTTTCCATTTCTATTTCAAAATTACTTTAATTTTGAGAAAAACAAGCCTTATATTTATCATTAAAGGCATACACCCGAAGACGTCACATTTGCTCTGAAGGAGGTGAACGTTCTCAACAAGTCTCATTTTAATGGACCTTGCATTATGCACTTAACACCACCGTAGAGATTTAAAGAGAAAGAAAATTGAAATTGCTGATATTAATCAAATTCCAGTATAGTGTACGAAAGATTTAAAAATATCAATACGGTTTGTAAAAATAAAATAAACTGGAAATCTTGTGATGAAATGGAAAATGAAAATTTTATAAAACCACACAATTAGACATACACGGAATAAAATGTGTGTTTGATGACATTTTGGGAAATCTTCTTCCCACCCGTAATTGACTTCCAAACATTTTTTCAGTCAAGGTAGTTTATAAGATGAAAAGTTCTTTGAATTAATTATTTTTATTATTACAAACACTAAATATTTTTTATCTCTCTCAAATGTAGAAATTATTGTAATTTTTTGTCAGATTATAAACGTGATGATCAAGTTACAAAAATTAATTCACGGATTCGATAAGAATCTTTATGATAATAGTAAACAAATGCCTTCTCCAATTTAATATTCGTTGTTATATGACGGTGTATTTCACTGTTGGAGAGGATACAAGTGTATGTCACAGTATCGAAAATTATTAGCAAAATTGTAACAATATAAATGTCCAGGAAAATGCGTCAATATGTAAATTCATAAGACTTAATTTAACCCGAGGCACGTTTCCCCCTCCGTCCCTTTCAAGATCAATCGTATTAGGAGTAAATCTTCTCCTTTTCTCTCCTTTACCCTGCTCCCGGCGCGGCGCTATTTCTGACCCGAGGCGGCAATCAAACTCATTAGAATAACAAATGAAGCACTATCGCGCAACAAAAGACGCGCTAAATCCAGGAGGCCCGTCGAGGGGCACGTCGCCCAGCCGCCGACGGCGCCATCTTGTGTCGCAAACGCATGGGCGCGTTAATCTGCCCGAGCAGGCTTACGGCGCACAGTGGCCCCGAAATGTTAATCGAGGCGCCAGCCGAGACAAATCCCCTGCTGGGATAAAATATGACGGTCTTTTTTCCTTTTGGTTTTGTGAACCTAGCCGTGTTTTTGGTTGTTCGTTCATTTTTCGGTCCCTGTCAATTTCACGAGAGGATCGATTTAAGTCCGCCGGACATCAACAGAAGCTTTGGTAGGGCACTGTTTTTACTTCGGGAGTGATTTAGCTCTGTCGCTCTTAGTGTCATATAGAGATAACAACTTTGCAAAATTAATTGCCACGGTTGTTTTAAACATTCTTTACGTTCCCAACATGGTTACCAATGATTATTCAAAATATTCTTTACTGCAAGAGAAGAAAAAGGCGTTAGAGTGTTTTTCAGTAATGAAAAACATTTAATCACAAACCCTGTTCTTTTAACGAGTACAATTATATTCCTTCAGTTATTGGCTGAGTGCACATCTTACAATATTAATTTTTCTACAACCAGTAAAAATAATAATTGAAAGATAGAGATGCCCAGACTCACAGAAATAAAATTTAAAGGCTATATTATTGTAGAACGTTTGAGAAATATAGAAGGGGTAGTTATTAGAAAACAAGAACTCGAAGAAGTATCCCCATTCTGTGCTTCTACCCCTCCTGTGCTTGTAATCGCTCGGTTTTTCTCTTTCAGAGTTTTAAGGAATCATTACTATACCGTTAGAAAACTTCTATAAATAGATCCATCGACATGTTATGAACTTCTTTGTAAAATCCTTATAAATAAAGAAATGAATAATAAACTTTGAATAAACAAAAACTGATTACATACTATGCTGACTATACTATAAAACTTGCAAAGGAGCTATAACAACGCGGTAGAATGGGATCTTCCTTCAGAGTGGTTGTCACCAGCAGCTGAGATAGGGACTACAGCCCCGTGCCCCATTGGCCGATCCAGGCTCCGCCCCAACGAAAAAGACATAAGACAAGCGGAGCGCGCTCTACCGGCAGCGAGATGGGGGAGCCCTTCGGCGGGCGAGATAAGGCTTCCAGTTTATTAAATAGAGGGTTACACGTTACCACTCCGGCGCCGGCCAAAGCCGCATAAAGCCACTCCATTTCATGGGGTTAATTTATAACACTTCATGATTTATGCCACCGCGCGTAATCCGATACGTAAAATATGCACGCTGCCTTCCTGCGCGGGGCGTTCGCCGGCCTCTAAGCTGCGCTTGCGCAGACTACTTCATCATTCGGGCCGGAGCGCGACCTGTCAAAGCGGCGACGTTCGCGGCCTGCCACCTGCACGAGGCCCTTCGACCCCGAAGCGTCACCCGCTTAATGCGCGGTGGATGGCAGAAGCGAAACATATTTGCGGAGGTCATCCCTCCGTTCCGCGCAAGCTCGGATTTTAAGGAGGGGTTTTTGTGGATTATATGAAGTTGAATTGGGCGAATTATCATGGTACAAGAGGGAAGAGGTGTTTCGCCTGAAGATCTCATTATTTATATAAAAAAAGGTGAATAAGCATCCAGGAGATCTCGTTAATGACAAAATCATATATTTAAAAAAATATTTAGAGTCGCATCAACGGCGAGGTTATTAGCGACTATTCTGTAAGTTTACAATGAGGGTTTTTCACAGCGTGTTTACATATTCTTTACAATTTTACATTTTGTACAATGATTACACAGACATTACAGTTTACATTACACCAGTGGTTAAAATATGTCACAACATGTTATCATAATATAGTAACACCGCCTCCGCCTCTCACGCACCTGGCTGCGGGTTGCGCGAAGCGTGTGTTTGAATAGTTCGGATTAATATCCTACACCTATTCATTAGGGAGTGAGTACGTATTTAATGTCTTTTTGCGAAAATAAGCAAGTCGAGACGTTTAAATTTGAATAAAAAGATAACAAGAATATATTCGGCTTATGGATTTACAAAATTATTTTGCATCATCAATTAGTTCACTTTTCTTTCTGAATTAATCTACACTTCGTAAGAAAAACTGATTACCTGGTATAGATACCTTCCTTATTGTGTGCTCATATCTAACTATCCTGGATACCTATGCAATTGACTTATACGGTTTGTAAAAATAAAATAAAATGGGAATCTTGTGATGAAATGAAAAATGAAAATTTTAAAAAAACACACAATTAGACATGGTTACAATAGACAGAGGTTACAATAGACGTACATATACTCAAATCTCAAATATTGTTCACAAAATAATACGTACACTTTACATACAATTTAGCATAAATATTTGCTGTAAAAAAATACACAAATATCCTTTGACAAAAAAAAACAACACAATTTCCTATTACGTAAACTTTCTTGAATCACAGTTATTTAATAAACACTTTTACTGATTCGTGGGTTCTCTATTCTCAATCTGGAAATATTTTATCTTTCTCACAACTACGTTAAAGAGAATACAGTTAAAAGAAATTATTTTCTTTTCTCTTTAAATGTTACTGACATAATACTCTTATTCACACTTTTAGAATTCCTTTTATAAAACAACTACTTTACAAACAATTTCCTAACTATCTGCGTTCAATTTACGACATTATTAAAGATTGGAATTATATGCAAATTTCCTAGCATACTGTTCAATTTCGCTTTCAAAAGAATTAAATGTTCTATGTATGAGCGTCTGTCTTTCAAACTGGGTTACTGATTGCAATTTTCACGATGTAGAAAAAGGTTCGTTTGACTTACAATCTGTCTTCTGTTTCGAGTACCGTTTGACGCAGTGGGCGACTTCTAAAGGTCAAACACACGAAGCGTTGCTGGCCACGCGGCGATCCTCTTGCGCGCAGGTCCACTTCTCTCGTTCCAGCGTCGGCGTGTCCGAACTTGTATTCTTCACGTTTCTATTTACTCGTTCAGAATAATAATTATGTTGAATGGAATTTGACTCGTAATGTGAGATATACGAAATCAAAATCAAATCAGAATCAAAATTATAAACCAGAAAAAACCAAAACCAAAAGCTGCATTAAGTTTTTCGTCTTTTTGTCCACTCATTTCTTCTACCAGTTCTTGCGCACACTATTACACAGTACGATGTTCACACAGGTAACTTCATTGAGAAAAATGGCAGCTTTCCCGGTTTCCACAGATTAATTCGACCTTTCAGCGAACTAATTTCTTATTGGTATACTCAGTTTGCGTCACGAGTGCGTTCAGAAACGTTTCTATTTCTTAGTGGCGTGACCTGTTGTCCTGTTAAAGAAAGTAATGCCTTCCGTACGTTCCTTTCCTTTGGAATAGTATCAACTTGATGAGGTTGTAATCTGACTTCAGAGGTTACAATAGACGTACATATACTCAAAAACAGTATTACAGTTCGTTTGAGATATAAATTGATTTACAGAATTTTAAAATACTTCTGGTTATTTTTTTAATTTATTTTCACTTCACCGCCGGCGCAGCGTTTCGAAAATACACAATAGGCGACATAAGGGGTATTAAGCGTCAATGATCATTCACATAAATTGTTGACATCTCAAATAGTTGCAGTCATGTAAGTGGTAAATGTGGCAAATTCATAAAATATAACTTCAACGTTAATGTACTTCAACAATTTATGAATGCTTTCGTGGCCGCAATGAGGCCATTTGTGTTTTGAAGATGAGATCAACTGCAGTAAATTGTGTATAAACGAAATATTAGCGATAAAATAAAAGGTTTCACGAAACATGCCAAGGACTTTTTTTCCATTGTTTGCATCCCCATATGAAATATTCAAGTATATTAGACCATTAATGCAATTCTGAGACCTGCATATTGCAGATCTGTTGAAGACGGCTAGCACATGAAATGCTGGTCATCAAATGTTCATAAAAATGTTGGTGAACTCATTGCCAAATATGAATACTGGTTTTTCATTGTCATTAACTTACCAGCAGATCATTAACAAAAGCAGTATCTCACAGAAAATATTGTTTACAATTTTTTTTTATTCCATCTCGCCATGGAATACTAAGAATACGAATTTTGTATGACTAATGTGAGCTAGAGATTTGAGATTTTTCGTGTTTCGTTTATTTTACCATCTATATCAGGTTGTTCCAACTCGGCCTCTCGCGAGCACGGGCTCCCGCGTGCAATCGTGTCTAGTCCAGGAAGAAGGTTATGGAGGGGGAAAAGCTCTTATCACGTTCTCTTTTCTTTTCGTCGAAGCAATGTGAGTAGTGCGATGGATATCACAGGAAACCTTTTTTCTGTCTCATCGGATATCTTGTCATCGTCGATGCAGTTGGAGATGACAAATTTGCAGAACTCCCTACGTCTAGAGGACAGATATTTTAATACTCTTAATTTTTGCGCTGATATCATAATTTTAAGTGGAAGTCTTTCCCAAACTTGTTAAAATGCAGCTAAGATTATATTTATGTTTCCGTCAACATTATTGTGAGCAGCTTTTCTCTGCAATAAAAAGAATAAAAATCAAAGAAAAAAAACAACTTCAGGACAAGACATTGAAGAGCGTCGTATGCATCTTAACATCCGAAGGCCTGACTTCAGATATTGCTTCACTTGTTACGAAAAGTATGTCTAAAATTAATTTCATAAAATATTGTTGAATTGAATCGAATTTTACGTTTCCAGTTAAAGTTAAAGATTTCTTGCTGACTTGTATGAGCCCCGGCGTGCCCTCTGCTTCCCAAACTAACCGCTCCCTGCTTCGGCTGTCAGCGACGAATTGTCGCCAAAGGCCAAGGCCAACTCGCGCCCCGAGGCTCATATTTCGCCACGTACCGGCAACGAATGTTGACAGCAGTCTGTGCCCTCCAGTCTCCGCCCGTGCCCGCGGCCAGCTGAGTTGAAACAGCCTGATCTATACGATGAGGAAGTAAAACTATAATTACTTGCTTTGAAATGAGTTGCTCATTAATTCGTCATTGATAGCAGAAGCAAACATATTTTATAACAATACGTTGGTCCATCATTTAAAAGACAGAAAAATTTTTTGAAATAACAGTTTATATATTAAATAAAATACATATTCATCACAACGTTTCGGAAATAACTGGTTTCCATCATCAGGTGACAAAACAAATCAAATTTAAATAAAAAACTAATAACATTTTTTATTTCGTAAACTCTGTCTCCGGTTCTTGAAAATACTGGTAGAATGGTATGAATGGTGGATATACTGGTATGAATGGTGGATAAAAGTGATCAATTTGTTTTTATTATGTTAAGAAGTGAAATAAGAACTAGTTATACTACACAATGGCACAGACTGTCTCTACTAGTTTTGTAATTTATTTGCTCTGTGCTAGCTTTCCGGTCTTAACGCATTATCTTGCCAGTTGGTATCGATCGCCTCCAAAAGTACATTTTTTAGAAATTTCTCGATTTTTCAGGTACCTAATGGTAGAACCAAAATGTTACTTTAAGTATATTATAGATGAGTAAAACCTCGTCTTATAGGGAAATTATATTTGAAAAATCCGCAGCCATTTAAAAAAATGTCATTTGAACATTACTGTTAATTCAAAATTTGATACTCTCTTTCACTGAAAAGTTTTGAGTTTTCGAAAAACTATCAGACACCATTTGCAGTACACGTACACATAAATGCAATTTAGTTTAGAAATTGCTCTTAATGTAAGTATTAACCACGTGAGAGAGATGTGAGAAAATACAATTGTTTCATGTTTGAAAAAATACAATGTAAAAGAGTAAAATGACATTTGTGCTTTCCTTTACAGTAAATTTAGCTCTACCCCTACAAAAAGCTTAAAGAAAAAAGTTGAAGCTTTTTTTGAAAAATTCTTCTTTTCGATATTTTTACTTTCCCGTATACGTACGTACGGAGTAAAGTTAATTAATCAATGCTGAACAGATGAGCACTGAGTTTATTTCACATTTTAAATTCCCGAAGGACCTCTATGTATTTTAAGATTCTTCCATCAGCTAATTTTATTTTACGTTTGAAACCTGCACATTTTGTAACAGAACTCTCAGAAAATTCCATAGGTAATGAAAATTAAACCCACCAATTTTACCATTTTAAAGCAAATAAAAGCAGCAAAAATACACGGAGGATAATTAACACACTTTACGAACAAAGTATTAATTTGCAATAACTAATGACTTGTATTGTTTACTCATATTGTTATGAAACATGAAATTAAAGTTTAAACTCCACACTAATAAAAAGCACAGGGGTGAACGCATTTTACATTATTTCCCTGTTGGATTTAATTTTTCCACAAATATAAAATGTTTCCCCAACAACTTTGTATCGTACAAGATCTTGTGTTTACCACAAAACGAATCCAATTTTCAGAAATATAATATTGTATTTTCGTTAACGTTAATATATTCATATTTTTTTCTCGTATGCGTTCTTATATACGGAGTAATATTCGCAATATTCAGAAAGTTATATAAAGCTTCGGAAAATCGATTTCGAGATTTCAACAGATTTGAGGTCCCCTGATACCGAAAAAGTGTTTTATTTTTTTTCTTTCTTTTCAAAACGTCCGCCCGTCTGACCATCCGTCTGTCCGTCCGTCACTCCATGCATCTGTCCGTTTCTCCGTCTGGTATATGTGAACAACACCTAGCGCCTAAACTTTGCGTACGATTGTTTCCACATTTAAGAAACACTTGTTGATCTAGTCTGAGTCAATGCTCTGCGATTTTGAAAAATATTTATTAATTTTTGGGGGAAACCTCTGGAACATTTTACAAAATTTTCTCAAAAATAGCTCCAAATGTTTACTTTACATTTCTTGTAAGAATAGAATGAAATACACTTATGAAGATGGAATATGTCTGTTTTTTTAGTGATAACTCTGAACTTTTGAAAATCGCAAAAGTTTAAATTTTTCGGCGTGTTCCTACAACTACAAAATTGAAGATAAAGATGTTTCCTTCATATGAAATTTGTTCTTCAGAATTAGTATTAGCATAAAATTTCTGAATACTTTTGAAAATTGTAGTTGTTTTCGTGTAATATTGCTTACAATATTAAACTAGTGGTGCTACAACAGCACATACTTTCTCATATTGTTGGAAACAGCTGCGTCATCCCTATATAATATTTGAGTATACTTCAGTGTGCGTGTGTGCCGTTCCGTCACTCACGGTTAGACTACTTCCCGCAACACCAATCGAGACATACGAGGTGTCATTCGACGCGTTTGGGTCTCCTGATGAACGAGTTTGGTGAGTATGCCAAGAACTAAACCAACGCTATCTAAATAAATCTAAGTAGATGCGTTGATTAAAATCCAGTACCAATTCAGATATAGATGAAGACGAAGAGGAAAATGTAGATAAAGATGCAGAGGAACACGGAGAGGAAGACGAAGAGGACGAACAGACAGACGAAGGTAAAAAAGAAGAGAGACCAAGACGAAGACCTAGAAGAAAAAGACGAAGACAAAAAGACGGCGAAGATGACAAAGACTAAGACGACGAAGAAGAAAAAGATGTAGCAAAGGAAGGAGACGAAGAAGAAAAAGAAGAAGAAGAGGGAGAAGGCGAAGAAGCAGAGGAAGACGACAAAGAAGAAGAGGGCGAATTTCCTTTCACAGAAAATGATCTAAATATGCGGAAGGACTATTGCCCGAATCAGACGGCCGTGGTTACACGACCGAGATGAGTTCCGAGACGAGCACAGCTGAGTCATCAATCCGGTCGTTGCGTCTAGACTGCGGGGATTATGTTGTAACACCCCCCCCATACACACGACCACTCATCGGTGTCGGCGGTGTTAACCTCTCTCAGGGCGTGACCCGACTCACCTGTGGATTCCCGTCTGCTGCAGGTTGCCTCATGTGTCCGGCTGGAATCTATTTAGGACGCATGCGTGACTGGGCATATTCATGCACTACACAGTAAAACGCTCTTTCATGATTTCTGAGTTTAATTCAAAGCAAAAATAATCGGGTGAAGCCCCCTACAGTTCTTAATACTATCTTAACCTAACTTATAACTAGCTTAACTTAACAGTCCAACCCTTCCGGGTCATCGCATGGGCGCTCCGCCCCTCCGGGCGTCGGCATCGGCCCGGGTGTCGGGCGGCAGGGCAGCGGCGCTTCCCCCCGTTTCCTGGACCGGTCGGGCAGCTGGTGGCCGCGGCGGCGGTGTAGCGGCACGCGAGCAGGCGTGCGCGGCAGGCGCAGGGCTGCGCGCGGGCGGGCGCGCGCGGCAGGCGTTGACTGCGGCGGCGGCTTGGGGCTGTGCGCGGGCAGGCGCGCGCGGCACGCGGGCTAACGCGGCGGCGACGTCGGCGTGGCAGCGGCCCGGCGCGCGGCAGCGCTGGCTGCGGCGCGGCGCAGGGCTGCGCGCGGGCAGGCGCGCGCGGCAGGCATTGACTGCGGCGGCGGCTTGGGGCTGTGCGCGGGCAGGCGCGCGCGGCACGCGGGATAACGCGCGGCGGCGGCCAGGAAACGCCACACCAAAGCGTCTTTTAGCGGCGGCCGGCCCTCAGGCCGCGTCCGAACGCTTCTTCGTTCATTCGAGTATCGGCACTCACTCGGTGTTCCGCCTCTCCCTTCGGCGGCACCTGAGCGGGCGGTGAGGTGGCGACGATGCGTTGCCGGCGGCGATCTAGCGTCTAGCGGCGGTCGTTACCATCGGACCCAACACCTCGGTCGTCGCTTACATCGGAAGGTAACACTCGCGGTCGTCGTTCGTCTCGGAATGGCCGAGTCTCGCGTTCGCAGCAACCTCCCTTGCTCGGGAGATCACATGTCTCACCCCCGCCTAGTGTTCGACTATTGGCGCAGCCAAACCGCGTGATGCGCGCCGTCCAATTGCCATGGGTCCATCGACGGTTGGAACCCGATTTCGAGTGGGCGTTCACGTCACCACGATTTCCGAGAAGACGCGGGGTGTGTTCTGACGCAGCGCTCGGAAATACCAGAGGTGTGGCAAACGGTATTGAACAAAGGGAGGCGCTCCCATCGGCGGCCGGCGGCGACCCTTCGCGCACTCAGGTAGCGGAGAAACGCACATTTTCAGCCAGCTAAGTTTTCCCGGACTCCCTGTTATATAAAATATTCATCTCGCACACGCCGAAATTAGTACGTGTGCGACCGTCCCATTACAATGTCTTCAAAGAATATCGAGAAGACGATAATTTGTGTATGAGAAATCAAAGTAATCCATGTGACCCGGAGGTGCAACAAATAAATTTGTGTTTGAAGTCAATGTCATGTGGTTTCCAAATTGATTTTTAAAAGATGTATTACAACAAATTGAAAGAGAAACATTCCGAAATAATTGTTGACGAAATCAATTTTATGAAGCCATTACATTATCTACGTTCAGGAAAGCAAAAGATATAAATCGTGCTCAGTATCACAAAATAATAGCAAAATTTAAGTGTTTAGTTCGCAACGCTGACAAAACATCGAAACTGAATAAAGACTCTGCACCGAAAACAGAAAAAAAGGAAAAGCAAACAACCGACAAAAGTTTAAAGCGTCGGCGGCGCCACATTCAGTTGTAGTATTGAAGTTTTGCATTTTCTGCGCTACAAACACCTCAGCTGTTACTTGGAAACGTCCGATTCAAACAAAGCGCACGTGATGCTTATCAGAATTAATTTTGATAGTCAGGAGCAGCACTAATTTCTTACTTTGGCATACGAAACAAGCAGGAATACATTTGACTGATACAGTATTCGCAGCAAATTATGCTGTGCGCTGTACCCAGCGCAGCGTTGTCAAAACTATGTACATTCGCTTGGCGAATAATATCACTTCTTTGCAAACTATTCAGATTTCTATTCAGATTTCTGTATTCAGATTTCTACTTGTTTATCACTTAATCATAATATTACATGCGCACGTTGTCTTGGGGCCCAGAATACCTACCCCCACTCCTTTAGAATCATTATTTGAATTAATTATAATTTATTATTATAGCAACGAGAGTTGTAGACAAACCCTGATAACCAGAAATGTTCACACCCGTGTAATAGAAATGATTTTGAATCGAAAAACGAACTACAAATTTGAGACAATATTATTTTTGTCAAAATAACTGAACCCCCCACTCCTTTCGCAACTAGGAAGCGAGAGCACAAGAAAACGTGCGTGGATAATACATCATACACAGGTGATAAATAACTCTTATACTAATAAACTAATTAAATGACTAATATTCTACGATTTGTAATATTAAGTTAATTTATTAGTACCGTCTTTTTATATACTATTGTCACCTCTTCAAACCGTAGGATAAACAATTTGGCCCTTTCCGCCCAATTTTTGAATAAAATAAGTTTAATATAGGCTCTTATGGAAAAACTTTCGCCGGCATAGTTTTCTTTACGTTATTGAACAAGTTATACGGTTACCGTATCATTTTCTTTTATTCAATACGCAGTAATTTTTTATAGGAATCAGATGATATTAAATGGTATATAACATATTTCACCGGATATTCTGAGAAGTCATTTATGAAAAAAACTGCTGCAAAATTCATCGCAAACGGAAATACTGGCTCATACTGTCACATGTAGTTTAATTGTAGCACCGCTTACTAGTACTCATTTGCGGAAATTCATGAAATTGCATATTTTTGCTGATTGTGCATATCGAAAGGAAATGTATATAACTTATCCTGTCACCAAATATAAAACAAAATTAGCTCATTTTCATTTTGCATATTGGCATATTCCTGGAATTGTTTTCATTAACTGCGTATTTTTATGCTGTATATTTAAGAGCATATATTCCAGGTTTCTGCGTAAAAGTGAGTCAAAGCAGTGCCCTCTGGAATGCAAAGCCTCGCGACGGGCAGCCATCTTGCCAATGACGTCACGATGAGTAGGCCCACCAGCCCCGCCGCGGGCCTACAATCTATGCTGAAGATAATAGCAAGAGCATTTCACATTATATTTCTCTCTGGCACTTCAATTTACACCAACAGATTTTGGTAACGAAAATCGAAGGATTTATTTTTTAAAAATACGTTGCTTTTATTTCAGGAAAATTTTTCTTTGAAAGAAAAAAACTTTTTCTACAACTATCAACAAAATTAGAATGAGAAGTTAGTAAAAATACACTTTGATTTATTTTAAGAATAGTAATTTATTTTGAAGAAAATTATATCACAATTTACATATATTGCTCAATACATATTTTGTGTAACACAACAAAAATACTTAAGTAGTTTCTCAATACATATGCATACATATTCCTACATTAATACAAACAAACTTTATTTTTACAGAATAGGCAATTTAAAATATTTTTGGAAAGAAAAATACAGAAGCAGAATGATGCTGCAGGCTAAATTTTGACCTGTGATACCACAATAAAACAATTATGTAGATATTTAAAAAACACAAAACACATCCCACATAACTTAACTTAATATTTGAAGCTCTGAACGAAAAACTTAATAAGGAAAATTCATTTAAAATACCGAATGAGGAGATCCTGCTAGCAATTAGATTACTGTTGAATAACAAATTATTTAAGTTCAATAATTCTTGTTAGCAACAAAACAGGGGACTCCAATAGGTGGACCCATGAGTGAAGTCTTTTCTGAACTCGTTATGCAGCAGACACAGTAATCTAAAATCAAAATTAAGTAATATTTTATGTTAGATTTGTAGATCACACGATCTTAATTGTTGATGAGGCAAAGATTGATTCCATTTTTCAACAATTCAATAACTATAACCAAAATTTGAAGTTTACTATAGAAACAGAGAAGGAGAGAACGATTAATTTTTTGGATGCTTCGATTTTGTGAATTGGGAATGGAATCGGTACAAATTGGTACACCAAACAAATTTCATCTGGAATTTTTTAAAATTACAGTGAAACATCTATAGAACGTTTTATAAGGGACCATGAATTCTGAACACTGTATAGAGGAAAACACTATAAAGAGAAAGACTGTGCACACGGGGTTTGGTCGGGTGTATTTTATTTGGAGGAAAAATCTCTTTTTCTTCAATTTTGTAGTTGTAGCAAGACGCCGAAAAAATTGAAACTTCAGCAATTTTCGAAAATTTAGTTAACCGTAAAAATCTGACCTATGCCACATTAAAAAGTGTAATTTATTCTTAGCAAATTATACACTAACATAGTAGAGTATACAGTCTACATACCAAGAACACCAACATTTGCTGTACAACACTGGGACACTGGAGTAGAAAATATTTTAATGGCAGACAATCTCTTCCTCACAAATTTGCTGTCAGACTATGACTTCAGATGTCGGCAGTACTGGAGCAGTGATTACGAGAATAAAGATGCTATGTGCATTGGAGAATATGGGAACTAACAAAATTATATATTTGTACTTTTCTATCCAAAACGAAACTGTTTCATTGTTGTTTTTTTTCTGAGTTCTGGATAACTAAAAATCTATAAACAATTCTCACATGGCCAGAAGCTGCATAATTTTCTTTTAGTTTCTTTTCCCATTGGCAATTAGTAATACAAAATACATATGCATCAGATCAATTTATTGCTTTTGTCGTTTTCTATGAGGCATATTGGGCTTTGTAAAAACATCATTCTTTTGCCTAATATTCTTATTTAGAATAATGTTCACAAAAATTCCTAGAATGCATTTAATAATATTTGTTTTGTGGTTTTTACAATCATGACCACTGAAAACTCTAGGAATGTTTTTTTTTTCAAGGCAACGTACCAAAACATTTTTCTGATTTGCAATCCTTAAGAAATCATTCTCAAAATATAAAAATAATTTCTGCACAATGACATAAGAATATGCCACACAATTTACTGCATCGTTAGATGGATACTTTAACCCACCTCTGTCATTTGCCAATACAAGACTGTCGTGAGAGCCAATTTCATCTTTTTGTGAAAAGAGTTTACAATATTCACAACCATTCATTTTTTTATAGTACCATGGGAGCAGTACCCAGCAATATAAGTAAGAATTGGCCACTTAGCCTCATCCAATTCCGCAATATCTTCTTCATCAACATCTAGGGATTTGGCAAATGAAGGAAGAGAGATGTCAGCATTAGATTCTGGTATGATAAATGAACCCAATTCTAAACTTCTTAGTCCTACGTTTATTTCTCCAGTTTTATTTTTTAGTACCAGTGGCAAAATACTTTGCAGCCTTAGTTTCTTCTCTGACTCCAAGATTTGTCTCACTGACACATGATAATTTCCACCTGAGAGCTGACGATACTTGCCAAATCTCTCCTCCAATTTATCTGTTTGGAATTTTGCAAGCAATACATAGTTAAAATTCTTCTGTGACAGTAAATACTTTGTTACTTCCACTAATCCTTTGGTTGTGTGTAAAAGAGCCGTGTAAGTTTGGTTTGTTAATTGCCCCGTACTTTTTGTTGCATGCCAGGTTTCCAGCCACTTGGCAAATTGAATGAGAAAGTTTATTTGATGCCCGTTAACTGAAGTGATTGGTTGCTGAAGTAAATTTCTTTTCTTTAATCCTTTAACGGGACTTTTAACATCAACTACATCCCACCATTTGCAAATCACTTCCAAAAATGTGGCTGTGTCAGCCCAATTTGTCAGTTGCTTTTGGGGACCCAGTTCCCTTAGAGCAATGGAAATCTTACTGTCAAAAATTGACAGCACTAATTTAACACTTTGTCTCTCCAATGACGAAGGATAGAGAGCTTTTAAAGTAAGACCATATCCATACTTAATTAATGAGTGCTTCTCTGCAGCATGCATTTGCTTCAAACATGCAAAAGAGGCTGTGTGCTTGATTTCATTGGTTTCACCTTCAAAAGCAGGAAACAATATTTCCTGATCACTGTCATTCAGCCAATTATTTCGAATGCATTTCAGTAAGTGCACCGAATCAAAAAGAAAAAACAAGGGCCTTTCACTGTTTTTGGGATGCACATATGCATATTTTAAGTCAGGTGGATCTGAAAATAATGACATAGCTTTTCCATTGACGGAATTGTTGTCCGATATCACTCCTAAAACTTCAAATCCTATATCCTCCAAACCAATTACTATTTGATAAATGTAATTGTGTAATTGTTCACCCGTCAGTTTGTGCACAGGTATAATATGTGCAACATCTTTATAAGACGAATGCAAGCTGCAAACCATAAATACACATGCTTTTGTAGAGTTATTTCTACTGTTAATGGCAGCACCCACTATGTTACCTCCTTTGTAATTCATTCCAGATTTCACATGGATTTCATCTATCAGTAAAATTACTGTTTTGTCATCGGCCAATAACAACGAAAATTTGCCCCGTAAATACTGAAGTAGCATGGAGAAATCTTGTTCAAACAGTGGGCTGGTCGAAATATTAGTATTGAGAGACTTTATAGTTGATTCACTGGGCAAAACAATGAAATTCGACGATCTTATAAAATTATATGCGTGCGATGAAATAGATTTTATCAAACTAGAGAAAATTAAAAACTCTGCGGAATATCTAGCGCACTTTCGGTAGACATTCAGAAGACCCACTTGTTCTGTTAAAAATGACAATGCCTCACTTTTTTCTGGCAAAATTCCTTTCAACAAGTGAAATATGTCTAATGCCAAGGCAGTCAAATCATTGGCATTACTAGTAATGCCCAATTCATCACCAAAACTTGAGTGGCATTCATTTATAATACCATGTAAATCATTAACGTTATCCACTTTAGCTGGTAACAACTTATTGTTTACTTGTGTAATTAACACACTCCTGTAATGGACAAAAACACACAATGTTTCATCCACCTTCACAGAGCATATTATCTGTGGTTGTGGTTCTTCTTTTATGAGTATAAAACATACTGACGAGCTTCTTATTAGCACTGTCCATTCTGTATTAAAATCTAGGGGCAATGCCTTCAGTTCATCCAAACTCCAAACATGCGATGAACTGTACCCCGCATATGTCTCCAGACTAGCGGTTATTGTTCTTTTAAGATTTTCCATCTCTTTTCTTCTTTTCTTGTCTGCTGGGCTTTCACGAACTGATGTCTCAGGCCTTGACAAATATGCTGGACAGCCGATGACTTTTGATGGATAAATTTCTTTAAATTATAAAATTAACATACCTCAACGAAGTCTAGGATGAGTTAGTGGAGCTGTTAAAAGCTCTCCAGTTTCCTCATTAAACATTTTCACCTCTCTCTCTATATCCGCTTCATGAAAGTGAAGCTCACAGACCTGCAGAAATTTAAAAGTCAGCATTTAATAAGCATTTGTCAGACACCTAAATAAAACGTATTTTTATGAACGTAAACGTTTAAAGTATTTTTTAAAAACCTATCCTTGAGTTATTGTTGGGTATGAAAGATTTTTCTCTACGAATACCTCTAATCCACGCACTCCTTGGCCCTTTCTCTTTGGGAAAGCCGAACACACTAACAGCAGGGCCGTTTCGATAATTACCTTTACAATTCGGCACACAACACTTGAAAGGCATTATCGTAATGAGCTATAAATGAAACAAAGAGGGTTTGAATAGTTCCGAATTTTGTATCATCTGTTTACTGTGTAATCACAATATGTACAATAACCTAGAAGCCTCGTAACACGTTTTTACACATTCAAGCACAAATACATCATGAGCATATATTTGCCTTAATTTTAGATCTAAGACGTAAAGTCAACTTAATCAGAAACTACTGTAAATAAATTGTACTTACCAATTTCTAATTTCCGTAATTAAAAATAATCAAAATGCTGAAAAATCGCAGCCAACACAACGCAAAACTATAGCAACACGCGTAACACACGGATTATCTGACTGGAGAGTGGGCCTACTCTTGCTTACGTCACAAAATCGTCGCCAGGCTTTGTATTCCAGAGGGCACTGGTCAAAGTAAGGTATTTTCGTTGCTTAATAACTTTTTTATTGTAATGCTTGAATAAGTATTTTTATATTACACATTTTGTACTGCAGTGTAAAATAAATATTTATTTAAATGAATGTTATCTTCTGCTCACTATATTTTTCTTTAACATATTTTCTGAGTTTTAAGCGCGTGTAATGGCTATTAAAATTGTGCATATACTGACAATTTTAAGTGCACAGTTGAACATATTTTAGTGCATGATGTTCCGGGGTTTCTGATTGCAAATGGTTGAGCCTCTGGTGCGAAAACTAATTATTTTCAAACAAATATCAACATCAATTTGACAATAACTTCTTTTCATACATCTATATCATGTAACAACAATGACACGTATTTCACAGAAATTCGCGAGCGCGAAACGCAATTTCATTGTTGCAGTCCCTGCATTGTTAATATTCCCTGAGAGCTAGCAATTTTTATTTCATATATTTCAAATATGTTTTAAATAATTTCTAAAAGATTAATGTGTAAATGTATAACAAAATGTCGAATGTAAGAAACGAACAAAGAAATTACAATATATACAAATACTAACTTACGAAGCATCCAATTGTCTGAAGAGGAGTAAATTTGCAGCGGGCATTTCTTTTTGTCACCATATTACACAAATGAATTTGCAGTTTCAAAACATTCAACATGAATTCAACACATTATTTGAAGATATGTGTTTTACGAACGTAAATGTATTTTTTACGAACAAAAATGTATATTCACGGTTGTAGTTGTAAGATAACGTAAAAAACTTTTTAATTTTTTTGTTTTCGCAAAATAAGACATTTTAACGAACATGAGACCTGCACCATTCTCTTAAGTGTTCTTTATACTATTTAAAGTCATAATTGAATTAAAAAATATTGTGCGGTTTGTAAGAAAAAATGTTTAAAGAAAGTAAAAATTGCTTGTTTGACACAACATTTCGCAAAAAACACTCATGTGTTTTTGAAAAATTGAACATAACCTTATTTGAAAATATCTTTTTATGAATATATTTCATTCAGAAAAAAATTGTTTCTTCATAATTATGGTTGTAGGAAGGCGCCGAAAAAAATTGATTTTTTTTTCAATTTTGAAAAGAAGAGAACTATTATCACTGGAATAAGACAACAAATAGCAATAATCCAATCGATATCCTGATGATAAGATGAGGTATCCAAAGGAGCGGCGGACGAGTTATCTGTTTCACCATATCACCATGTTATCAGGACAACAGATACATGTTGAAGCCTATCTATTCCCAGTCCAGTGAAAACTCTGCTATGCATGTGGTTGCAGAAATTCTACTGTTAGTGATAGTTTTCTCAACAGTGAACGGAGCAACGTCAAACATTTCTGAATACCATATCAGGAGTGACAATGCTACTCAAGACTACAGAATTTTGAATAACTGGTTAAGTCTACCGATAAATCCGACAAGTTATTGGTGTAAAGAAGGATTAACAGGCGTATCAAACACGTGCGAAAGCGATCTACGTGTGTACTGCGAGACGCTTCAGACAACCAAACCAGCAAGATGGGCACTGAAAAGTAAGAAAAAAATGTTTGTTGAATTGATTCTTATTTGTCGAATTTGAATATTTGTGAAAAACTTCATATTCTGTTAAGGGTTACTCAAACATTATAGCCTAAGTTAGTGTAGTAGATGTGTAAACCTTGACGTAAGGACGACTCCTTGGATGAAATCCATATTGCTACTATAATTGACATGAAAATAGCCGTAGTTATGAAAAGGAATAACAATTTTTGTGATCATTATGCGTGAGCATTTGAGGGGCAGGTTTATGTCCAAATTGAAATTTCTAAGTACAGAAATGACGTTGCTTTTATACCACTATTAGACTATTATTATGTTTGCACACGGAACGTAATGTAGTAATATTATACATGCAATAATATTTTACCAATATAACTTTTTTTCAGAATTTTTCTGTAGATAATGCTTTGATTCACAAAAATGAACCTAAATAAAAAAGATGATACGAAAAACACACCGCAAGACAATTTTTCTTTTTGCTTTCATTTATTGTGTCGATTAAATGTCTACGACAACGTAAGAAATGCAATAATTATATCTCAATAAAACACGTAGTCGCCGCTACCGCAATCGAAAATTGGGCATTGGAGGGGAAATGGAGTACAGAACATTAATAGTTTTGATTAAGTTACATTATTAACAATAGTTCAAAATAACTCGAAATTCTATTTAACATGCTGAAACAAACAGAAACGCGGATTTTTTTAAAAATAAGATAATGAAAATAAATCAATAAATAAATAAATACAATATATGAATGAACAAATTTGAAATGTACTAAGACCATGAACAGTATTTAAAAGGTTCCATGTAATATTTGTCGTTTTTACTATTTTATCTGTAATATTATTTTATTCTTATTAATATTATCTATTTCAATAATTCTGTTACTAACACAGATTGCGATACCTTACTTCTTCAAAGGTTCTCTAGAAGGGATGAACTATATTCATTTGCTCGTAAATTGTATTTTCTGCTTTCAAAAACAATTTACAACTCTGCAGTTTGTCTCTACATAATCTCCTTTGAGATGTGTGCAACGTCAAGTAGGTGACTACTTTTCTTCGCGCTCCGGGCACCACTTCTTCAGAGAACTTTGCATCCCCGCCTGGGTAGCAGCTTGCATTACGTGGAAGTTTGTGAATTATATCATTTCTTCGTGGCCATGTGTGGATAATATCGTGGGTAACGCAACACGTCAATGCCCACCTATGAGCCATTCCCGAAACAAATTCCGGACAGTTCCCGCGGTCGTCGGGCGTGTGACTTCAGTGGTTCGGGAATTATCCACATTTCCTTTCGAGGCACTGTCTAATTGGATTACGTCTTCCAATTCAAACAAGTGCCTGAGCCATCATTGCCGCAGCCTCTATAGCAGCTCTGATCGAAAGGTCTTGGAGTTCGAGTCCCGATGGCGGTGGATTTTTTCGACATGTAGCTAGATCGAATGCAGCCGCTGCCCGGAGGAGGATTCTAGCGGACAGCTGTACTGATCGGAGGCTTCCGTGTTTCTTCGATCAATACCAAACGAACTTCGGAGTAATATCCTAATAAATTGACCACAGAACTCATGTGATATTTCTTTTCTCTTCCTTGTCCTATGTTCTGCCCTCGTTGGCACACACACTCACATACAAATATGCACTACACTACCACACACGTCAGAAGCTTCTGGCTGGAGCTCGCTATCTCCTGGCTGGAGCAGGCCTTGTTGGAGGGAGATATTTCATGTATCGGGAAACATCCAATCACAGCAGTTGCTAGGAAAGTGCCAGAAAGGCATTCGGCTGCAGCACGATAACGTCTTTTCACACACAAGTCGACAAACATATAAGACAAACGCATAGGTGGAGTTTAAAGCGCTGCCTCAACGTTCGTACTCTCCTGACTTGGCACCGTCTGATTATTAGCTCTTCGGAACTACGAACAACCTTCTACAAGGTCAGCATTTCACTAACTTCCACGAACTGCAAATTGCTGTCCAGGTGGGATAGCTCAGAATTCCTAAGAAGTGGTTCCAGATGGATCTAGCGAGGCACCCACACCCATGAGAAGATTTTACATGACTTCAAGGAGATTATGTGGAGGCATTGGACCTAACTACAGAGTTGTAAGCTGTTTATGTAGAAAAAACTAATCCAAATAGAATCCCTCTTAAAAATACAAAGTAAGAAATAATGCATGTAGAGAAATGGAAGGATCAGTAAACGTTTTCATTCAAAATTCAATTGAGTTAAATGAACGTTTGTACGCAAAGAAATAAAACAGTTCTTCATGAAACCCGAATGTAATTTTAAAGCAATTTTTAGGTAACAATTCGTAAAAATAGTTGTATGCCCTGCACTTTAACTCATATTTAAAATAATTTTTAAAATAAAATCTTTTTAACCGTCAACTAGTGACGTGTCTTTGAACATCTGTTTCCGGTGACGTGCGGTCACTGTGGCCGGCAAAGTTGTAGACTGATTATATTAGTTATTTCATTTCTCGTCGAATTCATCAGAGGCGTAATAAAGAGAAAAATCGCAGAGTTTGTAGTTTATAAAATAAACAGAAAATAATATAATTTTTAAAAACTCATTGAGAGAATTTCAGGTCATATATTGCTCCATATTTTTTCTTCACAGTTGACGATTGAAGTACGCATAGAAGGGCTTTGAAACGATATTGACTACATAAAACATCTTTATTTTAATAAGAAAATACTCTGCTAAATGAAAATTATTCTCTAAGTATAAACATGCATTACCAAGGATAAACTTCTGCTACTGGTGAAGTGCGGTCATCGAGACCGATCTATAATTTCAACTAATTCTCAGAAGCGAACGGCTGCACCTAGATAAGCTAGCCCACGCCCGAAAGTCTGGTCTAGAAAGACATAAAAAGGAATTGTAAAACAATGTGTTGTGTTTCACCGGCCGAGAGGACAGTGAGTGTATTTTTCCTCGCCGGTCACTGGGACCGCATGTCACCAGTTAACGGTTAAAGTATTTAGATCGATGATATTCCCAGCTATTTAAAAGGTAAATGTAATGAAAGTGACAGACGTAGGATAGCAAGATATAGGTTGAGTAATGAAATGAGAGGGAGTAAATATTGGTTTAATAGTGAGGGGGAAAAATATAGAATCTGTGAGATGGAAGAGGAAGATAGGAACATATATTAGAGATATGTCTAGTTTTTGAGAAAGGAATAATGTGGGCAAGGTGGAATATTCAGGATAAGGTGAGGTGGTTATTAGAGGACAAAGGTGAAAGGATCAGTGTTTGATAAATACAGGAAAGGGCTTCGTATGTAGCGTATTGTTATATTCTTTGAATGTGTTGTGTATATATATATATATATATATATATATATATATATATATATATATGTGTGTGTGTGTGTGTGTGTGTGTGTGTGTGTGTGTGTGTGTGTGTGTATGTATATGGTTATTCAAATGTATTTACAAAGTTGTAAAGTAAAATTGAAATTCAATAAAAAAAACGTAATGTGTGTGTAGTGTTCGATGCGTCGACGAAGACCCCCGATGGGATCCTGTCCGGCCACCTGGTGCACCTGGGCAACTTCGACGAGTGCCTGAGCGTCCGTCGGTCGGAGAGCGCCGGCGGGGCCGGGGCGCCTTTCGACGGGCGCCATTGCCTCGTGACCTTCTCTCAGGGCGACCGCGCGCGCAGCAGCCCGGCGCTCGATTGGGCGGGAGGCCTACTTTCCCAGCTGGTGTGTGCTTCGGCTTGCCTTGCTCCTTACCATAATTCGGAGAAAGAGTACGACCCAGGTTAAAACTTCGGGACCAATTTATTGAATTTCGTTTTTTCCTCGTGATTTCAGCCGAGATCTTGGGGTGATTCAAAATTCAGATGTATGATTAGAGGTAATCAGACCACAAAGAATAAAGTTCAAATTGTGTATTTAACACATATTATGTCAAACTAGTTTCGAGGGAATTTAACCATCTTCAGTGGTACAACACATGCAACATTATTATCTAAAACATAAATAATTCTGAAATTAATGCAATAAATTAAAAAAACACACATAAATGATTAATTTTAATGAAGGTAAACTCAATCTGTACATATTTTGACAACGTTAGCTAAGTATGTAAATAAATCATGTATTTATTATAAATCATTTATCATATATTTTATTTTATCATATATTTTATCATTTATCATAATATCATATATCATGTAAATTAATACAATGTTTTAACAAAACATTGTATTAATTTAAGATTTGTTCATGTTTTAGATAATAATGTTGCTTGTGTTGTACTACTAAAGATGGGGAAAATCCACGGAAACTAGTTTGATGTAATATGTGTTTAATATACTATTTGAATGTTATTCATTGTGGTCTGATTATCTCTAACCATACATCTGAATTCCTTTTACTAGATACTACAATACGTGCCCTAAAATCATGAATTTTCTATAATGAACTGCATGTGGAGTAAACTAAGACGCTGGTGTAACTCCAGAGGTCGTACTTTGTACGATGCTCGGTGATCGTTCAAGGAAATTCTCCATTTAAATTACGATTAGTGTTTATCAGATAAAAGAGCGTTTTCTGTAGGGATTACAAAAATTTTGTGATATTCATTAGAACGTGATGTGATACTGATTACTGATTAATACATAATTCATATTGTCAATGCAATAATTCTAAACTTTTATGTTTTTAGTAAATTAAAAATTATTTGCAATAAATGTCTGTGTATATCTAAATTTCTTATTCTGAACCATCTAGCATTGTCATAAATCATAATGCTTCATTGCTTAATCTTCTGCTATATCTCTATCGCAATGAAAAGACCTCTTCGTTCTCAATGTTTATTTGGGAGGGGGCAGGGTGAGAAGAGGTTCTGCTCGAAGTGAAATTTCTTCCAAAGTTAACTTTTACTACGTACTTGGTTTTGAACATTTCAATTCACTGACGGACGAGGTCATTTTGTTAGTGTCTTGGTAAATTATTTACATACGTAATAGTACTATACGCGTTAGTACTATATGCAGTTGTATTATTGTGCGCCAGGAAAGTCTCTACGCACTAGGCCGAGTCATGGCCTCCTATTAAAATGGCAATGGTATTAGCAAACAGGTAGCTGGGAAATAAGTGAAGGGGACAATTCCAGCATCTTTTATGATTATGGTGAATGTGGTAGTTACGTTTTCTTTTGTTACACTCTTCTACCCACATAACGTTTCTTGCACGAAGCAAGGTGCCACTGCCGAGAGACTTTCCTGGAGCGCTGTACAACTGTACATACATAACGTTGTCTTTCAGTTTGATTTCAGACTAAAATTCGTCATGCTGTCATTCCCAAGAGTATCTCTTTTCACTGTCTAGTGTCTGTATACCTTCATATCACTCACGCGCCTTCCCAACTTCCCGGGCACCCCTGATGAAAACAGTAATTCCCGAGATGAAAAGCCGCGATGGTTTGTCGTATGCGTGGGGTCGGCGACCCATTAGAAAGCGCTGATTACGAGTACAGTTTGGGGAGAAGTTTCATTGGGAGAGGACGCGTGCGTCGCCTCAGTGAAAGTCCTTTATGGCGTCGCGTGGCTGTCGCAGGGCGACGCGGGCGCGGCGCTGCAGCTGGCGTGGTGCGTCCCGGCCTCCTGCGACCCCGACGACCTTCTCGTCCTAGCGGCGGCGGCGGCGCCCGGGTTCGGCGCTTCCGTGGACGCTAACAAGTGCCACACGCGCGCCCGCCCGCCGCTCAAGGACGTCGACATCGCCGCCCTGTGAGTGAGTCAGCCAATTAGCAAGGCTTTCTTTCGGCGCAGCTTCCCGCTGCGGGCGGCGCTCGCTGAATGCAGGTGTAAACGGGATGGTGACGACGCCGAATTCATTGACTTGCCGACGCCTGTTGGAACTTCATTAATGTTTGAGGGGAAAGGGTCTTCTTCGGACTTCCAGCCAGGAATACATGTCTATTTTAGTAATATTTCTTGTTTTTTTTGTTCCATTGACGTTTCTTTCAAGATGAACTAGAGCTTTATAAAATAAATGCATGGAAACATGAGCGTTAGACGGCTAACTCTCTCTCTCTCTCTCACACACACACGCACATACACCACAATCTCACACACACACAAAAACACATACAAACACACAAACACACACAAAGGCACACGCACATACTCACTTTCTTACTAACAATCAATCACTCACTCTCATTCACGCATTCATTCTCGTGCACTCTTGCTCATTCTTTCACTCGCTCCATCACTCTCACTTTGACCCTCATTCATGACTCTATCACTTCACAATCACTAACACTCTCATTAACTTCCATGTTCTTTGTGTATCTTTCTCTCTCTCCTCTCTCTTTCCTCCCTCTTCTCTCTCTCTCTCTTGGCATCTGCGAGCATGTAGAACTGAGTGCCATTCTAAATGAAGGTTGTGTCTCGTGAGGAAGGGCGATTAGCCTATAGTCCGGTCCTAAGAACGGCAGTGGAGAGAGAATGGGGAAGGACATTTTGCATGCGGTTCATGGCCATTTTTTTTACTTTCCCGTATACGTACGTATACACGGAGTGATATAGGTAGTATAGGGAAAGTTATGTAATGCTGCGCGAAAAAATGGCCAATTTTCGGCGGAAAAAAATTAATTGCCGGGCCGTGAAAACGAATAAGTGGATAAAACCAGTTGCTAAATTAAGAAAAAAAAAATCCCCTAACACGTGGTGTGGTCAAAATCCATGATTTGTTGCTTCTTCATACTTAAAAGTCGATTGACGGCATTCCGTCCGTCTGTCCGTGCGTCCGTCTGTCCGTCTGTCCGTCAACGCTAGCGCCTAAACCGTTCGGTCGATTTTCTTCAAAATTGATATTCCCCAGTCGATCTGATTCTAGTCGAAGCTTTGTGATTTTGAAAAAGATTCTTTAAAATTTGGGCGTACTTTATATGAAGCCTCCCGGGGATTTTCAACATTTTCTCAAAAACGGCTCCAAATTTTTTCTTTAAATTTCTTGTATGAATAGAGGAAAATACACTTTTTAACATGGCATAGGTCCGATTTTCACGTACAGCTCTGAATTTTCGAAAATTGTGAAAGTTTGAATTTTTTTCGGCGTCTTTCTCCAACTACAATATTGAAGATAGAGATTTTTTCTTCAAATAAAATTTGTTCTGCATATTGAGTTCTTTAATAAAGGTCATATAAATGTTTTTCACAATTTTGGTAGTTTTCGTGCAATATTGCGTGCAATATGTGCAATTTTAAAAAATTACAAAAACAAAATTTTCTCAAAAACGGCTCCAAATTTTTTCTTTAAACTTTTGGTAGGGATAGTGGTAAATGTACACTATCAATGACATAAAAGCCATTTTGGTCTATCGGTTGGTTTTTTCAAAAATTACAAAAATGTAAATTTTTTTACTTGTCTCTCACGTCGTTAATATTTACATTATCTGCGATTTTTTACATTATTATATTAACTAGTATATATGCTTTAAATAATGTCAAGTAAAGTTTCTCGAAAACACTACCGTTTTCTGTGAAAAGTAGCTCAAATTTCGGCATTTTCAGAAATGCTCAAACGTCATTTTCTCGTATATGGCTGCAATTTTTTTCTTGAAACTTTTGTAACGGATAGTGCTAATTACTCTCATTAGTAAAGCGTGAAGTTTATTTTGAGTTTTTTTTGTTTTTTTTCAAAAATTATATAAATGTAAATTTTTTGAAAGATCTCTCACATCTTTAATATGCACATTATCCGCAATTTGTAAAGATGCTTATATTTGTGAGTGTAAGTGTTTCAAATAACTTCAAATAAAGTATTTTGAAAACTCAAAAATTTTCTGTGAAAATGAGCTTCAAATTTCGCATTTTTAGTAGTGCTAAAACGCCATTTTCTCTTAAACGGCACATAATTTTTAAAAGAAAATTGCCATTTACGGCTAGGTTTTTGTGTTCTTTAATATTCTAAAATTAATGTTTCTGTTCTACCAATAGGAAACCGAAAAATTAAGAAAATGACAAAAAGTGTACTTTTGGCGATGATAGATGGTAGCTGGCAAGAAAGAGTATATGGCAATTCCGAATACTGACAAATAAATAAATAAAATAAATACGGTCATGCTTAATTTTTTCAAAATACGAGTAGTTTTTCTTTAATTTTGTGACAAACGTAATAGGCCGCTGTAAATTTACTGCGCTTCGGACAGCTGGATGCGTCGTAAATTAGAATGTGCAATTTTGTATATTATTTCTTTCTTCGTTTCTTACATTCGAACTTTGTTATAGACTTACACATTAATATTTTAGAAATTGTTTATTTTGAAATATTTGAAATAAGTAAAAAGAATTGATAGCTCTCAGAATAGCGACAATGCAGGGTCTGCAACAATGGAATTCACTTTGCGCTCGCGAATATCTGTGAATTAGTGTCATTGTTGTGACCTAACGAAGCTGTATGAAAAGGAGTTATAATTGTCTAATTTATGTTGATATTTGCAGGCAAATATTTAGTTTTGTCCCAAATGCTGTACCATTTGTAGTGAGTAGAGAATTTGTTGCATGGTTTTAAAATACTCTTCCCTAATCATGGCCCAATGGAAGGCATTCCTATATTTCCAGGGTATCAGGCTTCTTTTTCCAATACAGGGTTACAAAACTTTAGCATTCTATTTTTGTGAAGTTGTAGAATTCACATAGTTCTGACAACACTGCAATGTAAATAGTGAGTTCCAAGCGAAGATGTTAGTAGCGCATAAAGTGCAATATTACAGTACTACTTAGCTGTTTCCGTTAATACGGGAAAGTAAGTGCTGTTGTAGCACCACTAGTTTAAGTTGTGGCTTCAACGTGAGCCAAGAATTGACAAAAGAACCAGTGGTGCCGAAGGACATACTTATTTGCATTATTTGTAATTGTTATCATTAATTTGTAATAGCAATATTGTAATACTACCTGCAAAGAAGTTTCCAATCAACAAAATTATTTTTTTCGGAAATGGGACTTAGGGTCTGAGAGGTAAAACACCATTCATGTTATACGTATACCACCAGCCTCATAGTTAACACCTTTCCAACGCTTAAAAATACTAGTATATCTGCATTTGCCATTTCCAAAATTCAGAAATTTTCTTTTTACAATATTTCTAAGTAAAGGCCAATTTTTAAAGATACGATTTCATCAAAGAAGATATCTCTATTTTCATTATTATACTTTTGGAATAATAATTGTTTGTTTGCAATTTTCGAAAATACAAAGTTCACCAACAATACGGCGTGCGTAAGTTTTTAAAGCTTCCTTTGCTGTATCTGACATATCTGACCTATCTATATATTCAAAGAAAAATTAGGGACGTTTCTGACAAAATATTTTTTTAAAATATTCTTTGTATCACGCACAATTACACTAAAACTATTTATATTTTCGAAAAATTGCTCATGTTATTATTTAAAAGATGGGTCTTTGAAGCATATATTGTACAAAGGTAAAAAAATGTGTATTTTCAATATTATGGTTGTAGGAAGACGCTGAAAAAGTTGAATTTTAAAAAATTCAGAGATTTCAACTAAAATGAACGAAGAAGAAGAAGGCGAAGGAGAAGATGACGACGACGAAGAAAAAGAAGAGTACGAAGATGACGACGACGAAGAAAAAGAAGAGTACGAAGATGACGACTAAGAAGACAATGAGGAAGAAAGAGACGTCGACGAAGAAGATGAAGAAAACAAAGAGAAAGAACATGAAGACGAAAAAAACGACGAAGAAGAGAACGAAGAAGACGTCGAAGACGAAGACGCCGAAGACGAAGAATAACAAAGAAAAAAAAATCAAACAACAGAAGGTAGTTTAAAGCGTCGGCGATGTCACATTCAGCTAGTAACTAGTAAGGTGATACTGTGAAAACAGTGGAATGGTGGTAATCGGAGTAACCGCTCACCAGAATTATCATCCAGGCAACATAATTGTCCCATGCTCTTACTGTAAGCTGTATTGAAAATTGTCCATCGTCGGAATTCCAAAGCAGATAATAACCTGTTGAAAATGTTGTACAAGAGGAAACGTCAATGGTTATGCCCCTGCGGAAATAAATTTGTCCAACGTAAACATATTACATTCTTATCATTATTTTTTTTTAAATTTGTACTCTATTTGTGTTTTTTTTTTTGCAATGAATACCATTCATTAATATTGCCTGTATTCTCCTTTGTTAGCTCCAAATCTGCTGAGTTTTTCGACTCTTCCTCGTTGAATTTCCGTAGTTTATGTTTCATTAATGTTATTTCTTTGAACTTTGCATTCTATCGTATCATTCGAATGGATGGTTTATCCCATTTGGAGAAAACATAAAAATCTTCTATGTATATGATATCTATATTGATGCCTCTCCTGATAACAAAATGTGCGTCCAAACTTTATTGATGACATTTTAAACCCTACTTTTCAGTCACTCAGTAAGTTTTTAATTTATATGCAATTCATTTGAATCTTCTTAAACATTTTATTTTTTTAAAACACATTATTCAATTTTTTGAAAACATATTATAGCTTTTCACAAACTTAAAGTTATCACTTCCGAAACTAATTGGTTTATATTAAATGATTTTGGATAGAACTAAAACACTGAGAAACACGAAAATACTGTAACGACAAAACGGACGAGAAAACAAAAACAATTGGAGAAAGGAGTAGAAAATGCAAATGGGGGAGAGAAACACGACAAAAATTGCTCAGAGACAAGAGTATTTCTAACAATTTTCCTGAGATGGACCACAGTTTTCGCTTCGAAAAACACAACTTGCGTAAATTATTCGCTTTGACAAGACTGCACCTTCTTAATTAGAGCGTTATTTAGCTTTAGGAACAGAGTATATACAAAGAAGAAATAAATATCAAAGTTACATGCAAATGCGAGAAGGGAAATTAAAGACGAAATCGATTTTTCTGTAGGCCAGGCCCTGAGGCAAACTAAAGCTGATTTTTTTAGTTTGTGTTTAAAGCATAATAGCCACAACTATTGAAGGAGTAAAATAATTATTGCAGAGGTTCCAGAGGTAAATGAAATCTTATCAATTATGATTAATATAACAATATAATTAATGGATATTGTGATAAATGTGTTTCCCAGTATCCTTCTTTATTTCAAATGCAGGTTTATGATTCATTTCAGTCTTTGTCTTTTAGGAGATGCACCGAATAAAAGCATTAATTAAAGCACAAAATTAATAAATTGAAACATGTATTGACAAGACTGATTTCATGTATAAAATTTTATTTAAGGTTTAGAGTGAAATATAATGCATTTCTTCCAAACCTTTTTTTGTAATCCGGCCAATTTTGTTGAAATGTAAATGGTTCAAAATGACCTAGTTGTTTCATCTACATGTGCGATGACAAAATAATTATATTCAAGAAATTGAAAGAGAAAATAATCTCTTGTACACAATTTTACTGGATTTCTTACTAAGTTGTACATTCATTCACAGATGTACTCTGGGTTTCTTCATAGTTCTGGCACTTATAAGCACCGCATATGATGCCATTACATTAGAGAGAGGTAAGGAGTTATGTCTCACGTATTATTAATTTTTTCAAGCATTCTTGTTCTACATTTCTTAGTTTATAATTAATTCCAAATATTAATTTTACATTTTGAGTTATACCATATCAGCATACCAAAGGGCCAATTCCTGTTAAATGGCCGATTCCTTAAATGCCATCTGTCGGTAGTAAGTCTCCGATTTCCAAATCGTACTGAATTTCCCATGCGAACTGAAGTTACCATGCCGTTATGATGGGAAGATTAGCAAAGATGGCAAGGTCTACGAAATGTCTTTTGTGAAATTAAATTTCTATGTCTAAGTTATTGTTTAATGTGTAGTTGTCGGATGCTTATGCTAGCTGCCCAATGTCTAAACTATTCCTATAAATATGTGAATTTCGATATGCATATTTTTTAGAATTGACACTGACTGCAGATGCTACTAATACACATACATAATTGCTTTATCAGTAACATCTCTTTTAATGCAATGCAATTCATCATTCTATTTATCACTGCGCATTATAATTGTTTACGAAGATAAATATGTTATCGTAAAATTTATATCAATAAACATATACGTATGAGATACTTGTGAAACGTTTTTGCCTCTTCAACTTGTCACTGCTCCCCAGGTTACCGGCCGCCTGTTCTGACTTCCTTCTCCGTGTTGTCAAATGCACCGAAACTGGTTGCGACGTCTCCGGACGGAGACAAATTGCCCTGTGTAAACGGAATTCGCTCGTTGAGTGTTGCATGGATAGTATTGGGAAACACACTCCTGTACTATTGCTCCCAAGTACCATCCATCAATGCATTCTACATCCATGACGTGAGTATTATAGGTATGAGATGTGTTGCCTTTCAAGACGTACAATTGAAATTGAGAACTATCAATGAATGTATTCACAGAAGGATGTTCTGTGCCTAGTTAGGTCATGGAAGGTTACATACCATAGTAATACATATCATACGATATAAATTATTGAAGGCCTGATTCACGTCACCTTAGAGCTATCAATAAACTTTTGCGACGAAAAACTTTTCAAACCACTCAAAGTCAGATGGGATTGAAGTTTTGACAAATAATTAATTTGCAGTATGTTCGTGATCCAAAACGCATGGGAATAGTAAATACTCATGTTGCTGTAGATTCATTGTTGCTGACAAGTGGGCTCATAGTATGCTTCAAGTTTCTCAGAGACGTTGAGAAGAAAGGCACCTTCAACTTTGTGGTTTTTTACTTCAACCACTATCTTAAGTAAGTATAAATTTGTATAGTTAAGAATTTTTGTAAAAAGTATTTACCTTCCAAATATTTTATCAATAGTTTCACGGCTATTTTATTTTAAATTTCCTTTTAATTTGAAATTAATTTGTCTATATTTTACAATGGAAAATCATTTTGTCGAATCAAAACATACTTACAATGAATGGTAAAGTTTCTAAATATGATTGTGTCCTTACGGACTTTAGACTAATAGAAAAATATTTCGTATATAATAGACTAATCTATTACATACGAAATATTTTTTTTGGACAACCGCCTTTGAGAGAAATGTTATCACTTCCAAATGATTCAATGTTGAATTATTCTTATAGAAAACTTCGAAAATTCAACCACTAAAATTAAATTTGTCAATAATAGTTAACTAAACACGAGAAATTCTAACATATGAAACCGACGGTAATAAATAAAAATCGTCTTCACGGAAATTGCAATATCACAATACTAAATATGTAGTGCAATAGTTATTTACACTATATTATCAAAAAAGTTGCTGTTTCTTTGCGCAACACGTGAATATAAAAAATTTAATGACGAACTGTCTTGATACTACCCGACGTCAGTTGTGACGTATGTAATAACACACTGCGTGTGACAATTCATTTGATATGCTCAATATGAGAATAGGCCGAATAACAAGGTCATTTACATTTTACCATTAAAATTGAAACTTTTTCATTGTTTTTCCGGGGTTCCCGACGGAACCGAAGATACCTCTCAAAAGGTCGAAAGCTGCATAATTTTCTTTCAAGTTCTGCGAGTATAAGAAATGAATGTTTTTACTTTGACCAAAATCCTGGTTATTTAATAAATAATATACACCTTTCAAAAGGCCGGAGGGTGCGTAGTTTCTTTCAAATTCTGCGCACGTTGAGACGTAATAATGTAGATAAAAATACAACAAATTTTACATTAGTACTGATGTTAGAAATGTCAAATAAAAACAATGTGAAATATCGATACGTAGTAAGAGCTGTGAACAATTTTTATCTGTTAGTCATTAAACAAAAATAACATGGGTATTTTGTCTCCCAAAAACGTTATCTTTAAACTGACTTAGCTGTAATTCTGAAAAAGCGGTCTTATGAGCAGTCATGAATGTATTTTTTATTTTCCACCTTTGTGAAAATAAGCATCATACTACAGTGAAAAAGTACGACTAAAATTCGCATTTATAGTCAAGGGAGAACGTAATGTTGTAAATTTATATTATTAAGAATAAAATATCGTCAAACTATCTTTACCCATAGGTCATGGGTCATTTAAAATGTTTTCTTCTATATCTTTTTCGTACTTGACTTGGCCGCCTTGTTTTTCAAGTCAGAAATTATTATGTTCATGGGACCCTTTGCATCTTAACGCTTAGTGCCATTTACGTCAGTTTCGTGGAACGAAATATTTCTCATTCTCATTTAAACCTTGGCATCTCACAGAGCTCATTCGTCGCGAAAATATGCTTTTATTTATTCCTGAATATTTACAAAGCCACATTATATCTAATTGATTTCATAAATTTTACAATATTAATCTCGGTAGTGTGTTTAAAACCCCATTTTAAAACAATTGGATCAATTTATAAGAAAGGCAAAAGTCAGTAACAAAAACTACACTCGCCACATCAAGTCTATGTTCAAAAGTTAATATCTCGATTTTTGTGAAGCAGATGTTTATGTTGTCACTATGCATGCCATGTTCAAATTTAGGAAGGGCTTTGGTTAGTAACAAAATTGAACACACTTCAACCAAAATCGAAATAATCATCATCTACGAATAGCGGTAGGTTTGCTGTGACTTGTGTAGTTTATCATATCACTGCCTTTCATATGAAAGAAAAAAATCAATTTTATTTAAACTTCGTGACAACATATTGTGCGATAGTAACCTCTACCAGAGACTGCTTCCCTTCTGCGCTTGCTATAGGTCTACACTCCCTTTAGGGGTAATGGTGCTCCTCTCCCTGTCGCTGCTGAACCGCGCAGGCGCGGGGCCCCTGTGGGACACCCGCCACGACGAGGTGCGCGCGCGCTGCGAGGCCAACTGGTGGACGACCCTGCTCTACGTCAGCAATTACGTGGACGCAAATAATAGAGTAAGAAAGATGAAGATGTCATCACTGAAGATGATTGTCTGCTATTAAATGTACTCGTAAACCTACTCTACACAACCATTTGAGTCACTGTATTACGTAAGGTCGGGAACTATGCCATCTTTTATCTGCGATCGTAACCAAAATAAAGTAGACAAGTCCAACATATTTGCACAATTATCTCTGAACAAGCTAATGTTTTTAATGTAATTTTATACCTTTTTCAAAACATTAATTTGTACTCAATGTATCATGTTTTTTTCTAATTTGCAAAGTTTGTATGTCGAGTACAACATCAAATTATATGTGAGCATTTATTCAGCGACCAAAATTCATCGAAATACGAAATAAAGTTCGAAATTGCAAGTAAATTTAGTTCTAATAATAAATTGTAATGACTGATTAAACCTTATCGCCTCACAAGATACTAGGGTATCTGATAAAATTAATTTTCTCGATCACGTATACATTTGTAAAAACTAAAAAAGGTTTCAAAAGGGTTTGGATATTTTTAAATTGCATTCATCAAGATTTTTATCTTACATTGAGACCTGTAAAAATATTTGCAAATAAGCTGAAATTCTATGTAAATTTGTCGTCATGTAAGCAAACTTGTCGACGTGTGAGCAAACTTATCATGTAAACAAACAAAAATTTGTTTACTTTCGCTGCATGTCTAAGTGTTAAGTATCGAAGTAGGCATAACACAGCTAGAAATAATCTCTGATAATTCTACATCCGGAGAATGGCAATATCTTATGAATATTTACCTTATCTGTTGTCGTCTGTCCGGCGTTGTGGTGTGGCATGCTTCAACCATTTTGTACATGGTAAGCTGTAGAGTAAATAAACATTTGAAAACCACAAAAATATCACGTTGGCAAACATGACGAAGTGGCGTCGACAAGTCTGCCAAGAACAAACACGAGTTTCCGGCCACGCAAGTTTACGACTACATGAATAATTTTCTAATGCCTGTTGGGTATATCATTAAAATTATAAAGATGCAAAGAAGTAAGGTTCATTATAGTCATAATAATTATATGTTTTGAAACTAAAGTTTGTAAAATCAGTAAATTTTCATAACTTTTTAAAATAATGTTGCAGTGTCTCACGCAGTCCTGGTATCTCTCTGTGGATATGCAATTATATTGGCTATCACCTCTTGTCCTTGTACCGCTATGGAAAAAACCACGACTAGCCAAGTTTTGGATCTTTGCTTTGTTTCTTGCTGGTTTGGTCTCCCCGTTCTGCATTGTGTACTTGATGAAGATCGGAGCAGGTAGCAGAATCATGTCGTGAGTGCTTCAAATACCAGTAGCATATTGCTATAAAAATATCATTAATTAATTATTATAATTAATTCATAATTAATATGTATTCGCGCAGTACATGAAAAAATATACAGCTATTAGAAAAGAACGTAGGAGCAATCTAATTTAAAACATCGCTCGTTATTCTTAATTTTATATTAAAAACAAATCAGAAATAATATATCTAATTCATAAATGCAATCAATAAGGGGTCATTCCACGTAAAACCGGACAGAAAAAAACCTGAGGTGTTTCAAATTCTCTAATATTTTTTTTACACTATCTATTATGAAAAGTAAGAGACACGTATTTTTTTGTTTAGCCGAGAATACATTATTTTTGAAGTTACAATTATTGAAATATATTAATTTTTCTCCAATGTCGAGATGTTTAATAATTTATAATAATAATAATAATAATGTTTAATAATAACTGAGCAACATGAAAGAAACCTACTGACATTTTAAAGAAAAGTCTCCGCACCTAAAGATCAGATTTTCAAAGTTCGCTGAATTAAGACTGAAACACTGCATTTTATCAGGAGCTAACGGTACACATACAGTATGTGTTTGTGTATATCACGAAAACGTACGAGTAAAGTTAATGTTTGACGGAGGAGGTTTCGCAAAGTTAACATATGATGTTGGAGCATTGAAGGTTTGTCGGTACTACCTAACAAAAGTTATTTTTGACACTCCAAGAGCTGACTGTTACTTTAAAAAGTGTGACAAATGTCCTGGAATAGAACGACTTAAAATGTTGCAGAAAAAGTTTGAAAAGAGGATGATTGACAGAGTGACGTATCGGCAGTGGATTCACGTTGAACTATTCAAGTACCTCATGATCCGATTACGACTCCCAAGAAGCTCTATGAGTGGTACAAAAACATACAAAACAGTGATTTTCTTCTTCACCAATGAAGATCATGAAGAAGAAAGAATTCACTTAAAAGTCATAGAACTGCAGCAAAATGGCTTCGTGGTACACTTTCGTTACATTCCTTTGTTCCTATTTGTGAAGATAAAGAAGTAATTAAAACATGCTCCTTGAAAGAAAGTGCACATCTTGTCCAAGTTATATAAAGAGAAACTTAAAAAGACGTAAATCTGATACAACTTCATATTTTATATGTTTTGGAATATTAACAAGAACTTTAAATCTCATTGCTCAGTGAACATTTACACTTATCTTCCTGTTGTGAAGCTTGTTCTCCCCAGCGTTTCATTCGATAGCGGCACATAACGACGGGCGCATGAGGTTCTCGCGACGCTGTGAACGAGGAAAGATTTAAAATTCTGAAAAAGTTATTTTAACAGAAGCCATTTTGAAACTTCGCAGTCCTTTAGAAGAAAGTATGAACTTTCTTTTCGTTTTTTTTTCATATTTTTAATTCGTGGTAAAATTAATAATTTTATAAATAAACATTTATAAACAAAAAATTAACATTAAAAAATAAAATTTTATAAACAATAAGATAAATTTCATGAAAGGTACAGATATAAGCTTTGATTTAAGAGGAACTCAAAACCGAAATTTTAAAACGATTTTGAAATACAAAATATTATACACGTCAGTGCGTATGAAGTTACGGAAAATTTAAAAAAATAAAATGACGAAAATATAAGTAAATCTGATACAACTTCATATTTTATATGTTTTGGAATATTAACAAGAACTTTAAATCTTATTGCTCAGTGAACATTTACACTTATCTTCCTGTTGTGAAGCTTGTTCTCCCCAGCGTTTCATTCGATAGCGGCACATAACGACGGGCGCATGAGGTTCTCGCGACGCTGTGAACGAGGAACATTATTTAAATATTTGAGCAAAACTAAGAAACACGTGTTGTATAGTTTGTTTTCATGAACCTGTAAAAAAATAATTAGAAAGATATCAGACATCGAGGTCAATTTTCCTTCAAATTCGTCCGATTTTGCGTGGAATGACCCTAAGAACAAAGTAGCTACGAATCTTCACAATCATATACTATTGTAATTCTTTCCTAATACCTTCCTTCTATTTAGGACTAGTTTTATTAAATTCTGCATTTTACAACCTTGAATTTGCCTTTGTTAGTCATTTTGTATTTGTATTCCTGTTGTACGCCATTCCACCAATTGAAACCAGTGTATACCTGTACCAGTTGGGCACCTTTGTAGCTCATGATCCAATGTCGGTTTTCTACATACTGTTGGACAGATGTAGCTTGTGGGCGCATAGCGCATAGTCCTTAGAAAAGGAAGGAAGCCAGACCCCACCTAGACATCCCTGATGGCTAGGTGGGGCTCTTAGATTCTTACGTCGTGTACTTGGACTTATCATCACTCACACAATTTACCGACGACGGGGGAAGGAATTAAGAACAGAATTTTAGGATCAAGAGTGGTACATGATGTGCAAGGAATGTACAGTCAGCATGTAACGGTTTGTGTTTGTATTTAGCAATTATATGTCCCACAAAAGGTAATTGGCCTCGGCGCCATTAGATCCCGGGGTTCCTATTCGGTCATTCAATCAGTAACCCGCGATGTTTCGAATTCGTTTAACCTACTTGACTTCACGTAGTTAACGGATTCGGCTAGCGACACGTCGCGACGCCGGTTTTGCGGTGGTGGTCTTTGAGTAGAACCATCTCAGCATTCGTCTGGATGACCGAGGGAAAGCATGAAAATCCAGGCTCGGGGATCGAACCAGGGTCTCCCGAATACGAAGTCAGAGAGGTGATGCGTGGGGACGAGAGAGCCTCGCCATACCACAAATCAGTCATCATGTCCGAAGCTGGATTCGAACCAGTAACTTCTCGGAACGAGACTATCAAGCCGTGTTAGACTTATAAATATCGGTGGCATAGGCCGGCTTGTTAGTCTTCTGTAATAATTGATTATATTTTTAATGCTCTACAATAAAATAACTTGAAATTACTATGTTGTAAATCAATACATTTATTTTCTACCGCAGGTCTGAAGAATATGAAAAATACATAACATATTACCACGTACCCACCCATACAAGATTTTCAGTGTGGCTCGTGGGAATAATGCTGGGCTTTGTTCTTCATCGCGAGATGAAAACAAAGCCCAAAAAATTGTCCTGGGTAAGTTCCATCGCATCTTTACACGGAAAATGTCCTCAGCTTTATTAAAATTTGTTTTATGCTTTCCTTCCTGACAACGTGACAGCAATGACTCATTGTGCACCTCTACAATGCCTTCAATGCCCTCTTAAATTTGACTTCTGACTTTCTTAAGTAATTTACATAATTTTCACATGAATTTTTTTCACCTTTTCATCTCTGTATTTCTGTTACCTGATAATTGTCTTCAAGTACTGATGATGTTGATGATGATAATTGACAAATATTACAACTTACTCAAGTCATTGCTCAATTTAAAAATTTTTCAGAGGGAGGGATTCACTGTAGGAGGTTTTTGCATATTCTTGGATTTTTCAAATATAATTAAAGGAAAAGATTTTAAGTTATATCGCCGTAATGATGTAAACATAGGATTTATTTTCAAAAAGTATCTTGCTCCTTGAACAACATTTGTATTTTCTCAATTTCCGTTTACAGAAATACAAGGTGTCAGTCTATATTATTGTACTTATCTCTTTTAAACAATGTTCTATACCTTAATTCAAGTAGGAGACGTACCAGAGTAGTCAAACCCCTAGTAGAAACATACAGTTTTGCGGAAGGTTTTGAGACTTCAAACCGCTCTTTAACCATATATTATTTGTTCGCCAATTTTGTTGCTGAAATTCATATTACCCGATTTCACCCGTCACCATTTTTCTCGTTACCTACAGCAATATGACAAGCACATAAATACCCCCTGAGATTGAATTGCGTAACTAGATTAGTAATCTCGTACATAACAGACCACCTCCGATTACATAGTTAACGAGTTTAAGATATTTTATATCCTTAACCCCTCAAATCTCGACAAAAAACTGAATAATGTAGGGATTGCGATGACTGGACTAAATAAGTGACTTGTCCATGCGCGAGGCTTCCTATAGGGAAAGCCGTGGACGAGCATTATCGCCCAGGAAGGCGGGGCCGACAGAAACTTTCTCTTGCAGATTGCGTCTGCATCGGCCTGGGCGGTGGCGGCTCTGCTATTGCTCGCGTCCGCTCACCTCCAGTATCCCTTCCAGAGAGACAATTACCGCTACGACCCATTAGAAGCGGCCTTCTACCTGACCCTGCACAAGCCCGCGTGGGCGTTGGGTGTCGCCTGGGTCATCTACGCCTGCAATCGAGGACACGGCGGTAAGGTTCCGCCGGTGAAACTACTTCCCGAAATCTGCGAAGAGATAAAGATGCCGCTTTAGAGTGCTTTGGTGATTGAGTGGGTTGTCGGGAAAACAATGGAACGAAGTACCGGAAGAACGAGAGAGTTTTGACTGCGTCCTTTGTTTTCATCTCTGTTTACATTTTTGTGATGTTTTATTTAAAAAGAAAATAGTTGTAATAAACTCAAAGGATGAAGTGCATGTATGCCCTTCTTGTTACGTAATCTTAATGTACAGAATGTGAATAATTTTCGTCCAACTGTTCAAAGAGCACGGGTGTAATGATACTTATTTTCTTTATTTCATGTACCAGAATCAAAACGAAGTTTCTGTTTTTTAAATAGGAAAACTACGAACTTGATCCTTTACAGAGAAATTTAGTAAAATTATCAATCTAATAAGTAATATTGAACTGTTTTACTAAAGTTTTTTTGATTGTTGTATTTACATTGCACTATGTTCAATTAACATGAATGTATTGCAAAGTATTACAATAACGATCGGCACCGGATCTCGCCATTCATTAGGGAAAGATCACCGCCACTCCCAGCCATAAAGCATACTCCATACGTACGGAACTAACATTCTTAGCAGTTGACGCACCCGGAATCATTAAATCAGTCAATCAGTATAATTGAACAATAAAATAATCCACAACTGTAAAATATTTTTACGAAGCAAGCAACGTGAAAGTGGTTGGAAGTTGAAGTGGTTTAATGTGAGATTATCTTTTTCTATTCTCTTAAAATAATGTTTTCTCTTCTCCGATTACAAATTCGAAAAAGTCATTTATGAAGCCCAATCTGTAAATTCATTACACATAGAAAAGTAATGATGATGGGAAATTTTATATGCATTCCAAAACTATCTATTGAGCGACATAAGCATACGCAATTTTTTTTGCTCTATATGTACTTTCTAGTTCCTTTTCCGTTTATGACCATTTACTGCAAAACTCTGAGTGGATATTTAATCGTTTTAACTTTTCAGCTCAATTCATCAAACTTACCCTCTTTCCAAATTGGATGGAATTAGAGGGATTGTTTGAGAATAAACAGACCAGAAGGTGACTGCCTCAGATTTTTTCATTTTAATCTGTGCTTTTTAATATCGGCATAACGAATTAATATGTACGTAAATGAATTATTCATAATTATGTCACATACTTTGTAAGTAAGCGAAGGGCTTTTCATGTTTTGTAGCCGTAGCTTCAGTCCGATGATTACGTTTTGTATTGATGAATCGTGCTATTGTCTGCATTAATTGGTAGGCTTACGGACCAAATGATTGATGGAGCTTCAATACGCATTTCACACATTATAATACTCAATTAGGCACATAATTTTTAAAACACTAAAAATGCATCAAATGGGAATCTGTCACTAGGTATCGTCAACGCTCTCCTCTCTTCTGCCTTCTTCCGTCCGGTAGCGCGCCTGTCGTATGGGATCTACCTGACGCACATGTCAGTCATTCACCTAATGGGAGGCAGTACGAGGACTCCTATCTATCTCTCTGATCTGACAATGGTACGTGGAACATTATGTATTTCTCTGCAGCAGTATTAGCATCCTCACTGTGTACTGTATGTATCTATTGCTCTATTTTAAGTAAGTTTAAAAACTATTGAGGCTTATGTGAAATGTCTATTAATTACTTTTTTAAACACCTAATACACTCGTTATTAATTGCAGATTAATGTGTTCGTCGGTGTACTTGTGATGTCTATTGCTTGGACGCTTCCACTCGCATTGCTTTTCGAGGCACCTTTTGTGGCACTCGAGAAAGTCCTATTTGGTAAGAAACAAACAAAAGAAGTTTCTTTTTGTTCTTTTAGAAAACGTAGAGTTTGCAATTTCTTTTTTATTACTAATATTGATCTCCAAAACTGAAATAGGTTTTGGAATTCTCTGGAGTCTGAATTGATCAAGTTACAACAAATCAATTTTGACGTCAACCTACCATTCTCTGTCTTTCCGTTGCTTTTTCTTATATAAACTTTTATAAACCTTTTAATATTTTGTGTCATCCTTATCAGATTGGAGTCCAATTTTTATTGTTGTACTTTGGGTAACAATACCTTAACGATAACAAAGAATTCATTGATTTAGGAGGAAAAATGATTATTTTTGCCTTGTGCAACAGTCATGGGTTTTTTTAAGTCGAAGATTTTAAAAATATAATAAAAATCGTGTACAAGTTTTACATGAGTAATTTAGCGAGTCGGTTTATTAAATTTTTATTTATTTTAGATCACTATGAAACAACTGAGATAATGACGATCATTTCATTTTGCATTAATTATCTTTCCTCCAAATATTGACTTAAGCTGAGAAACCAGATTAATTTTGTTTAGGACCCCTTTGGAGGGGGCTATTCTATAAGCAATTTGTAACCTTTTCTAGAAAAACTTATTTTCAATCTATTCCATTTAAGACATGAATGGAACATGTTCCAATTTACAACAAAGAAAAAAGACCTGATCAGCTTCTATTTTTCCCAACTCCATCTTTCTTTGCAAAGCCATACGCTCTTAGGATCCACGATATCTTGCAATATGCTTGGTGTGTTCATCTGCTTCTCCGCTGACAAGGCTTTTAAGAAAGAATTGCATTAAAGAATATGACATTTTCAGAAAAAGAAGACGAGGCCTCTCCGGCTGATTTACCCCCGTCGTTAGAAACGCCGATGCCGTTCAAGATGCCATCTCAGCTAAAGAGGCTTCCGGAAATGATGCAAATCAACGACGAGGCGGAGGCGCCGCAGGATGATGAAGTTCTCGACGAACGATTGTGAAACAATCGATTTTCGTCTCTTACTGCATTCATATTTCTCTCGGATTTTTTTACATAACAATATTTGTCATATACTGGCAAATGAACATCAATTGTAGGAGAGAATACGTACCACAATCTATATCACAATATTACAATTATGTCAACTATTGCTAGCAAATCCTGAATGCTAAAGCAAGAGACTTGTTACGAGTTCCGTTTCTAATCGCTCCAATATTTATTTCTCTAATGTATACTTACGTATGTTTTCGTGTATGATATAATTTCATACTTTTTAAATAAAATGTTGACTTACAATAGATGTTGTAGGATGACAATAAATTTATATATTTTCTTATTTGTACAATTCTTTCCATCGTTGAACTTTTTCATGCGTTTCATGCAATTCATTGCGTTGAATTATTTTTGTGTAAGTACTAGATTAGCTTGCGATCTCATTTGGAATTTTAATGTTAATTTTTTTACTTCTACTATGGAAGTTTGTAACAAAAAATTTAAACATTATTCATTTACCAGGTCTTCCATCATCAGGCATTGAATGTTATATAAAAAGTGGATATATATATATATATATATATATATATATATATTGTTTCATTATAAAATTGGTATTAATTGCGAATATATCATCTGATGAAAAAAGACGTAGCGATTCATGTAATGCCAGAAAGGCAGTATACCAATTCGTTGCTCTTCACCACTGTAGATGTCCTGAAATTCTAAAAAACGCGGTTTTTCTAAGCCTTCCCCAATATTCTAGGAGGATCTAGATAGAAAGAGTACCTTGTGCTTTTTCTGGTAAATATCTGTCTGGAGAATAATATTAACTATTGATCAAAATAGTTAGTGAGAAGGGGTTTTCATATACCCCAAAACAGGTTTTTCGATAATTATATCAAAACGTTCTAGAGAGTCCAAAAAAGGTATTTTCCCCACAACTAGACCGAGACACCACACGTCCCTTGAACGAGTTGCCATGAAAGAGGTGTAACCTTGATAAACACACGGAACACACGGAGATACTGACACACGGACACAGGTAGGCTCTCTCTCTCTTTAACAGCCATATGGCTGATTGGCAATCCAGAATCCCCTTGCGCCTTCTTGCGAGACTGGTCCTGGGCAAGTGTGCCTAGGATGGTTAAGGGGCGCTTGTGCGCCAATTTTGACATTTGATTTGAACACCAGATAGTGCAGCCGTAGATACAATAATCGCAATCTTATCCCGTAGTTCAAATCGAAACTGATTGGTACTAAGTTGCAAAAGATTTAATTTCGCCAGGATCGGACAAGTGTCTTTCCTGGGATTTGTTTTACATGCCGACAAGCGTCCGCATGCATGCCGTCGATTTTTGGCACCTCAAAATTCCCCCTACTTTGGCCGGGTTTGAAACACAATTACTATAAATGTTGCAACTTACTTTATTACTATATGTTGCAATTACTTTATTTATTTAAAAGCAGCTGTTTTAAATCATTTCTACCATGATTTACATGTTTATATTCATTTTCATTTTTTATCGCTCTGTAAAGAAATTTATCACAAATTACATCAGACAGACTGAGTCAGACCTGACTCAGTGTTCTTTCACCTGAAATTGTATCTCTTCAGAAAAGTCAATAAAGATAACAAGATGTCTCCAACATAGCCGATATCTAATGTTTCACGCAGAGTCAATCCAACACATTCACCTCTTGGGTTGAAAAGAGTGCATGTTATTGTAAGATAACAGGTAGAGTAAATCATAACGTGAAAAAAACAGTGACTTTTCTTAAAAACTTACTAGTATAACTTCCATTTTGAGACATAATTTTAAAACGTAGTCACCTGCATTCTATATCATTGGCAACAAAAAACACCAGAAATTGGTATTCTAGGTAAATTGTCAGCATTGGAGTACTCTTAATTACGGAAGGTGTATTTAAATGAAAATACATTTCATTATCCTATTTTATAACCCTAGCAAAACCAGCTTATAAGTAGTAACGTCTATTGCTGAAGGGGGGGGCTCGTCGAGCCACCCCCCTCGCCAATTAGTTCGTAAAAAAAGAAATAGAATAAAATGGTGTATGTATTTGCAAAAGAATATACATTTAATGAACATTTAGAATTGCAAATTTTATATTAAATATTTTATTTTAAGGGAAAAATATCTCTAGAATTAAAAGCCCAACAAAAAGAGTCTGCATCTTCTCCCAAGGTAAGGCTCGTCGAATCCGCACTGGGAAAACACTGATTAAAAAACACAAATCATGGGGCACTGTTATGGAAAACGATGAATTAAACTGTCTCAACAATTACATTAATTCTCAACAATGTAGAGCAAATGAATCAAGTAATTTGAAAGCAATATCAAGGTCGCGGGCTCCTCGAGCCCCCTGGTATTTCTAGGAATAAAGTTACGAATGTATCGTTTGTTAAGAAAATTAAATGTACAAGAAACAAAGTCTAGTATCAGGGAATGAGCCAATCTACGTCAAATCGCAAAAAAATTACCAAAATTTTACCTTTTATTTTTAATTATTTTCTATTTATTGTATGAATCAAGTAGGTTAAGATGTACATTTTATTTTTTTATAACTTTATTATTTTTGCAAATATTGCCTGTTGAAATTTGCTAAAAATGACGCGCATCTCAGTCTTTAAAGTATCACAAAGTTAATTATACCAATTACAGACATTCAAATTACATTTTAAACTTAAAAACATCTTTGTTTTTTTGATTTTGCAAAGTACATGTTTTCCTAAATTTTCAACTTTTAAAATGAATTTTGAAAACTGAATGTTTTTGCAAACATGATGGGCTAATTAAAAACAATTATAAACGCATTAGAGTTAGATTGATAACTCCAGAAAAAATTAAAGTGGGATCTCTGTATAAAACATATTAATATTTTACGAACCAATGTGTTTTAGATTGCTGCCACACGCGTTTCTTGTGTTACTGGCCGGCATTTCCTTTGGATCATGCAATCATTTATGTGCTTCTGGAGATGGGGCAACTTCACGATATTTGGTAATTCAATGTCGAATTCTTGACTCACCTTTTGACTCGTATTTTGAAATTTTCTTGTCTCTTACAACTCTTTTCAAATATACTCGCTTACCGTGTGTAACGAAAGAAAGTAGTTTCGCTGTAGCTTCATATAGAGACAAACGAGTGAAAGAATGTATATTTAATGCTCCAGTTATTGGCTTTAAATGTTCATACCTAGACTTAGAATGTTTCCTGTGATGACTGTGTGAATTTAAAGAACAAAACTGAACGAAATATTAGAAATACCTCTTTCTACCCAATCAAATAGTCTCTTTTGCGTTGTAGCTGGTTCTTGACCTAGTTGTAGACTGGCTAGAGTGGCAAGTCGCTTAACAGTTCCTCCAATGCCATCGCATGGTCTTTTACCATGTGACGTCGCAAAACATTCCATTCTACACAGACTCCAAAATCTTCTTCACGGAGGCAAATATTTTTAATTTTTATTTTTGTATTGTGCACTTGAACCATGGGAGGAGTAAATAATTTTCGGACATGAATCACAAACGTGAAAATTTAATGACTCTTCTAAATCAAGTTTCACTAGTAAATCGCGATTTATGCGTCTTTATGATTTTATCTTTCTAAAATCGTGAACAGAAAGATTAAATGGATTGAAACATCTATCTTGTATGGGAACAGACATGCTGTACAGTGTACACATGATTCATAGTGCAAATTCTAGCACTCTTCACTTTATAAGATGCATACTGCGACTGATGTTCAGAGAATTTTACTCATGCCCCTTAACTCCTTAAAAACATGTGGTCTGTTGTATTTTAGGAGCAAGGTCAGGAGGGTGCCCCATCCCTAGTACGCAAAGGGACCCAACAGTAAAACTGTTTTGCTGACATGAGGAAGGAAGAGCAGTATTCGTTTCGCTATCACCTATCCCTCCTGAGGACAAAGTAAACAATAAGTATGACAGACACTAATATTTCTTGAAATTCTAATCAGGCAGACAGTTATACTTCTTATAGTTCTTCAGCACTTGGTTTAAAGGTTGACCAAACACAATTGACAGCGGACGCACTTACGCAGCATACTTACAATAGACCTTTTAGAACTGTACTGCCCATTTTTTGCTTGTTTTCTTTTATACAAAATGCAACAAGAAATGTGCCTGTATTTTTGCGAATTTTTATCTGATTGAGTCAATATAGAAATTTTCATTTTTTAAAATAACTACAATTTTTAAATGAAATATTGTTTTTTTGAAAACTTTATTTACAGAGAAATAAAATACACATTTCAAAGTATTAAATGAAAGAAACTACGAAGTATATTTCGAAGTATTTTATATTAAGTATATTTCTAGTAAGTATTGATTATGTTTTCCGAACTACGCGTAAATTCCAAAATTTAATATAGGCATGACGACACAAATAATAAATTCTCAGGCGATAAATCTCTTTTTTTGATGACCAGTTTAAGAAAAAAAAATATCTTACATTTAACAAAAGGCGTGCCAACTCTTCTGCGATTAGACGTGGAATGGCTCGTATGGTGTTACACAGATTATCCCGAGCATGAAGAACAATATTATTCTTAAGAAGTCAACAAGCGAGAATGTGAAATATTGTATCTCATTTTCGGAACCTTATTCAGATTTATACACGCTATATGAAAAATTAAACTAGATAGAGCTAGCCATTTTCTCATCTTCCTTCCTGGTTCTACAAGCATTAATTCGACAGTGAGTGGTTCTTTGACAAATTCAAAAGATAGAACTTATAAACGGGTGGCAAGACCAATCATCACATACGCTACAGAAGCTCAGTCCCTGTAAAAATAAATACTGGAAACAAGGATTTGTTACGGAAAATTACTAAAAAGAACTGGTTGAATTTGATTAGTAAAGCAATAAGAAAATAATGCAAAATATAGAAGATAACGAACTGGGTGGGAATATCGAAGCTGCAATGGGATAAACATATATCAGGAATGCATGCTGTAAGATTGATAGTAGTCAGTAGCAATAATTGAACTGTGAAGGCCGAGAGAAGTTTGGAAGGAATGATTCTAAAGATAACAGTGTCTAAGCTACTTTAGAAGAAGAAGAAAATCTAGTTTGAGTTATTTTAAACGCATTCTTCGGAAAAAAAACTATTCTATTTAGTCGAGAATTTGTAAAATCTTGGAACATTTTCTCCCCGATTATTATATTTGTTATTTATTTTACGATAGGCACCAACCAATTCATACGATGTCACTATTCAACTCAACATTTCCTTTAAAATATTCCCAACTTTTACCGAAGTGCGTGCTTCGACTACTAACAAGCAGTCTTCACATCAGGCTACTTGTCGTGCAGTGACCCACATAGCCGGCCGGAGGCAAGAAAAAGTGAGCGTGCTCGGTGGAGATGAAAGTGATTCGTGATCACAGAGCACGCGCCCTGCACTTCCCCTGTTCCGCTGTTCATGTGTACTCTGTGCCAGAGACACTTTCCACACGGGCAAAGAGTTTAAATTTCGCCGATGGACCACCAAATGTTTTACCTTGTAGTAATTTGAGTAATTTTCCTAAAAAGTTCTAATTATAGGTAAAATGTAATTTGATTACTTTTAATGCAATTTAATATTTTATTGGTTTATCAATATTGATTATTTATTCTTGACAATTTCCCTACTATCTTCTAGGCATTACGTACTTGTGCGATTGTGAAATATAAGGGGGAAATTAAAAAGCATATTGAGATAGATATTAAAAATAGAAAACTAGTCTTGCTACAGAATAGTACAGACTTTTCTTACTAGTTAGTTTCATATTCTTTTGAGTATGGACTAGCTTTTCGGTTTTGACCCACCCTCCTCCCAGCTGCACTCTAACGGCGCTTAAAAATACTCCAGGGCCTCGCGCGGTAGCTACCGCTCCTATTGGGGCATTCTCAATGAAGAGCATCTCGGCGTTCTTCGAATATCGCAAAGGTCTCTTTCGTTCCTGTTTCTACACATTTTCCCATAGTTTCCCATGGCCCATCTCGATGCTTGTACCTCTGTTTTGGGTGTAAGGACTTAGGTCCTCAATTGAATACCTGCCGGCAAAAACGTTGTAACCTTCACTTTTCTGGAATTTGTAGCTGTTGCCGTTGTTCTCAGACAAGGAAAGACGGACGGACGAACAGACAATTCCTCTTAAACGAACATTTCGATAACGAGGGTCCACAAAACGTGAATTGTAACTACATGATTTTCTATGTGCTATATTGAATAACATACACTTTCCACTTAAAGTCGTGGTAACTAAGTAATTCCTAGGCATTTTGGGATCCCCTGGGTTCCCTAGACGTCCGCACGGGACCAACAGGTTCCTTTTCTGCATTTACTACCAGCAACGCTAAATTGCTCCATCATAATTTACAATTATATGTAGAGCTTAATAGAGCTTCTGAGAGCAATTAACGAGATAGTCATAAGATCGCATTGGGAAGTGATCCCCCACTTGAGGGCACTAACTGTGAATCATGGCATAGCCGCTGAGGTTCCAACCACCACTGATAGGATCCTGGCGTTGGGCACACCATGAAGTTGGGCTGCCAGGGGAATATCTGATTGGTATTTTACGACCTTTTCCTCTCCTGCGTTTAGAAGGCTAGACCCATCCTCTTGATGGACAGTCACATCGACCACATGGACCCCTTCCCGACTTTTTATTACCAGATCAGGTTTAAGTCTAACCCCTTCGGCAACAGAGAAAGTGGCTTCCGTGGACAATACAGTATCCGATTTCGGGAGCATCTTCCTTTCTATGAAATTCTTGATCTCGTCATGACGTTTTATTTTCGCTGGCTTCGTAAAAATGCACTGACCGAGGATGTGATTCATGGTTTCTACCGCTGCATTGCACTTCCTGCAGCATACACCCTCCCTGGGCCTTCCTCTACTAAGAGTAGTTTTATTGGCAGCGGTATTTGATCTCAGTTGGAGTGCAGTGATAAAAAGACCAGGTTTCGGAAGATTATAATCTTTCAAAAAGGCATTTCGAATCGGATCGTTTATACCGATCTCCCTTGGGACCCCAGCTTCTCCCAAGTGCCTACCTCGTCATCGGCTCATTCCTTCTTATAAGCCCTTAAATCTTATTCAGTACAGGACCAGTTGCATCTCAGCGTTCTGGCGGTTTTAATGTCCCTTGGAAGAAACTCGGACAGGTGCTCAGCCATCTGCAAATAGGATCTGGAGATTTTTCTAATCATAATCTTAGGTTCAGCGCTACCCTAGGAACGTGTTGGGTGAGCCGCAGCAATCCCAGTCCTCCATCTCTTTTGGCCAGGTAGAATAAGTCCTATGCAGTACTCATATGCAGATGTAAGAACTGTTTGACTGCCACTCTAATTTGATCGTCCGCATCCCTGAGCATCGACATTTATGGCATCGATAAAACCAATTGGTAAAGGTCATGTGGCATTGTATAATTCATTGCATGAATTAATGCCAACTTCTGATTGGGCTATAAATGCGCCTTATGAAACCTCGTCACTGCTTCCATCAAATTCCGTATGGATTCTTTACATGGGAAGCCGCTCCAGATAGAGTAGTTCACTCACAAGTATGTTAGGGTATGATCATTACTGACCAGAGGAATTCTCTCCCCCAACCTCTCCAGACAGGGATCCTCAATAAACCAGGATCTTTCAAAGGTTGTAATTTGAAATGACGAACACTTCAAGACAGACAATGTCATTCCGAGGGCCCCAAGATATTCTACCACAATATCAACCAATTCTGCAGCTCCTGGGGCATATTTTGCTAACAGCAGCATTGCGAGCATCAATTCGTCAGCAAATGCTAACATGGACACACTCCTTTCCAATAGCGTGTATCCTGACATGTTTTCCAATCTCTCAAGCAGGCACTCCATAATGAGATTAAAAAGGAGTGGGGTCTCCCTGCTTTACTCCTCTACGAATTGGCATCTCAATTCCTTTTGAGGGATGCTGAATGACGGTGGAAACGGCGGCGTAAGAATCCATTGCCAAATTGGTAAAGGCGTCAGGGATCACTTTCCTGGAGATAGTCCACCGCATTGCCGCATGAGGAGCAAAGATATATCAAAATATGTATATCAAAATTTTGGATATACCTAGCACAGCGCCGACACCACCTCTGCTGTTTTCATGTCACAGACTGCTTCGTGAAGAATTTGAACGTTAGCTACACAGATAGGTTCAGGGATAAACCCTTGCTGGTGTGGCTTGAACTTCACTACGGATCGAATGCGTTTGTCTATATTTCCTCGAAAGATTCTGTACAGCAGAGAACTAATTGTGACGGGGCGATAGTTAGTATCAATCTTATTATCTTTACCCTCTTTTAGTATAAGGATGGTGCGATTGTCTTTCCACTTGTAAGGCACAAAGCCATTGTATACAATTTGTGTGTACAATTGAAAAAATATTTCAATTTTTGCTCCTGAAAATATACGGCCTTTTATCTTATCTGGTCCTGACATTTTTCATCCCAGCCAGGTGACTTTTAATTTCGGCAACTTGTACCGCGTATAGAATTTTGCCTGGGTCCATTTCATGTGTCGACAATTTATCACCCTCTCTTAATTCCGAAAGCCGAAGCTGGGGCGTGTTACCCCAAATGGTTTCGTACAGGTCATTAACTTCATCCTTACTAAGAGGCTGTTGATCGACACTAGCACAGTCAATGCCCGTTCTAATGCACTTTGCCAAAAGCGCTGGATCATTCTTGAAAAGGTCCCGCGCCGTAGCATAAAAGTAGCGCTTCCTAGCACGTTTGCCTCTGTGTCTACAGGGACTTTTAGGACTGGTGGTGATGGTGGGTACAGAGGAGCCGACCAAAATCTCCACTAACTTGGCATAGGTCTCGTTCAATTGCTCCTCGGATTGAATATTTATTTTGAGTTTATTTCCCACCTCAACGAATTTTTGATCTACATTAGTTTCAGAAGTACCCCAGGATCTTATTCAGGTTGAAATATTTTCCTTCCAATTAGGCTTGGCACCTTGTGTGGCCCTGTTGAGACACGTTTCAGTAGTTACGTCTCCGGCCGTCATACCTGCCGGGGACTTAATAAAACTTTGGTCCCGTCCTAACCGACCAGCGGGAACTGGCCGTGTCAATAGTAGATGAAACAGAATAAATGAGAACAGGCACAGCCGAAAGCTCCTGATTCATATCTGAAACTATAGCGGCCTCCTCGTAAGGGGATTGTACCCTATACGCTTCTAGGGAGGCTACGTCTACTATTGCAAGTTCCTCAGGGACATTACCTGTGGGCCGAGTTTTGGGAAGGGAATCGGAATTTGCTTATCTCTACCTTAAAAGACGTTTCCGACCCCTTTGGACAAGTGTCGGACCAGGGGATCACCTGCTTTCGAGCTCTATTAGCTGCTTCTGGATGAGCATGGCGCTCCAGAAATGTTGTGAGAGCCCTGATTTGGTTACGATGTTGGCGGAGCATAACTCTCATATAAAGTCCCCTTGAGTTGCTTTCAGAGCCGGACACTTAGGGAAATGACTCAAAGCGGATAGCTTACCTTCCTAATTCTTGTTGCATTTGGAGTCTACAAGCCACCATCCCCTTTCTGGGCACAATGTGCGCAGAAACTCGCCTGGAAGGGAAGCCTAATCATGAACCGTTCCAAGCTAGGTTCGTCATAAATGGTGACATGTTGTTCACTGGGTGCGCTACCACTCCCGCGTACGAGGCTTCGTCCAGTGTCCACTGCCAGTCGCCCCGAAGAGCAGGACGGGGTCTTGATTTGCAGACCCTCGAACTTCTTCCCCCGTGACGTGGTGTCCCCTAGATGGAGTTAGGAATTCTCTTAGGAATGTTCTTCCCTTATCTCCACGCACACGTTTTAAGGCACCGGAGACGCTTCTTTCGTCCATCCCTCTTGGCTGCACCTCGAGTTGCCCCGAGATGCGTTACTGGGGGGCCACCTCGGGGAGGTGAGAGAGTGGACGTGTCGGCCACGCAACGGCAAAACCATTACAGGCGGCTATTACGGCCACACGGTTGCGATCTCATTACAGGAGGGCTTCTCGGTACTTGTGTAGGTTAGTAGCATCGCCTACACCACCGAGAGCCTGGGCGACATTGGACCCCCCGGGGTGGACCCCCATTAGAGGAAGTTACTTATTACAAATATAAGAAAGAACAGCAATTTGTAAACACTATAGTATTTGCGAGTTAAAGTGCTTCAAATGACTTCTAATGAACTTTTTCGAAAACTGGAAAGATTCTTGTAAGGAAGAACTTTAAATTTTGCATTTACATTAGGGCTGAAATGCAATTTTCTTAAAAATGGCTACAAATTTTTCAAAGAAAATTGCCATTTATGATAAGGTTTTACTGTTCATTGATATTATTAAAATAATATTTCCGTTCTACTCTTAGGAAACCGAAAAAATGAGATAATGACAAAAAATGTACTTTGGGTGGTTGGTAGCAAAAGAATGTGGCAAGTCCAAATCGCTAGACGAGACCAAAGGAAATCGAAAACTAATACGGAAACGTTTGTGCCATTCTGTAGCACCACTAGTTTGCATCTATTAGTTATATTTATTCATAACTACACTAAGAAATGCCCTCACTTCACAACTTTCCAAGCGTGGCTATCATTTTTCTCACCGAAAAATTCTTTCCAGTCTAAAGTGCTCTGTCACACTGTACAAGAACGGCCGTTGAGCCACATTTGCAGCAGGACGACTGTCTTCGCTTGCAGCACATATGCCATTCCTCAACAGTTTTACGTCTCTGCTTCTCTTAGAGAGAGAGAGACGCCATATTCTATCCCTTTTCTGCATTCTTCGCCGCCCGTTTACTTTCACTCCCGCTCTCGCGCGGCCGTGGCGAATGCAAACTTTCTATGTTTCCCTTTTTTCTTGCTTATTTAATGTAGTTATTCCTCTTTCCTTCTCTTGTTTCTTTCAACGTGCGCCTCGAGGTTAGTGATTCGGAAAATGTCTGTAAATATAGCAGCGACAGCAGCAGCAAAACTGTATTTGCTTGCTCGGCACGCGACGTTAACGTCTTCGTTGTAAACAAGTCGACTGAGCTCCGAAAACTGAATAAAACGTCTTGTAAACTCAGCCATCTGGAAGAGGGCTGGCATCAAAATCATAGCATTATTGAAACACGAAAATTGCGTGGTAGATTGACAAAGAAGACATTTTTCGAGGATAATATGAAATCACGCTGTATTATTCTCTATAAAGTAAAATCAAACTTCCGCGAATTACCGTACAAGTGAATTTTTTTTCCGTAAGACGAAATTATCAAAACAAAAATGTTTGTAACCTTCATCACTCTAATTCTGAACTTGTATAAAAACAATATTTAGCCAACGTAATTCATATATGTAATTAGTGGTGCTAACCGCACATATACTACATTTGCTTTGTTTATAACTTTGCAACTTTCGAAAATTCAGAGACTTCATCAAAAATGGACGTCTACGGCATTTTATAAGCCTATTTATTTGCTATATTGTAGAAAAAAATAAAGAAAAAATTTGAAGTCGTTTTTGAGAAATTATTTTAAGAGCCTTAACTTAGCAAAAATTACTCGAACACCACTCACATTTTCAACGAATTGTACTACATGATCGCATTTACAGATCTAATTTTTTAGAAAATTTCAGTGTAGAAAAAGTCTCTATCATCAATATTGTAGATTTGTAATATTAACGTTTTAAAATTTTTGAAAAAAGAAAAATGAGACCGGTACCAATTTTATAAGCGTGTTTTGCTTTATTCGAGGAAAATCAAAGAGAATTTTGGAACAGTTTTTGAGCAATTGTTTTTAATTGCCTATATTTCATGCTAAATTACACAACTCATATTTTCCTAAAACTTGCATACGACCTTATTTAATGATACGTCTTTGAAAAATAGATCTCTTTAAGTACAAAAAAACTTGATCTTCAATATTGAAGTTGTAGGAAGAGGCTGAAACAATTTGAACTGTTGCAAGTTTGAAAAATCCAGAAAGTTGAAAGAAAGTAAGACCTACGTGAGTTTAGCTAGCATTCTTTGCTTTTATCTGAGAAAAAATACACAAATTTGGATAAATTTTGAGAGTATTTTGAAATTAAAAAAATATCCGTTTTATATTCGGTGGCCCTGGAGTTCGTCCAGATGGATCGGGGAAGATAAATGGCAAAAAAAAGCAAATAGATTGAATAGTTGTGGGGAATATAATGTAATGTAACCGGTCCCCAGGTGGGTTTCGCCGCGGTAAAGTAAATTTTATTGAAAGCCGACGTTACCGTAGACAAAGACACCGCAGAAACGCAAGAATCGTACTTACACAAGCTATTGTATGTTTGTACGGCGTATGTGATGAGACACTACAGCGACCGTGAAAACGAAGCCGCGTTGCAACAGGTGCTGCCTAGATTCGACCGCCGTCATGACCATGTCACCGTGTTGCATGTCCCCTCCGCACCACCTACCCGTGCTCTTTAGAAACTCATATTTTCTAAGGAGTAACATGATTACTGTTTAACCACCCCCTAACCGTGAACCATCATTACTCGTGCTCTTTACATTTGCAGATGGATCGCTGCGATCTGTTTACATCAGGTCACCGCCGGCTGAATGAGAATCGGACGTTTGCAGTAGATGCTGATAAAGTAGATTTGATAAAAAGGGTGGTGAGTGGTTACAGCAAAGAAGCGAGCAAGGATGTAACGTTGTATAAGAGGTAAGGAAAAATAAACATTCGGATTTTCCGTTCCTTTTTTCAATAGTGTGTATTGTCGACGACAAAATGTATTGTACAGCAGCTTTGTCCACAAACCTTTCTAACAGTATTAATAACCTTTTTTTTCCTCACGGCAATAATTCACTACATTATTTAAAATTAATTTACTGACAGAACTCACTCTCGCATACCGAAGTGGCTATGATTTTCCCGCTGACTTCACAGCAACCTCAAAAACAAAACAAGTATTTTTTTCGGACTGTCTCAGCCAGCGTCATCATAATAAATTGTTTTTAATTGCCTACATTTCATGCAATAGTGTCGATGCTGTTAGGCATCGACACTATTCGTACATTCACGGCTTCTCGGTTCGGGCCCTCACTTTCAAAATAACAGTAGTTCATGACTCTGCCGTCTTCAAATATATAATGAATGGGGTATACCTATTAGAAGGAACCAGGTTCACGCATCACGTGACCTTGGGACCCTGAAATCTTCGGGCGCGACCACGAACTTCTTTTGAATTCAACTTCGAAGGCGAAAGGTCGCCTACTCAACTCGTTCCGCTACTCATTCGCTGGCCACAGAGTTCCCGGACTTGCGCTGCGAAGCGATTGCGCGCTGCCACCTTCGCCGTTCGGACAAGGTCAATGCCGCCGAGCTTAGATTAAGGCTCTACGTCGCACAATAAGCTTAGAACAGAGAGCTACCAAATCACAATAAGTGCGGGCTGCTAAGGGGCCTCAAGCTGTTAAGCAATTGAGTTCATGCACCCCAGTTGGCCTCACGTCAAAGCGATTCTACTGCAATATCTGCCTGCAGAGCTCTGCCAGTGGGCTTCCGGACAATGGGTCGCGAGGTCACCGGGGGCGTACCAGCCTGAACACACTTAGCCGCTGGCCATCCGGAGAAACTCCGTCCAGACGGTCCGAACCAAGAATGAAACCCGGATCTCTTGGCACACGCACTGTTGTGCTGTAACCTTTGATCTACAGAGAGAGTGAACTCTTCAACCGCCCTTTAGATTTAAAAGTCCCTCTGACGGTTAAAACTGAGATTTCACCATGGTTGCATTAGTTAAGATTTAACAATTAGGTATCTACATGGGAATATATTATTCGTTTCGTAATTGCCAACTACCATCGCAATACCATAGCTACTTAGCAGAAATAATTGTTACAACTGATATTAATTCAACATTTACATTACATTACATTTATTTGAACTGCAATGGGGTATAACCCGGTGGCTTTGTGGCAGTTTGAATCGTTGCTAAGTAGGTTCGGAGTCACAATGGTAGTTGACAATTGCGAAACAGGAAACATATTCCTATGTAATTGTTACAACTCACAACAGTGAGCAAATTAAATTAAATTATTATTTATTATTGTCCGTGTTTGTATAATACTTTGACAACATTTGGGCCGTTCATAATGACGCTATTTTTTGCACTAAATAGTCTTTTAACTACCTACGTTAGGTCAAAGTTCTTACATTAATTTGCGAAACAAATTCCAAAGACTACTATATCGTTATGGTTTATGATTTTATACTTCATATCCGGCTGATCTTTCCAAGCTCATAATATTTAAGATGCTTTCCTGTTGTTTTTTTGGTATCGATGCATTGTAGATACGTCAATGCCACGCGAACGGAACGACCTGCCGCTCTTATCGCACGGCACAACATCTATAAGTAGACACAATTTATTATTAGTTTTAGCATCATCTGATCTGATGATGATAACCTCAAAGCAATTTATCAGAATGGCTTCCTCAAATTCTTCATAAATAATAAGCCACAATTTAATCATCAATTTAACAATGATTTTTCTCATTTTGAACTCATTTGTTATATATGTTTCAAACACTTGAATCTTCGTAAAACCCATCGTAAAAATATAGATGTCTGCGAGTGACATCAAGATGGCGGCGACCCGCCGGACAGAATCGGTGACGTAACGCAGACTGCAGTGCAGACGAGGCCAGCTTGTGCGACGTCAGCGCCTCCGGCGGACAAGTGCGGTGACAGGCGGCTCAGCGCCCGCAGTGACATACAACAAGCGCGACGCGGCCCTGTTTCGCCCTGTCCGGCCCCGCCCCTCAACCCTGCTCTGCTCGCCCGCCGCCCCGCATAGGATGCGCTGCGCTCCGAGCGCTGCACAGCGGCGCTCGCCCGAGACTGCGTCAGGCCGGGACAAGCGACGCCACAAATCTCAGTTTTGCGTCCTTAACTGTGTCTGGTCCCGCGGGATTTACGATGGAAATGAGGCCTGTGGGAGTTAAGCGCGAGACGAGTAACCTACTTTATCCATTATCTTTCTTTCTGATGAGCTTGTCAACCATTCTGCGAAAATATGCGTCATAATCTTCGTAAGCACCCTGTTGAAAATTAAAACTTTTTAGGGCCAAGAATCATACAAAATTTTGAATTTTTTAATCATCCCATAAGTATATGCAAAGTACAATATTATGCAAACAATTTACACATTACATTCTTCTTTCGTTGATGCAAAACAGTTTTTAAATTTATTTGTGAAAAGAATGTTAACTTCATTTCATGCTTTGTTCAGTTCTGGATTTTAGGACCGTCATTGTGAGTATGTGACTAGAGGATATGACCACCAATGTCGAGCAAGTGTGGCTTCCAGGTCAACACTTAATGTGCGCTTCACTGTCAGTATTTTATGAATTGTAGTTATGTTATTGATGTATTCAGTAAACGTACGTAAACGTATGCTTTCACCCCTCCAGTATTGCTGTGCTACTCTAATGAGACAATTGCATATTTCTTCCAAAATTGCAAAGTGGTATTCAGAGAAATTCACACGAGTAATATTTTACTATATGCAATAATTATTTAGGATATAATTCAGCCATAATTTTATTTTAATTTTAATATCTTTCCGTTTCATTTATGAATTTAAAATATTATTTTGATGGAAGACCATTTATTGGTGAAAACCTAAAAGAAATTCTTGTAAATTGTAGTGTATTATTTTTTTGTCTACAACGGTCACAGCGTCATTCGTTTCATTTTTAACTCTGAAATTACATAAGAGCATTGAACCTACTCTAATATTTGACAAGCTGAAGTAACCAAGTGTTACAATGGTATTTACCACAATCATCTATTAATTATGAAAAGAAATAAATTGTATCAGAAATATAAAATGGAATTACTTTTATTTACATCCCCGAAACGCCCCCCTTGACTGATTTCAGCTTCCACCGCCCTGTTCTGTTGCGCTCCGGCCTGTCCAGCCCAGCTTCGTCTCCCTCCTCGTTCAACACCCCTAACTCTACCCTCCGCGCCTGGTCCCACCCGACTAGCCTTTGCCCACGCCGCAATTCCTACATACCTAACTGTATTGCCGAGTTTCATTTAACGCAATTTTGTAGAAAAACAAATTTGGGCCGACATTTTAAATCGCAAACCCCGAATGCTTTTGTTCGGTAATTTGTAAGTATTCGTGCAAATTTTGTTTGAAATTACTCCGCGCGTTCTAGAGTTGTACTGGTCCATCACACTCATCTATCCATCCATCCATTTTGATAGATATAAATTTTGAATATTGTGTGAATCAGATGCATGCGTCGGTATCTTTAATTCACAGCTAATTCAAACAAAAAGTTTTAATCAATTTAGTCCTCTTAAGCAAACCTGACAACGACATTTTCAATAAACAGAAACAGGGAAAGGGAAAAACTCTGTTGTATCCTTCGGTTGCGATTTCTTGGTAAGCTAAGGCTATTTCAATTATCTTAATCTGTCAGTTAATCCCATTATTTCAATTATCTTAATCTCCCAGTTAATCCCCATAACAAATGGAGAGAGACAACGATAAGCCCGGCGATCAACAGAAGACAAGAGCCCTCTGCGACCCCGAGGGCGTGACGGCCTCGGCATCCCGGATGGCAGCAAAAAGGCCGCTGGCAGCGCCACGGGCGCACTCGCGCGGCGCGAAAAAGAAACAAAAGCAGCGCGACGCCGCGCAGCGGACAGCTCCGCTGAGCTGGACATCCGGCAACAAAACGGACCCCAAGTCGCGTAATTAATGAGGCGTAGCTTCGTAATGAGGGCTCTTCCAGTCAATTTAAAAGAGCAGCGATATGCCCAGGGCCGTCATTACGCCAGCAGGCGTGCAAACATACCGCAAAAGCGGGCCGGGTCGGGACGGGGGCTGATGCACGTCACCATTGGCCTCGACGTCCACTCTTCACACCCGCGCCTACGCTGCGGCCTCCCCATTGAACGATCCGCATCGCGGGAAACGTTGCTCGGACGGAAAAAGCTGCTTCATCACAGAGGCCAAAATAAACACGCTCGTTTGGTAGTCTTTATCCAGGGTCGCAGAAATGTTAACGAACGACCATTTTTAAACCGGAGGGGAAAAAGACATTTGATCCCGCTCCCACATTCATTTCGACAGCGAAACGACGGATGACAGTTGACGAATGGGAACTTGATAAACAAAGGTATGTGGTACGAGAACAGGTTTCGCCAGAGCGTTCCAATGGTAGTAGACGATCCATTTCACCTTTACTTTTTTCAAAAAAGATGTCAAATGACTTATTTCTGAAAGCTGTAGTCGCAGATTACACTAAACATTTTTCAAAGCATGTGTTTTTGAAGTATTAGAAGAGCGTGTTTTTGAGGTATTATTCCTTTTGGAATAGATACTACCCAAATATACAAATAAATAATAAATAATCAATTACGTTATTGCAGGTTCTTTGCATTTCTTGGTCTCAGAAAATTATTAAGGGATTTTTCATGATAATAATATGTTATTGATTGTTATCATGTTTTGCTACAAAGAAACTAAGTAAAATGTTGTAATGAACCATACGACAAGTATTTGATTCAGAGAAATATTGAATGATACTGATTCTGGAATTATGAACAGTAAAACTGATAACTACATTCATTTATGAAGTTTGACAACTAATGTTTTAATAATATTATACCGACATTTCTCAGACTACAATACTGTTCTTGATTCAGAATCCAAACGTCAAAAATTGTTCTTAATGTCTCAATATAACTATTTAAAAGTATCACTTGAACATAAACTTTTCATGAAGACAATCAAATACGTTGTGTGTATTGTGTTCCCCTCTTTGGAGTGAAATACGGTCTTGAAATTGTTTACATTAATGATCATCACCTCAGATCACAAGTTTTGTAAATGTGGGGTAATTACTAAGAAAATTGTGAGGAAGGCACATTTCCGGACGAAGTTTCTTAACTCAAAATAACGACACGTCGCGGCAATCATGCGCAGTTCTAAGAAATCATATCATAAGAGTAATTTTTGGCTCTCAAGTTGTTTAGGGGCTAGTCAATGCCATGGAAATCTGTACGCTTTCTCTGTTTTAATATTATCATGAAAATGTGTACCTCATAATTTCACGGCACAGGCACCGCGATGCCAGGAGGGAAAGCCTCACGTCAAAGGTTAGTGGGCCGGACATTGCAATTAGCTCAGTACCGCTCAGTGAATTTCCGCCAAATCCCAAATGTGACGTCAAATACACTGCAGCGCCTCCGGGATTCGCGCTTTAGCACGTGGTCATGTAATTATTTTGAAACATAAATCCTAATTAAATAATGCCTTCCGGGAGTAGTAATATTCATTAAATGCGGAGATCATGTACAGGATGTACAGTTTTCTCTTCTCTGTCAATCACGTACTGCAAATCAATCGAGATGACTTTCACGTTGTTGTTTTCTATTAATCAATGGAGAAGTGATAAAAAAGATTGAAGTCCAGAGAAAATTAACGCGTCATGACATGAGATTGCCGGTTCTGAAATGTATGGTTTGAAAACGAGGAGATGAAAAACTTTCATTCAGTGTAATGAGGATATAACATAAAACTCTCAATGACATTTTCTCCAGCACGCACTTGTATTTTGTATATTCTGAGTGTTCGGTAAAGCTGATGACAACGCTAGCGTGTCATTTCGAAAGTAAGCCCTTTCTAATTACTAAGGCCTGAAAGGCAATGTCTTTGGAAACAGCCCCTTCACCAGTCGCTTCAGAACTTTGCTATAGCATGAGCTAACGTAGCAGAAAGTCAAACGCCCTATTTGTTAAAGAATATTAATGAGTAACTATTTTAATTGTCTCTCTCGTAAAGAAAAGATGGGATAATTCTAAGAACTTCGTCTCTGTGTGTAGCGAAGTTACCCGTATCTTGTTAATAAAGTTAGAGTTAGCAAACACAAAGGAATATAATGAAGATCCGAGAAACACCAGAGCTCTTGGAGATATTACAGTATCTCTCTACTGTTGAAGATTGGTGACTGCAAACTTTTGGTCGTGGGATGTCTTCTTTCCTCAGGACTGATTTCTTGGATTTAGTGAGATCAATAACTTCTCGAATGAAAATACAAAGACATTAAAAGAAATGATGTTACACATATTTTATTGAACAAATTACAAATATTCTCCGTGTATAAGTTATCACTAATAAACGCAAGTTGATTTCCAAGACAATAGTATGCATCAAAATATTTACATACTGCAGTGGTTATTAAACGACCAAAAATGTATTGAAATATTTTATAATCTGAACATTGTACACGCAATACTGAAGAACGTGAAAAATTAGGCTGATAACATCGAATACACGTTCTACTAATGTTTGTAACGGATACGTAATACCGTAAAGTGGACCAGGAGGTCCCAGGGTTCGAGTCCCAACGATGGCAGGATTTTTCGGACGAGCTAGATAGCTTGGTTGAATTCAATCGCCGCCTGGAGGAGAATTCTAGCAGGGGGCTGCTCGGATTGACAGTTTACCGAAGTTTATCTAGGGTTAAGAGTAATCCCCCTCCCCATTAGATGACGAGATCGGTCGCCCACTACACGTCGCCTTATGGAGGATTACTTCTGTTCCAGGCGGGACAAGCATTAAGCTCCCAACTGATATCCAGACGTATGTGGTAGCGTAATACCTACAAGGGTGTGTGCACATTTAAGGAGAGAAGACAGAACACGGAAGAGGAAGGAAATATCGCGTGCGGCGAGTACCGTTTGTTAGGATACTCTCTCTCTCTCTCTCTCTCTCTCTCTCTCTCTCGCTATTAATCATAGAAACCACGAAAACTACCGTTTCGAGCAGACAGGAGCTAGAATTTTCCTCCAGAGAGCGACTGAATTCGAGTTTTCTTCGTAGATATTATCAAAAACCCGCCACCGTCTGAACTTTAAATCTAACTCGGCAAGTATTGTTGCTGAGTGAGATGCAGCTCTCAGCTAATCTCAGCCGACAAACGCGAAATAAAATAAGTAGTAAAGTATAAATATAATTCAAATGCCGCTTGTTTCGCAGAAAACATCTAATACACATATTTTCGTAAGAAGCAACATATCTTCGTGATATTTAGAGCACGCTTTGCGATTACATTCCTCGCTTTACACTGCGCGTTACACGCCGTTGTCGATTTGAAAGGGAAACAGAATGTTGAGGGGAAATCTCCCGGACCCGCAGGAATGTTGACTTCCCAGGCGACCAAGCAGCTCGTGTGGACACTTCTTGACTCTCCTGGTAAACCCAATATGGCTTCAACTAGTAAAAGCAAATGTAAAAAATGTCACTGAAAAGAAAAAGAGAGAAAGAGAAGAAAAGAATCCGATGATATTAAGCAAGAATCAGAACGCCTTTTGCTGAAAATTAGCAAGAATGGGGTCAGAACGTCTTTTGCTGCAAATTAGACCAGTTTTCATATCTGAAGATTCTGAAATGAATCCGCACTACTTGGGTAAAAGGCAAACATGCTGTTCATACTCCTAAAGATCTACCTTATGCACTATGTTGCCACAATTTCATTGTTATTTTTAATCCCATATGACGGAAGAAAATTCCCTGATCAGATTATCTGAAATTTATGATGCGGAATATTAACTTAATACCAGTGGGAAATGCTAAATATTGGAAGCTGGGAATGATGAAAGATGAGTTTGAAGACGATAAACTCGCTAAAACACTCAACTAGATTTTTATATATATATATATATATATATATATATATATATATATATATATATAATAAAAATTTTAAAAAAAATTCCGTTCATGTATATTTGTGATAAAGGATAATTGGGTCATTCCATGCAAAAAAGTAGGAAATCTGACACTACATCTCAGAATTTAAAAATATTTTGCCACCTTACTTATCATGATACCTGCATGAACCAGGTACGATATTTTTGTCTCATCAGCCATTGTTTAGCAACAATGGGCACTTGAAATATTAGATTAGCAGTCTGTAGACATTCCTTTATGATTTTTTTCCGATGATACGCAAACAAGCAAAAAATATTAAAGTGACACAATTTATAGAAGAAATATAAAGGATAATTTGACACTAAAAATATTTTTTTTATCTTGAGTCTTTAACAATTAGGAAGTAAACAAATTCTAAAAAATGCAATAAATGGAAAAAACAATATTTTTAAATTCTTGAATTTTGGAAGAAAAACTGCTGAAACTACTTTCAAGCTACTCTGTAAATTTCATCATGGAATCTTGAATGGTTTTAAAGTTATGAATAAAAATATCTTACCGGCGCTCCGTAAACTAACTCGTCTCAGCTGCTACAGCCGCCGCGCCGCGCCCAGCCCTCTTCGTCAGCACTCGGCGTTACTTTTTTCCTCCACGGCGCGATGGTGGATTTCGCAAAACTACTTCTCTAGGATCTTCTGGTGAATTAGAGTACGTCCTCACAGCAATTTTGTTTTCTGAAACTGGAATCACAGCGTGGATACTCCGTGTTCCCGGCACTATTTTCAGACCTACGAATCTCCCAGTATTTAAAAATTCGGCCTCTACTTCATGTTCCTCTTTGCTGGTAAAAATAAAATAAATTCCTTCCACATTACTGTTCGCCCAATCAAAAAGTTCCCTAGGGGTAGTAATACAAGTTCCTTGAAGGCTTGCATAAGCTGCAAGTCTCTTGATGGTTCCTCCTATACCGTCACAGGGACCTTTTCCGTGACTCGTGGCAAAAAAGTGCCATTCGGCTGGGACTTGGAAATCCTCCTTGTGATACGTGACATTGCAGAAGTTCTTTCTGTTTTTATATTGACCAGCCGCGCCGTCACTAAAGTAATAAATTTTACTAATTTCAGAAAATTTCCGGAAAAGACAGTAGAGTAGTTTCTTCTGAAATAAGTGCACTGCAGCAGAATCATGTACTAAATAATCAGAAATTATTGACACACACAGATGTTGCAATGAATTATCTTCAAAATTTCTGTAATAAATAATAAATGGATGTATTGTTGCTTGAGATTTGTTCCAGTGGCAACCTTGAATCGCATCCTGAATAACGAAACTATAATTTTCGGAGTAATCACCAATGACAATTAATTCTCCTGGTTGAACGGAGTTTTTCAATTGTTTTAAATATGATGATTGAGCTCTCGCTATAAAGTTATGTGCTTTGAATTTTTTAATGTAGGTGATAAAATTACTGACGAAATTTTCAGCATTTGCTTTAACAGTAATAATTTCGGCTCTGTCAGTTGTTGTCCACTTTTTGTAAATCATTTCTTCAACAAGGTTGTTTTTAAGGCTGAAATTTAATAACTCAGAAAGAGTTTCTGATTCTGGGCACTCACTGCTTTTATTGAGAAAGCAATTAGGAGAAGGGCTTTCACAAACCAGCTTTTTAATGAAACAATCAATTGTGTTCCTTTGTGCATCATCTTGATGAATATGTTCCAAGCTCATACACATCAATTTCGTGTTTTCGCATATTGTGCACACGCAAACATTGTGAGTGCCTGGTGATCCAGCTAAGACACATTGCTTTGGCCGCATACCAGCAAAACTCGAGAACCCGATTTTATAATTTGGGTGTCTTTTTTTAAATTCTCTGTACAGCTCTTTTAAATTCCCTAAAAGTAGCCGTTTTTGCTTTTTTACTTTCTTACCCTTTTCTTTGACAGATTTTGTATCCTTCATGCCAGCCATAATCCTACTTATATCATCCTCTTGATAAAAACCTTCTACAAGATCTTTTACATCACAAGGAAGATTGCGCTGATATTTTCTGTCAGGGTAAGTCATGACACACTTCTGATTTTGTGTTAATTTTGCCGTACGAGCTACATGAAGAGATACGCTAAATTCGACCATTATTTTTTGTTCACTCCAACTTTTTGGCAAACACGTTAAAATCATATATTTCTCATTAGCTGTTTTCACATTTGAAAATTTTTCTTTGAATTGTGTTAACATTTCTTCTCCATCATTGCTTTCTGTACTCACATGAAATAATTCAGAAACTGCTTTATTTACGGCACTCACCTTTCTCCTTGCGTACGATTTCTCTCGGGTTTGCTTTTGCAATGACAATGGTGATTGACCCAGAGGAATCAAAATGTTGTTTACATTACTGATCGTGGCTTCCTCTGCAACTCCTGGGGCTACGTACTCCTCTTCACTTGATTTTTTCACTTCACTGTCTGTTTCAGTTGAGTCACTAAGATCTGTATTGGGTATTTTAGATATTTTGAGACGACACAGATCGCATATTGCTTCACCTACCACTAAACTCGATATTTTCTTCCGCATCGCCTCTGTTATCTTTCTCTTACCCACCCGACTTTTGTGCTTCTCAAGTCCGAATGGATTGCAGCACCAAAGCGTGTTAAACGTATTCACAATCTTCGGCATTTTCTATCACGATGTATCACTGAACAGTAACACTCGAAAACTAAGCCTGTAAAGTGGTGTCAGGATCCCTTCGAAAGCATCGATGGATATCCCTAGGGAATGAACTTGGCGGTGCCTGCCTACGACCTAGCCTCACCCCTCGCTCGGCAAGGGCACGCGACTTTCAACCTTAAGAGCAAAATGCGCGTATACTTTTTACTTAATAACTTACGTATTTTTTAAGATTCCATCGCGACACTTTGCAGAATGGTTATTTATTGGTTCTTCTTGCAGTGTGTAAAATATGAAAGAAAAGGATATGTTGTTTTTGAAGAAAAATGTATTTGTTTAATTTATTAGCATTTTTTATTATAAACAAATGTCTCAATCCTTAATATATTATCAACTGCTTAAAATATGATCATTTATCTTCAAAATAGTGTGCCCGTTTTTGAAGTTTTATTCATTTTTTGAACGTCATAATTATTTTCATTATAGAGTACATTGTGTCATCGTCCATGTTTAACCCGCAATTGTTGCTAAACTACCAAAGATATTAATTTCATACATTGTCTTTTAACTGTTCATTATTAGTAGATTAACATAATAAAATATGAAAAAAAATCTGAGACTCACTGTCAGAAAACTTGAAATTTTGCATGGAATGACCCAATTGTTTATAGTTATTACTCTTGGAAATAAAAAAAATACGTTACCTAAGGGGAATTATGAAGGAAAAGGGCAGAGTACACAAGACCAACTGAAGAGGAACTTAGATACAGTTTTGTCTTCATTTTCCTCTACTAAAGTAAGCAACAAAACAATTATCTTTTATAAAAATAACCAAAAAATATTCTTTGTAATATTGAAACTTTCTGTAAACAATAGACACGTATCATGGAGAAATTACAAAAAGTAATAAAATTCTGTTTCTAATTCTGTACCTAAAGTTTACGGTATATAATAGAGTGATGATTGGGGAGAAAAACAAAATTATTCGGAGACAAAAGCTGTTTCAAGATAAATTCAGTAATATACTACATTTAAATAGGATACGAGAACGTCTGCATCAGTTATTGCATCTGAAGTTTGATATGTGAAAAAAGTTAATACTGAGATGCGGATGATAGCAATAGCATCAACTGAGCTATCCCAGGTGGCCAACAAGGGAAACAGGCTCTACTGCCTGTCTGCCGTCGCGTCGAGCTGAACACTGCGGAGATAATTTTACCAACGCGCTGAAGACGGAAGGTTGGGCGAGGTGCGAATTATTTTTGGAAATTTCCCGACACATATTTTTTTTCATTAGGACGGTTGAAACAGGATTCAGGAAGCAGGAGCGCATCGCGTCATTAGTTCACGTTTTTTAAAATCTTACCGAAAGTACGAAAAGCAATTTAAAAAATGAGTTTTGACTATTTCATTTGGAAAAAAGGCTCATGAATTTTATATTAAAAATGAATCATGAATTTTATATTAAAAATGAGTCAAACGCTGTTTACAGATACAAAATCAAGCCATTTGTTCATCCGTCATTGGTAATATAAATTCCCTTCTAAGAGTGCTGCTATGTGGTGAATTTGGGTACAAATATTTTTCGGTGCATTTCGGCTTCAGGAATACATAAGTTTTTGTATCAAATACTTTACTTGAACTCTCGTAGTCCGTCTGTCGAACTTACCAAATTGCGTTCTCAAATCTCTTTGCCATTTCATTCCGTATTGTGTTACCACCTTGGATTCCGTGGTACCACGGAACGGATACGAGAGCCAATGAGCATACTTGTGCAGTTCCTGCCTTTTTACCAACTCCATAATCACGCATTTTAAACGAACGCGAGTTCCTCGACAGTCCTTCTGTCTTATCCTGCGCTCGGCCTATTCGATCGTGGCACTCGCCCTCGGAACATCGTTAGATCTTTATTAAAGGTCCATTAAGACAATGTTCCTGCCCCACAAATCAGAAGGGCGGTGGCGGGGGGTGGGGCGGGGACGGGGTGGGGCCGGGAAGGGCGCCCGCGCGACGGCGGCGGCTCAATGGCGGAGCTCCCGACGCCCGCGCCGTCGCCACCTCCGCCTCCTCCATAATGGCCCCGCCCTCCTTCGCATGACCCGCGCGTCGCGACAGCCGCCTAGCCTCATGCCCGTGCTCCTCCGTCTCCACATCACCACGCCGCTCTCAGACGCCGCTCTGTGCCTCAGCTGCCGCACGAGCATTCGCATTCCCTGACAATGTCTCCGCCAGCGTACCAGCGTCTTTAACACCTTTTCCTCCCCTTCCACTTTCTGCGTCTACTCGTCCATCTGGGGCTTCTTTTCCTATTTCCTTTTTTTTCTCTCTGTCCTCCTTTCCACCTCTTTCACCTCTTCTCTCTCCTCCACTTCTTCCCTCTACACTTCCTCCCTCTCCCTCACCTCTTTACTCTCCTGCACCTATTCCCGTCTTCCTCCTTCTCCTTTCTTTCGCCTCTTTTCTCTCCTCCCCATCGTCCTTCACTTTACGTTCTTCTCCTCCATTTTATATTTACGTTCATCCTCTGCGTTATCCATCTCTTTCACCACGACTTCTGTCTCCTCTTCCTTCCCATCCTTCTTTGCCTCTGCCTTGGCCTCTCGTTCCTATTGCCGCTGCCACCGCCGCCGCCGCCGCCACGAACGCCGCCCTCAAGTCGGCCTCTTTTATCTCCTAGCCTGCTAATTACCCGACGATTACAGCCACGTTCAGCGCTTCTCGGCCCCTCGAGATTTGCTCGCTCGCATAAGACGTTCATATAATTCACTCAGTGGAACACAGGTCCTTTCGAGGCCGCTTCTCTAAAGCCAATTACACATAAAGCGTTATCTGCGAGTTCTAAGGTCCTGTTAAGTAGCAGACAGTGATCTATGGAGCTGACGCCTGAACCGGACGAGTTCAGGAGATCACGAAAGGCCGAAGGTGAGACCAAGAGATGAGGGAACTGGGGTTGGATTGAATTAATGCAGATTTCCGACTGTAAAGTGGAGGTGCTTTCATTAAAATGAGCATTTGGCGGAAGCTCTTCAAACGGTTGGGTATTAAAGAACGTGGAAATGCTTTATTCACGCAGAGTACGTAGGTATATTTTAATTTTTTTTCGAGAGAATCATGAAAATTAATTTACATCTGAAATTTATCTATCCCATGTACCAGTTTTAGGTTCGAAGAGAAAATATTTGTTTGAAAACGTTTCAAAACTAGTGGTACTACAACAGCAAATACTTTCCCGCGTTATTGGAAACAGCTTCGTAGTATTGAAATATTGCACTTTCTGCGCTACTAACATCTTGGCTATAATTTGAAAACGTCCAATTCAACCAAGAAGCAAACAACTCAATAGTTCTGACAACACTGATGGAAACAGTGAGTTCTACAACTGCATATAAATATAATACAAAAGTTTTGTAAACTTATATTGGAAATAGAATCCTGATACCCCGGACAATATAGAAATACGTAGATTTTGTTGTAGGGAAAGCATGGAGATCTCTTCACTTTGTAATGTGCATCCTAAAAAAGAGTTCGGCAAACGCGAGGGAAAATACTAATTTATCTCTTGTTCGTCCGATAATGGAGTATGGAAAAATTTATTGGGATCCGCACAAAACTATGCAGTGTAAACACTTGGAAATGATTCAGCATAGGGCAGCTTAATTTACTTTCAGGGACAAGAAAATCGCAGTGTGGGACTCACTCAAAAACAGGCGATCAGTAGCAAGACTCTGCACCTTGTATAAAGCTTATAATGGTCATCCAACGTGGAAAGAAATTAATCGGCGGCTATGTATTCCTACATACATCAGTAGAAGGGATCACAGGTACAAAATAAATTTAAGACAGCAGAGAACGGATGTCAAGAAATTTTCTTTTACAAATCGAACGATTAGGGAATGGAATAGATTGCCTACAAAAACCTTTGAACCCTTTCCTCAAAGCATTCAACAGTTTACGAAATTAATTTAGGGTATTATTAAATAAATGAGGGACAATAGTGGGTTATATGGCGATGCATAAGTGTTCAAGAAGTGAGGTGTCGTGCAGTGTATAGCAGAGAAATCAAGAAGGAAATGTTTTCAAGTCTCAGTGAAGTGAAGTGCAATGAAGTGCAGTGTGATCCTAATTGTATAAACATTCAGTGCGGAGTCAGATTATGGAAGATTTTTTCTCTTAATGTAACTTAATGTTTAATGAATCAGTCAGTTTTTATATAATTATCATTATTTTACCATTATTATTATTACTATTGTGATATACCAATATATTATATATTTTGACAATAACATTTGCTGTAAATGGGTTGGGTTAAAAGGGTCTGCAAATGGCAATATACAGCCTTAGCAACGCCGGCGTAGTGGTTGGCAAGGTCAATAAACTGCATTCAGGCTTTGAATAGGTGGGGGCGCTGGCTAGAAAGACATATAAGATAATTTGGGATTGGTCTAGAAAGGAATGACTATCGAGGGCGTGGCTACTTGATTGAGTAAGAAATGAATGGATTGGCTAAGGGAGAATAGACTGTCAACTCCTGAGAATACTCTGTCGAATTTTGTCGTTTTGTTTAAAAAAATAAGAATGAAGGACGGATACCGAGGCGTTGAGGGCGAAAAACGGAGGAGTAAATGACATTCTGATAGAGGTTGTCAAGTGGTACAGATCGCTCGCGAGTTTAATATTAGGGGAGTAGGACTTGTAAGTTTGACATGAGAATCAATAGTTTTCGGACTCTGAAAGTTGATGTGCAGAAGTAAATTCGCTTAGGACTTTGAAAGTTTTTTATATTGCTGTTTTGGACTTTAATGTTTTACCACGTAGTTGGGGAGAACTAGGAACTCTGAATATCAAGTAAGAACCGGTAGATATTCTAGGCAATGAGGGCTGGATTCGTCGGCAGGGTCGCAAGATTAGAAGAGAGAAGCTGGACTTGGGATTATCTGCATTCAAGTGAGAAGGCGGGGCGCCGTCGATGAAGATCACATTAGACAAGTACTGCAGTACAAAGGTTTTCTTTTAAAACGAGGTCATGACCTAAAATCAGAACAATTGTCAATAGAAGTTAATAAATTGTTAAATTTTTCTTTTGGAAATGAAAAGATGATTTTCATTTGGTCAATCACAACTGTTAAGTAGTTAGAGATATATAATTATTTCCTTTCAGATTCCTCGCCATACTGTATAGTTGGCAGATCAAATAATCGGCTATCTAGGCGATAGCGATTATCCATTACGTGACCCATTGACCTAGCTAGCCGGACATTTATCCATTCGTTAAAATTAGCTGAGGGAGCATTGGTTTTAATTATCAATTATCGTAACCTGTTCCTGGCGCCCAAAATTTTTCTATAAATTCGGAACGGGTCACGAATATAACAGTCCTAAGGTAAATGACATCAGTTAAAACGGCACGATCACAATAATTTATGACGAGACATTGTTGGTACATTTCACTATAATTAGGATATAATTTATTAGTTATATTACATTATTATTAATATAATTATTACAAAATATGTTAGATATATTACTTTATTATTATTGTTATTGTTATTATTATTATTATTATTATTATTATTATTATTATTGGTAATAGTATTCTATGTTACTGAGAGACTGTGTATTTTTATGTTTTTTGTAATTAGCTGCCACCGGGTTATACCCAATTGCAGTTTAAATAAATGTTTGTTTTTTCATAGCGTAATGAATAGAGAAAATTATTCTAAAACCAAGCAAAAATTCTTTACTCACAACAAATGGTGAGAAAACTAAATATTTTTATGCAAATATTAACATAAATTTGACGTTTATAATCCCTATTCGTATAGCTACATCAAGTCACAACAAAGACACGTTATTCACAGAAATTAGCGAGCGTGAAACGGAATTCCATTGTTGCATTCCCTGCATTGTCGCTATTCTCTGAATGCTAGTAATTTTTGTTTCAAATATTTCAAAATAAATAATTTCTAACAGAGTAATTTGTAAATGTATAACAAAAGGTCAAATTTAAGAAAAGGACAAAGAAATAATATACAAAATTGCAAATTCTAATTCACGACGCATCCGGCTGTCTGAAGAGCAGTAAGTTTGCAGTAGGCTATTATGTTTGTCACGAAATTATAGAAACACTACTCATATTTTCAAGAAATTAAACATGACCTTATTTGAACGCGTAGTTTTTATAAATACATTTCATTGAGAAAACCAGCTTCCATCTATAGCCGCCAAAAGTATATTTTTTGACATTTTCTCAATTTTTCGGTTTCCTAGAACCGGTGAGAACGCAAAGATAATTTTAGAATACTAAAGAACAGTAAGACTTTGTCCTAAATGAAAATTTTTCTTAAAAAATGTGGAGCTGTTTTTAAAAAAATGGCGTTTAAGCGCTACTAAAAATGCGAAACTTCAAGCTCTTTTTCACAGAACATTTTTGAGTTTTCAAAAAACTTCAATTAAGTGTCATTTGACACACTCACACACGTACAATAATACTCACATTTACTCACAAATACAATAATGTTTACAAATTGCTGGTATTGTGATTATTAAAGATGCGAGAGACCTTTGAAAAAAAATACATTTGTGTAATTTTTGAAAAAACACAAAATACCTCAAAATAAACTAAACGTCATATTAAAGAGTGCAATTTGCACTTTTCGTTTCAAAACTTTGAAGAAAAGTTTTTGAGCCAGTTATGAGAAAATAGTGTTTGAGCGTTTCTGCAAATGCGGAAATTTGAGCTACTTTTCACAGACAAAGGTTGATTTGTCGACAAACTTTACTTAACATTATTTAAAGCACGTGTACCCAGTGACATAATAATCGGGGTAAATCGTCGCTACTATAAATATAAATGACGTGAGAGACAAGTCAAAAAAATTAAATGTTTGCAATTTTTGAAACAACAAAATAATAGAGAAATATGGCGTTAATGTCATGTAATAGAGAACATTTAGTACTATCCCTACCAAACTTTTAAAGAAAAATTTGAGCCATTTTTGAGAAAATCTTCTTTTTGTATTTTTCAAAAAATTGCACATATTATACACAATATTGCGCGAAAACTAAAATTTTCAAAAAAAATGGACATGATCTTAAAGAGAAAACTCACTATGAAAAACCAATTTTATTTGAAGGAAAAATCTCTATCTGCAATTTTGTACTTGGAGGAAGATCCCAAATAAAAATTCAACCTTTTGCAATTTTCAAAAATTTAGAGTTAACCGTGAAAATAGGACCTATGCCACCTTAATAGATGCATTTTACTTTGTTCTTACAAGAAATTTAAAGAAAAAATTTTGAACCGTTTTTGAGAAAATTTTGAAAATGACCGGCAGTTTTCATGTAAAGTACCCACAAAAAATAAAATAACAGTTTCAAATTCAAGAGGCTACGAGATCAGCTAGATCAATCAGGGTGTATCAATTTTGGAGAAAATCGGCAGAACAGTTTAGTCCCTAGCGTTGTTGACAGACAGACGGACGGACGGGCAGACAGACGGACGGACGTGCAGACAGACGTTTTATTTTCAATTGTTTTTTCGATATCAAGGACCCACAAAACAGGGATTCTGGCTGCACCACGAGTAAGAAAACTTTTCCTTTTAATTTAGCAACTGGATTTATCCACTTTTTCGTTACCAGAACCCTGTAATAAGAGTTTTTCTGCCGGATATCCGCCGTTTTTTCGTGCAGCATTACATAACTTTCCCTATATTATACGTACGTATAGTATACGGGAAAGTAAAATCATGAAAATCTTTATTTGAAATTCATCAATCAATACTTAAATGTTATAATATTTTTTTACCAGTATTTTCGTAACAAAATTCTTTTTACAATAGAAACATTGGTTTTGTGTTTGAAGGAGCTATAATGTAACATAGAAGGCCTCCAATCATAAGATATATACTACATTAACGGGTTTTGTCTTAAAAATATTATTTTTATAATTTTGTTTCATGAAAATAATGAATAATATTCACAATTAGAAGTAATGCAGCAGTTGCATGACAATGTGAAAATACTTTTCATTAGAATGCTAATATCGGCATATTCTGGGTTTCAGTGCCTTATTTATTAAAATGAATATACCGTCTAAATTATGAATTGGCTACATCGTTTGGCTAAATTCTTATTCGAGCCCTGGTAACGAAAAAGTGAATACATTTAGTATCTAAATATAGAAAAAATTCCTCTAACACGTAACGTTCCTCAGAATCCATCTGTCTGTCCGTCCGTCTGTGCACAACGCTACCGCATAAGCCGTTCAACCGATTTTCTACAAAGTTGATATTCCCCAATCATTCTGACTGATGCCGCAGTCCCTGGGATTTGAAACGGATATTTTATTTTTTGAAGAGTACTTTACATGAAACCCCTTGGACATTTTGAAAATTTTCAAAAACGGCTCCGTATTTTTTTATTAAATTTGATTTTAGTATAGTAGAAAAGACGTGTAAGAGCATGTCTCATTTTCCTTAAAACCCCCGTGTTGGAGCAAGCAAATAAACAATACTATGTTATTCATGTGTCTTAAGAAGTTCCCGCACAACTTTCTCATGCATCTTATTTTTATTCATTGCTTCCTAGTAAGAGCGAGCCACATACAGGACCAACCATGCGCCACGCGGCCTAGTGGCTCCGTATGGTACTTCTACCGCCTTCCTTGCAAATTGAAACAAGCCCCAACGGACGAGTCTTGCGTAACGGACGCGAGGAGCGTGCATTCCCACCCCACTGGTGTTTAAACAATGAGTACAGTTCCGAGGACGCCACCACGAGGGTCGCATGCGCTCCTCGTCGCCCCGTTACAGGAGGCTCGCCATCTTGCAGTCAGTCATACTGCTACGTGTACTTTTACAAGTCACATTTACAGGAGAGTATAGTTCTCCTTATATTGAACTAACTAATTATTACTGCATCACTGTGTTTATTGTTATGCCAACCGGCGTGTTTTATTCAGTGCACCAACGCACGAACTGTTTTTCTTTAAAATGTCTGGCACGTACTTCGCGTGCTCCTGCAAGTATCCTTGCATCTATGCTTATCGTTTTCTACTGGCATCATCCAGATGTGCAGCCAGCTAGTTATCACTCATCGCAACTGCCTAAACGGGCTTGAGTCTAATATACTCGCCCGTTTCGTCCAATTTCTTCATTCATCGCTGGAACTTGGTGACCTCCACATTACCACGTGGCGTCGACCATCACGCTAGTATTGTAACCAATTAGGCCATAATTATTTAGTTTAAGTCATTAGTTTTTTAAGTATTGTATATATATATTTAGTTTATTATATTCTTTCTATGTTCATTTATGTGTTGTTTATTATTTATCTGCATTATTGTTAGGAACCCCATTCCACTTCCGAGTTAGTGGTTTAGGGCAGTAATCAACTCGGTGGTTCTCCGGAATTAATTGTGTTTTGTTAATGAACATGATTAATAATTTAAGGTAAGACAAACCCATGAGCTACCAGGGGAGGTGGTTGTAGCAGTGCAATTCGTCCACAATGCATCTGCTCCCTCCATTTTGGTCCTCCGGTTGCCGAATCTATGTGTTATTTTCATACATACATAGATAAATTGAACCAGCATATGCCTATATTTATGCTCTTCGAGCTATCATTATTAAATTGTGTTTTTTCAAGCACAAAATTGTCATTTGTGGTTCACACCGGGCCAAATATCTGTGTCATTTTCATGTATACACAGACAAATTAAACCAACATATGTCTATATTTATGCCTATATTTATGCTCTTCGAGCTATCATTATTAAATTGTGTTTTTTCAAGCACAAAATTGTCATTTGTGGTTCACACCGGGCCAAATATCTGTGTCATTTTCATGTATACACAGACAAATTAAACCAACATATGTCTATATTTATGCCTATATTTATGCTCTTCGAGCTATCATTATTAAATTGTGTTTTTTCAAGCACAAAATTGTCATTTGTGGTTCACACCGGGCCAAAAATCTGTGTCATTTTCATATATACACAGACAAATTAAACCAACATATGTCTATATTTATGTCTGTATTTATGCTCTCCGAGCTATCATTATTAAGCTGTGTTTTTTCAAACATAAAATTGTCATTGCTCCATGGGCGTACCATTTATGGTCACTCCAGATCTATTGTCTATTATATCATACATATATAGACATGCTGAACTAGCGCCCTATGAATCATTTATTCCATGCCCTCAGCAAAATTGTATTCATATGTACTCAGACAAGTACCAGTGTATTTATGCTCTCCGAGCTATCATTGTTACAAGTTGTATTTTATTTTCTTTTCAAGCATAAAATTGTCATTTGCATTTCATGCATCTCTAGGAATTGCAATTTGGCATTCCGAGTCTTGTATGTCTGTTACAATTATATACAGACAAAAAACAAATTGAACCAGAAACCACTGAGCTATTTATTCCATGCTTTAAATGCCCAAACTGTTAATCTGTGTTCACATCTCAAATCTTATGTACTACATGTTTTCAAGCCTACAGTGTATTTTAAATTGAATGTTTTTTCAAACTGCAGCAAATAATATTTGCATCAGCAAATGTGTGTATCCTTAAACTGGTATTTTCTGTTTGTCACTTTACAGAGACCAGAAAATATTGATATTTGCATCAGCAAATAACCTCTTTCATGTTCTTTGAACTTATTAATGTTCAAGTTGTTTTCAATAATTTCATTATTGCATTCATATAACATACAATATTGCACAGTGCAAATATCAATTATTTAAGTGTATTTATTGTATTCAATTATCACAAACAAGGTATTTATGTTAATTGTAATGCTTCATGTAACTTGCCTGTTTTTTCAAACTGCAGCAAATGATATTTGCATCAGCAAATGTGTGTATCCTTAAACTGGTATTTTCTGTTTGTCACTTTACAGAGACCAGAAAATATTGATATTTGCATCAGCAAATAACCTCTTTCATGTTCTTTGAACTTATTAATGTTCAAGTTGTTTTCAATAATTTCATTATTGCATTCATATAACATACAATATTGCACAGTGCAAATATCAATTATTTAAGTGTATTTATTGTATTCAATTATT